>OU343217.1:231067692-231130953 GCA_910596185.1 Chrysanthemum makinoi | reverse complement strand
CCATCATCATCGCTTTCATCAATCCATCCTTCCCATTATGATCCTTAGCATCTTCGTCGACCGATCATGCATATCCGTAGCCATCAAGATAGAAGGAATGGGTGGTTATGCAAGTCCTCGATGCATATCCAACATCTAGTGTGAAAGATGTGAGCAATCATGCATATCCAAATGCCGTTAGATGTTGGAATAGATGATATGAACTAGATTTGGATTAGTAGATCATGTAGAGCTCTTTCCTTGTAGTTGCTTTTGATGTTGATTGTACTCTGTAAGTCGTAAGTCAGAACCGCTTTCTCTTGAAATGAATGAACAATTTGCTTCAGAGTTCTCTTGAATGAACATTGTAACTTCAAAGACATTGTCTTCTGGAAACAAATAGCTCACTTCAAAGACTTTGAATTCAAGAGAAACAAGCTTTAGAGCTTTCGACCATATTCCAAAATAACAACCATGGTAAATTCCAACCGCAAAACGAATAAACACAGAGAAATACACAAACCAACAAAGAATAACAAACTAAGATTACATTAGCTGGTTAGTGTTAGATAACATAATAAAAACGTATACACAGAAATCAAACAAATTTACATAAAAGAATGCAAAGTGTACACAAATCCTCCCCTGAGGCCTATCCCTCCCCTTAAACTTTGCAGTTAAGGGTTAAGCATACCAATATGGACCACAAGGTGTTGAAACCTTGGTCCATCAAAAGCTTTTGTTAACAAATCGGCCACATTATCATCAGTATGAATTTTAACCACTTTTATCAAATGTTTGTCATATGCATCTCTTATAAAGTGGTGCCCGATTTCAATATGTTTTGTTCGACTGTGAAAAACTGGATTTTAACAATGCATATGGTACTTTGATTATCAATAAAAATTGTTGTGTTCATGAAGTTATACCCATAATCCAACAATTGATTTTGTATCCAAAGAACCTGTCCACAAAGAATTTGCAAGCAGAACATACTCTCTTCAGTAGATGAGGTGGCCACAATAGTTTGTTTCTTGCATTGCCAAGAAATCAATCTCTTTCCAAGGAATTGGCAACCTCCAGTGGTGGACCTCCTATCCGTGATTTGCACCAAAGATAGTCACTATCACTATAGGCTTCCAGCTTAAATGGAGATTCTTTTGGGTACCAAAGGCCTAAATGAGATTGGCCTTTGAGGTACTTAAAGATCTTCTTAACAACATTGAGATTAGAAGTAAGTGGAGTAACTTGATGTCGAGAACAAACACTCACAAAGAAAAAGTAATATCGTGCCTTGAAGTCTGTAAATACATCAAAGAACCAATCATAGATCTCAGAGATGTACATTCATAGTGGATCTATGTCATTGTTGATCTTTGACTTTGAGCTTCATAAGGTGTAGTGGCAAATTTTACACCTCCATTCCAAACTTCTTTAAGATGTCCTCACATATTTGTCTCCACCGTATAAAGATACTACCGTGTTTTCACAACTTGAAGACCTGTGAAATGTCATTTTCATCCTATGGTAATTTTATTCAAAATCCCTTCATAAGTTCCTCAAATCCTCGCATTCAAGCTTCAGACTTATATATTGAGCCATTACATCATAATTAATATTAACTTATCCTGAATTGAATCTTTTCGTTTCGAAAGCAACAATCGTTGATTAAGTACTTTGAAGCCAACTTGAAACTTGTCGATTTTGAAATTGTTGCATCTCTTCCTCGCATTTCGCCAAAACGTACAATGTTCATAGTCCGCAGGATTGTCTCTTTGTTGATTTGAGACATAAGAGAGAAAAGCCACTTGACCATATTTAGAACTTGCCACAGTACCCCTTGTTCTAACAGTTGCATTAGGATCACCAATAATATTTGACTGTGGATGAGTATTGTGAATCCTTTTCAGTAAAGTGGTGTTGACTTCTATGGAAGAATCAAGATTAGTCATAGTAGGTTCAAAATCGGTCATAAGAAGGTGAGGTGAAGACTCCAACTTTGGGTTGATGATTACCAAGATCTGAGGGTCTTGGAAAACGAGTATAAGGATCTCCAAAGTCTGTGGACACTCTAGTAGAAATGGGAGTAGAAACAGCATAGCCTTCAGCAGAATTGGTGATGATAGGAGAAATAGAATTACTTTCGAGAATTGATGTTTCCACGGATTGGCTCAACGGCACTCCTCAAAGATTCCTTCTCAAATCTGATTAGTCTGATACTCTTGTCTTTAGCCTAGCAAGGTCCTCTGCATAATTGGACTCGCTTCACTCTCATCAAGTAATTTTGGAAGTGTCACCTGTAAAAATGTTAGGGGAGAAAGAAGGCACTACAATAGGTTTTTCATCATCTTCAAACTCAACACTGTCAAAGATCCGTGGTATCTGACTGATAGTTGGAGACTATTGAGTACTTGCATTTTGATTAGCCATATGTCTAGAATAACCCAAATAATCAGTTAAATAATCAAGGTCAAAAGACCAAACAAGACCGCCCTGAACATTAAGCTTATCTTCTAGAAACCTCGTGTTCAATGTCTCCTCAATCTTCTTGGGATAAATTGTAAACTCTGACGCCTTACTATGAGCAGAACATCCCACAATATAACCATCATCAGTTTTTTCATCAAATTTGCCCAATGGATCACTTGTATTCAGAATGGTCACTTGACATCCAAAAGGTTTAAGGTAATGAATAGCGGGAACTTTCCCATAGAGAAGTTCATATGGTGTTTTGAAGTGTGGTCTAGTAATGGATACCCTATTCAGTACATAACAAGTCGTAACAACAGCTTCACCAAACATGGTGGGTAGCTTAGAGTCTCCCAGCATTGATCTTGCAGCTTCTATTAAGGTCCTATTTTTTCTTTCCGCCACCCCATTTTGTTGTGGGGTTCTTGGAGTGCTATAGTCCCTTTTTATTCCTTTAGACCTACAGAGTTCTATAAGTATAACATTCTTGAACTCTGTCCCATTATCACACCGAATTCCTTTAACCTTTTTGTTCAACTGATTCTCAATAAGGGTAATGAACTCTTTCAAGATGGAGATGTTTCATCTTTGGTCCTTAGAAAGAATACCCAACAAAATCGCTATATCCATCGTGATAACCCACAAAAATATTTTGATCAATGTTTCTAACTTGAGTTGGACCAAACAGATCCATATGAAGCAACTGAAGAGGTTCAGAAATAATGCTCACAGCAAGAAACTTTGTATGAGGCTCTGTGTTGCTTTACCTTGTTGCATGCAACACAGTTATGATCATTTGTGAAGACTTTGGAAGGAAGACCTTCAACAAGACCCAGTTTAGAGAGCTTGTTTATGGTCTTGAAGTTGACATGGGCCATTCTCCTATGCCATTTGGTAGACTCATCCAAGGATGCTTTAGCCACCAAACAAGTTAAATCACCTTCTGGTTTAACATCAGCTAAGTTGAATGTATAAAGATTGTGATTCCGAGGAACTTTCAGCAGAATTGAAGTGTCTTCTGGGAGTTTGAAGTCTTTAGACAGCACAAGACATTCATCCTCTATGAAGAGTACTTTGTTCTTGGTGTCACAGATTTGTGAGACTGAGAACAAATTGAAGTGTTGGAGTTCCTTGACATAGTATACATTCTCAAAGTCCAGTTGAGGTGTTTTGATGGTCCCTTTCCCAGTAATTCTTCCATCACTTCCTCCAAAGGTTACATTGCCTCCTCCTTCAATTGATACAAAGTTATGCATCATATCCCTGTTTCCTGACATACTTCTTGAACAACCACTATCAACAATTCCAACATCTTTATGCTTAAGAGGATGATTCTATAACAACAAAATTATACAAAATATTAGTACACTATAGAGGCTCAAGTCATTGCTGACTTGAACCTGCCTTGTGGATCATATGAATTATGCCATGCAGATGTATAAGATCCACTATTGTTCTTGGGTTTCCATTGAAATTTAGGTCCCTTTTATTCCAAGAACAACTCACCTGAGGACTCGGCTGACAGCAGTGATCCCAGCTTCCTTTCCCATCAGTCTTAGAGTCAACATATCCAGGCCAATAACCATTCTTAAAATATGAACTTGTAGTTTTTACATATGGTCTTGCAACGTCTCTAAGGAAAAGGAGAATTAGCTTCTGTGGAAATATAAGGTGGTATAGCATTAACATTGGTCCACATTGGCCAGATGTCCTGAATCACCACACCTATTCATTCTTTGCTCATGATAATCACAATCCTTAATTAAATGAAATTTACTTCTACACACAAAACATGTCTTCTGTTTAGAAGATTTATTCAAACCAAAAGATGTTCTATTACCCGCAGTATATATTCAAACCAAAACCATGAAAAGAATTGTTTTAACAAGATATTATGCAAAGAATTGCGCAAGTCTTCAGAGGCAACTGTCCTTGGAACAGATTCCTTGGCAAAGAACTCCGACATGCTGATTGGTAGTATTGGGTGCAGGGGTGAAGACTTGGGAAGGTCGACTTGTCATTTGAATCACACTCAGACCCTGATCTCATTCTGAGTGGGACTTGTCAACAAGTAACACAAGAGACAAAGTCATAGTTAGTATCAGGGTCGGCAAGTCATTTGACTTTTTACCATAGAGATGATGTGATCCATCAAAGTCAACAGAAATGGAAAGGTCAATGGGCATGTGCTCACCTCTAATAGGTCCACGTACAGCATGTAGAGCACCCTCTTTCACAAAATTAGCTAGGCCTGTACCGGTGTAGATTTATGTGTGTCATCCCTAGCTTCTATCCCTACATACTTCTTAAAGCCTAATCCTATAGAAGTATTTGGAGTTTGACTAGCATAGATACTAGCTTAACTTATTACCATTTAACAACCATTCATTATGCCTAGCAATTTCCTCATCTAGTTTCACCTTCACTCTAGATTTTCCTCTGACACTATATCTCTCTTCTTAACTTCTCAGAATATTTTAACTCATTTTTAGCATTAGTAAGATCTCTTTCTAACACACTTATTTTCACATCATAAGCTATTTGATTCTTCTGAAACCAAACCTTTTGTCTTTCTAGTGTTTTAAAGCCTCATGAAGCTTCAACTTCTAAAAAGCATTCATTATATTTAGGTTTCAAAATATCATAAGCTTCTTTGAGTTCATTATAACGCTCACTACAACCAAACAAACAGCTTTGTACCATTTAGAGATGCCCATCAAGGCAACTGATCATGCCTATCCTCTCAATTATACTTGCAATCAAACCAACATTATCAGACCATCATTATCCCCGCCTCATGATGCTTCCAATCACATTATCATCAAGAGTGACCAAAGTCACGATCCCTTTGAAGTTCCAGACTCTCCTGATTCTGCTGATAAGTAGAGTATCTCGTCTCATCACCGCTTTCCTATCTTTGCATTCTCCTGAGAAGTGACCCATCCGGACATGTGAAGCACTTAACCTTCCTTTTGTCAAACCTCGCTGGATCTCTTCCTTGGAAGCCAAACCTTCTGCCACTTTTGCGCCAAAATTTTGATATCCATGGACAAAGATAGCCACTGCCACTTCAGCTTCATCTCTTCCATCTCCAGGGATCCACTGATCTAAATCCTCATATGCCAGCCTCCTCACCGAGGATCATAATCAAAGAAGAAGGATCCAAGCACATCTTCCATTATACCTCCAGTTTGAGAACTTGATGGAGTGGTAGTGTAAGATGATGATGAGTAAGTTGGACTAGGACCATGACTCATCTTTCGTAGAGGCTCCAACGAATGTTGTATGATTCAGTAAAGTAGATGATGATCTAAAAGGACTTCTTACATCATGTTCAAGAGATTTAAGTTTGTTGTATACCATCAAAAGTAAGCATATCCAAACCACCTTTTGCTTTTAAGGCAATGCTCACTTGTAGCCAGGATTGAGGTAAAGACCTCAAGAACTTAGAATTACAAATTATCATTATCTGCTTTGCCTCGCAAAATTGACGGTAACGAATGACTTAAAATCTTGTGAAACTTGTCATAGCCCTTATGAATTCCTTCCTCTTCAGAGATTTGAAAGTCTTGAAACAAGTTGTCTAAGCATGGACTTTCTCATTCTCCTAGACTCCTCATTCCCACCAAACTTAGCCTTAATTGCTAACCATATGTCCTTGGCATCTTGCATGAAGTGAAAATCACTCAAGTGATCCTCGGGAATAGCTTGAAGAAGAATGGTTTTAACCTTGGTTTCTCTCTGAACCGCCAATCACGGGACCTTCAGCAGCTTTGGGAGGAACATAAGTCATCGTTCCAAAGAAGATCTACAGTAGTTTTCAGAAATCAAGGTTCCTTCAATACTATCTCCCATAGATTCCAATCAATGTTGAGATCCAGCTTTCATCTCATCACAAAGATCATACTCTTCCCTTTTCAGATAAGGAAACTTAGCATTGCTATTAGAGAGACTTAGTTGTTGCAGATGGGTGGAGTTCTGGTTGTTTCATGAGTTCAACATCAACGCCTGAACCGTGCATGATGAGTTTTTGTTTTGGTTGTATGGGTGTTTAAAAAAACCTGTCCTTAGTATCGTAGAGACTTCACGAGGCTCGATACCACTTGTTGAAAACTGTAAGACCTTGATAGATCTTGAGCTCAGAGATCGTTAGTATCGTCTGTGTAATCACAAACAAACTAAAAGAAAATCTCTACAACTTGTATTCTTTAGCGGAATATAAATACAAGTATAAAACACAGATAACTAAGAACTCTTTGATCCTCTATGGATCGTTATATTAATCAATTGTTTAAGCACGTATCTAATACATTCTATTGTGTTCCTTCTATAGACAAGGAACCCTAACTTCTTTTCTAAGAAACGTATAACTATGAAACTAAATAAGATATACACAATCACTTCCTAATAAATCTCATGTATATCCTAACTAATTCTAGAATATACGGAATACTCTTTCCGAAGAAACCAACTACTTAACTAATATAACTTCAAAGATAATCATGTCTCAAAGAATCCGGCTATACTTCAGCAGAATCCATCAGCAGTAATATCAGCATGATTCATACTTCACATAATTCCCAACACAAAGTTTGTCATATTCATTATGCAATGAGTCGTTATCTAGTGATGAGCTATTATAGTATTCTTGACATACCTCGTCATTTGCCATGAGACAAATTTCTTCGTCCTCCTCGTCGCCATTCCCTACGTGTCGCTTTATGAACGCTTTGATCATCCCGCTTGGGACACTTACTAATAAAGTGGTTTGGGTCCCCACATTTAAAGCAAGTACGATAATCTTTGGCTGGCTTGCCCTTTGCTTTTCCTCCGGAAGCTTCTTATCGCTATTACAAGTTGTTTGACGTATCTTCCCTTTCTTCTAAAGAACTTTTAAAGTCCCTTACCGCCATAGCGTACTCCTCGTTGTCACTATCCGAAGAGGAGTTCTCTTCATCGCTTTAAGCCTTTTTAGCTTTAAGGGCAAGAGATTTGTGTTTCTCTTTCACTTTTGAGGCTTTGGAGTCTTTAGCAAGGACAAGCTCGTAGAATTTTAAGTTTCCTGTGAGTTCATCAAGGGTGAGGATTGTGAAATCTTTTGACTCTTCGATCAAGCCACAATCCTTGGATCTCCACTACGATGGAAGTGCCCTTAGATATCTCCTAACATGGTTACGGCTAGAAAAAGATTCATCAAGTGCTTGTAAAGATGTAATAATAGTATTAAAATTAGCAAATGAATGATCTATAGTTTCTTCATCCGATATTGAAAATTGTTCATATTGTTGAACAAATAAATCAATTTTATTATTTTTAACTTGTTGATTACCTTGATGAGTTACAACTAGAGAATTCCAAATTTCTTTAGAGGTTTTAAGCATAGAAATTCTTTCGAATTCCTTTTAGGGTAAAGCATTATACAAAACCATTTTAGCCTCACTATTTTTTGAAAGCTTTTTCTTCATTTCATCATTTAGTTTATCATGAGGTATGTTAACTAAATTTCCTTTATCATCGTTTGAGGTAGCCTCAAAATCGCCTTCAACAATAATGTACCAAAGATCAATATCTTTAGACTTCACATATGTTTCAAATCTATTTTTCCAATATATAAAACCATTAGTTTCAAGTAGTGGTGGTCGTTGCATAGATTGCCCTTCCTTGTAATTTTCAGAACCCATAGTGATCGAAAAGTTTTTAAAATACGGTTTACTTTAAAACTTTTATAAACTTAGCTCTTGATGCCAATTGTGAAAAACTAGAAGGGGGGGTTGAATAGTTTTGCCGATTTTAAGTTAGTTTGAAAAACTTTAGATTCGATAATATGTGAGATCTTATGGATGTAGAGAAAGTATAGATCTAATGATAAAGCAAGTAAATAAAGTAAAGTAAAAGGATAGAAATGACACAACCGATTTATAGTGGTTCGGCTACAAGGACACCTTCCTTGCCCTACTCCACTCCCCGAGTCACCTACTCGAGAGTTCAAGCACTATGTCAACAAACTCCTTCAACTTGGCGGAGAAGCCTTCACAACGTTCCTTACACCTTTTTCCGGTACAAAGCTATATATATATATATATATATATATATATATATATATAAGGGATCGGGTGCGGATTTCATTTTAAGTAAGGATAGTGCGAATAATATCACACTAGCATTTTTTTTTTAAATTCAAAAACAAATCTGAAAAAATTAAAAAAAAAAAAGAAAGAAAGAAAGAGGACAATAAATTATTAAGAATCACTGGAAAAAACTTAAAAAAAATCGTTTTTATGGTTAAAGGTATTGTGATATTAAGATCAGATCTTAACTTTAAAAAAAAACGTTTTCGTGGTTAAAGTCAAGATCTGATCTTAATATCACATAATTTATTTTTAAATACAAAATGTTAATATGACAATAACTTTTTTTTGATATCGCAGTATTTTTTAATTTTTTACTAATATTGTTAAGAGTAAAATGCAGAAATCGTCCTTGTGGTTTGCCAAAATTGCAGAAATCCTCCCTGGTCTTCTATAAGTGCAGGCGGCCTCCCTGTAGCGAAACCTTTGGATCGTTTTGGTCCCTAGTTTTAACAGGCGTTAAGTGGATTCCGCTAATAGCCACATTAGCAATTTTTTCACAACTTAATTACGATCGCGCAAAGATCCATCCCAGAAACTAACGGCAATTTATAATTTAATATTTTCGGTTTATTAAAAGTTTTTTATTTTTTTTATACATTTTTATAAAAATGCATACATTTTCATACAAATTTTTATATGTTTTTATATACGTTTTTGTTACACTTTTATATACGTTTCTATGTATATGTTTTTAACGTTTTTATACATGTTCATATACATGTTTTTGTATACTTTTTTTTTACTTTATATATATGTTCTTATATACGTTTTATGCGTTTATATATACATTGTTGTATACGTTTTTATTTAAATTTTTGTACACTGTTTATATACGTGTTTATATAAGTTTTTTATAGACGTTCTTATATACGTTTTTCTCAATTTTTATTTTATATATGTTTTTATAGACGTTCTTATATAAGAACGTATATAATAAACGTATATGTTTTTATAAATACGGATATAAAAACACTTATAAAAGCGTATAAAAATGTATATAGGGAGTATCTACAACTATATCTATACATTATATATAAGAGGAGGCATGCCACGCCAATTGGCATCCCATAATGCCATGTCATTATTCCATGTCATCACAATTAAATACTTAGGATGTGCTAAAATTCGGTTTTAATTAGTCTAAAAATTAAGTGTGCTTAGATTCGAACTTAGGATCTGCTGATACATTACTAAAAATTTTTACCACTAGATCAACTTAATTTTTTATTTATATTTTGAAAAATCATAAATATAATGATCAACAGAATATTAATACCATTTTTAAATAAACACAGAAAATTGGATTAAATTTGGTTTGTATTTTTTTTTGGAAATTATATAAGAAGATATACATAATGCATAGAAGATGATTATCTTTGTGAGAGAATTTGTTAAAAGCCTATTGATGATATACGATACTCATAATAAATCGTGATGGTGGTCGATCTTGCCAAACGCAATGCGAAATGAGAAGAAACGAAGGAAGATCCGTGTTTGATATATTTTTCTTATATATAAATTTGTTAGAATATATACGCTTATGATTTTAGCTTTTATCATCTATATTCGCATTCAATATTAATCTCTACAATGTAAACTATGCAGTTGTTTACCTCTCCACAAAACCCTAAATCTACCCAACTCAAAGAGGCGTCAACAAAAAGGTTACTTTGATTATTTACTGCTTATTTGATATCATTTGAGATTGCTTGATTGGTTATGTGAATATGTAATAGGATTGTTTGTGATCATGAATCACGAGTTTCGAGCATACCCATTATGTATCAGGTATGAATTCTTTGTTTTTGACCTTATAAAAAAAATACATATTAACATGCATGCATAATGTCATATTATTCACTTTTTTAATATTGGTTGGTTTTTGTGTTTAGGTTGATTGTTATAGCTCATATTTACCACGATATCATTAGTACTCACTACTTCTAAGGTATGTATACAAGGGCTTACTGTAAACAAAATCAAAACTAAACCTGTCCAACCTCAAGTTCAAAAAGCTGCGGTTGAATTGGTACAATTATTGTTATTATTTTCTTTTACATATTTTATAGAAAATACTTATATAAATATTTATATTTCTCAGGTAGGTGAAGGAATGCCAAATCTGCCCTCTACTCGTGAAGTGCCTGATGGTAGTGCAACAGATAGAGAGATGAAGGATGCATTTGATCCCAATGATGGTGAGAAAGGTGTTGCGCCTGATGAAAACCTTGATGGTGCTTCGGTTGATGCAGGATGGGAAACACTCCCTGTGGCAACTCATGAATTGCGTCCACTTCTGCTGTTATGCTTGCTGGATCCTCTGGTTCTGAGTTTGATATCTTGAAAATTCTTGATGAGCGGAAAGAGTCTCAAAAGGATAATGATCCTCCGATCTCATTAGCATCCCGACGTCAAGCATATAAAGATAGCTTACAGGAAGGAGTTGTTGATCCCGATACCATTGAAGTCACGTTTAATGATTTTCCATATTATCTAAGGTATGGCAGCTGACTCTCTTTCTATCTATCCTGTGCTGATCTTCCTGTATAATTCATATTATTCTTTTAATACCCCTCATATATGTCTAAACAATTACATTTTGGTCATACTATTGCCATCTGGTCAATTTTGTTAGTTATATTTGTTGATCCTTTACTAAAACTTGGTTCTTTGTATATCTTTCTAAAATGAGCCTTGCCCTTCATATTTATGCACATGAGCTCTATAGCCACCCTGGTCTTAAATGTGCTGAACTATAGGCAAAAAATCGCAATTAACGTCTTTTAACATAATAGCTAAACATAGTTTAGTAGTCAGTACTTGGTACCTATTATTTCTATTTAAAAAGTGAGTACACTGTTTAAATTGATATTGCTAATAACGATATTCAGCCATTTGAATAGTTATGAGAAAAAAATAAGCAAACAAATGTAAATTTAAAGATAAGGCTTGTTTGGCCTTTTTTTGAGTAAAATCACATTTTTTCTTGTGTAATAATTAAAGATTAAGTAATCTGGTTATATCAAAGGCCTGGTTTTGTCTCAAGTCCTTTTTTCTTGTGTTTCTCTCAGACACTATATATTCCATAACAATTTGACTTACCTTGCTATTTTTCCTAATCTGAAACCACAAAGAATGTACTGATTACATCCACCTATATACATTCCCAAACATAATGAGTTTGTGAAGTATGCATCGGATCCGCTACTTTGTGCCCTAGGATACTCTTTATCCGTCCAGTAGTGCCTTTTCAACATGCTTACGTAACTCTATTAATTTTATTTTTTGTTTTTAGTTTCTAACATTGGATCATGACACAGTGCTCGAAATATACAAGGAATCATTGAAAAGGCTCTAGCAAAACATTTCTAAGTGCCTCGACCGCTTGTAGTTGAATCTCTTCTGTTACTCGGTGTAAGTCTTCAGTTTCTACTAAACTGTTCACAGTTTTTCACCAAAATAACTAAAGGTGGCAGTTTTGATCCGTTTACTCATAAAGGCGTCGATGTGGGTTATTGTATATCTCAAACTGGCTAATTAAAATATTACGTTACGAGGAACGGGTCAAAATTTTCTGAAAGTGTATATTAATGCACGGACTCCTGAAACTTTATATTTCACAAGCTAGATTGTTATTATGATAATTTGATTTTTGTAACCATATACGACCCAATAATTTTTAGTAGCCCCTATAACATCCAGGGATCAGCTGCTAAGGAAGTTGATCACACTACAATAAAGGAGAGCACTAGGCCCGAAAGAGCAAGTGTCTTTGCTAAACGCGGTTCCACGTCTGGGGTTTTGCACTCTAGGAAACCAACATCAAGTGTCGAGGCTGATATAGTTGGTGGATCTACCACATGCTCTCATGCTCATCACCAAAACAGAGGCATCCATCGCACATAAAAACCTACACCTTTAAGAAAGGTATTTTCTACTTTCAAGCTGTATACAAAGTTTGTAAATCTATATTTTAACCTTTTCCTGATTACTGGAGTCTTAAACTATGTCCAGGTAATGTATAACCAAAAGAAAGTAACTTGAGAAAAAGTCTCTAATCAGATAACACCAAGTTTAATGTTGGGTAGCCTTTAATTGTAGTCTAAATACTCCTAAGCTTAAAGAACTGAATATCAAAGGATTGGTGTTTTATAGGTACTGTTTAGATAACTTATTTTCAACAGCCTTTAATTTGTCACCATCTGCAGGGTATGTTTGCTTTCATATTATCTCAACATATAGAAATTGTATTCTTTTATATTAATTTCATGTCAAATTAAATAATCCTCACAAGTATTCATATCAGCAAAGTTTGTTGAGATAATGGCACCTGTATTTTCTCATGGAAGGCACGACGCTGCATTTGGCATATGATTTAGGTGGCTTTCCTGCTTTACATACAAGGTTAACTTCCAATTTTATTGCATGCACATAGTACACCATTCAAATGAGTAATAAGTAAAAATGACCTTTTGTAGTCAGTCTTCTAGTAATAATTCTGCAATGAGATTGTTGCTTGACTTCAACCCATGTGACCTTAAGAAATTTCCTATAGATGACAAGATAAGGGATCAAACACTTAGTGGAGCAATTAGTACTAATTATATATTAGATAGGTCATCTAGCAGTTGAGAAACATCTTAAATTGCTCTAATCTTATTAGAAAATTAGTTAGGTCATCGTCTTGAACTTTGTGAACTGATAATCATAACTGAAAGACTGAAGTAAGAACTTGAAAGCAAGTCAAAAGAACTTGAAAAGCAACAATTTTCTTCAGAATTTGATGGTAAGACCATAATTTCTACAGTATTGAGTATCTGTATGTAAGTGAGGATTACTTTGTTGACTAGACTAACCTTTGCACATGTTATTCATATGGATCTTTTTATGCAGTTAGGGATTAATAAGGTCTCTGGACTCGACTGTACTTGCAAAATTGTGAGATGCCATTCTTTAAAAACGTGGCCTATGGAGAATATAGTTAAAGATTATACTTACAAATTGTACTATAAATGAAAGTGATTATCGGTTCTTTTGTTTGTGGTGGGAATGGAGGAATATGAGGTAAGTGTTTTTATTTCTTATGTGAAGCTATCAAGTAAATGACACTAGAATACGCCTACCCCTATTGGTCAGGAATCTTGAAAATCACATATTCTAACCACTATCAAAAGCATGGTGACATTTTATCGTATATTCCACTTTCTTATAATCAATTATAATATAAAAAATAAATTCACTTGATATATATCTTCTCTATGTTGCAGGATCTTATGAAGAGGGATACCGTAGAGAATGCATGCAATTGTGAGTCCATCTCAACAGATTGGTCATTTGCAAAAGGGTCTGAATCCACCCTCATCAAACATGTTCCATATCCATGGCGAGTTTCTCGCTATTGACCCGTATCCTATTTAAGTAACGCTTTCTATTTTGCTCGATTGACCCGTTATATATAAAAAAACAACCTAAATCGTCTGACAAAACAAATAATGAAGTTAGTATATAACTAATTACTCATGGATTTTGCAGTGTCATTTTCTCGATCCGCTATGAACAAAAATGTTGGTGGACAAACAACAATGTCGAACATCATAATAGTATTGACAGTGTTTGTGACACTCCTGCACTGATCTATATGAGTTTTATTTTTCGTAGGTACAATTGAGGAACTGCTCATGGCTGCAATCATTAGCATAGTCAAGTCATTTATGATTTCCTTATAAGCCCCTTGAATCCAAGGCAAGTATTATTACGCATTCTTTCCTTATGTTATAATTCTTAACGCATAAAAATTTATTTGTCGTCTTTAACAGAATAATTGCAATATGAGCTATGCATTCATAAATTTGACTGATCCACATCAATTGTATTTTGCTAGGGATAAACCGTAACCGATGTTGATTTATATTAAGTTAATGGGTCAAAGTTTACCCTTTTATCCTTTTTTCTTATAATCTGTCTTTGCATTCTTATCTTTGTATAGGTCATTTTCAAATTTGAAGTTCTAATGTCAGACGACCACTCAATGATCCCGATAGTGACTCCAATTTGTCGATGACAATTCCTGGTATATTTACAAGCAAATTATAATGGTTCATTTTTTCTTCAACACCATATCCAAGAAGTGTTAATGATTCTTATTATTCTAATTGCAGATGGACTTGCATAATTGAAACTGAAAAGACTCATCAGTACTTGATATTTTGTTCAGATAGTCGATTTGGCAACTTTGACTGAGCTTGCAAAATCGCTCTTGGGCCTTTAATGTCACAATTCGCAATTTCCGGTCATTTCTCATATTTCACATTCAGCATTTCATAACGATTCGTATATGGTTTTGCATTTTTCATTAAACGTTATTTTCTTATTAAATAAACATTATCGCTAGAAACATTATTTTTGAGCATTTGATCCGATACTTCCAAAATGATCCCGATACATTTTTATACTTACATTTAGTTATAAAACTATATTTTGAGTTACCTCGTGTTTTAAAATTCATTTTTGTATGTAAATTGTTAAATTTATATTATTACTTAACATTTTCTTAAAAACTACACGTAATATTATTATTTCACTCAAGTTTGCAAGAAATGTATTTTTATAAATTTTATGACCTAAATATATTTTATCTTGACCCGTGAAATTTATTTTATCTAACGCTACCTTAAATATTCAAATGTGTATACAACTTACTAATCTTATTTAACAATACTACAAGTTACTACTATCCTCAAATAACTTTACTTCTACTTACATTTATACACTTACATAATAATAATAAGAGAAATGTATATGTATGTATCATTTAATACAAGATTCACTAAAGATTGCAAGATTCTTTACATATACAACTTGACACTCAAAGTCTTACACACACAACTCAATTATTCAAAGTGTAAAGATCAAAATTCCTCTTCCTCCTTCCACACCATAACCGCCTCCCATGGATCCAAGAAGAAATCATCAAAAATTTTCTCTAGTCAAGTTTTAACAATCTAGTAACACTCTTTGTTTAGGTTTTGAAATAAAAACCTAGGGTGTTTAGGATAATCCTTGGTTCACTAAACCTCATCAAGCATTTGTAAGCATAAAACTTCATCTCTTACTTTTTCATATATATTTTCATACATTTCATTAAGTCCATATGATCATTTTTGCTCAAGTTGTAGTTTTTATTCATGTTTATCAAATGTTATCACCCATATGTGTCCTATTAATTTTATATAAGTATGTACTAGTTAGAAGTTTATAAAAATGATAAGTTTGAAAATGGATCATCAAAGTCTAGTTGTGATTTTTGGAGGAAATGATTACATAAATTTTATACATGTTTATTTAAGTTTGTATATATATTTTAGCCTCACAATGAATATTTATTTTGGGTATGATCAAATGAAGTTGTTTTACTAGTAGGATTGGTGATGAGTAGATTAAGGGATTTTTGTGGTGAAGTTGTGGTTAAACAAGTAGAAAAATGGTAATTTTAAAATAAGCGCGAAGCCGCTCACGAATTTATAATTTTTCCAAAAAGTTAGTCATTTTTATAAGTTTTATTAAAGTTTTAGAAACTAGATTTTAGTTATGAACGAGGCCTTTTGAACGGACTAAAACGGAGTTATAACGAAAAATATACGTGGTTTCCAAGTTACGATTTAAAAACTACCATTTTCCGGAAAATTGTACATGCAGTCCGAATTTTAACTGACCCAAACAGTGGCCTTAAAATTTCTGTGAAGTCTCCGAAGTTTAAAAATATATTAGTACTCTTCATTACCTTCGAGTGGATATAAAGAACTTGAAAAACGGACTTAAAACGAGTGAGTTATGGTTAACAGAACTTTGAGTCAAAAACGTGCTGAAAACACTATTCACAGCTTTAGTAAGCCGTCGGATTTTAATCAAGGTTTTTGAGGGGCTAAACGGACGCTTCGGGGAAACGGACCTTAAAAACGAAGTTAGTTTTTCTATGTAATATTACGTTAAGTCCGACGTAAATTGATTTTTCAATTACTAAAACCGTTACATAGTTTTAACTACATTTTCACCATTAACTCAAAAGTGATTATTTTTGACAAGAAACCGTCACACATTCAAGTAACAATATTTTTATATAACTAGTGTTCAAGTAGCATATTGGGTGATACGTTTTCAAATCATGCATTCACGACAACATATCATAACTCAAGTCATAACATTCATTTTAGGTCGCGGATAGTTTCGGCCTCACTTTCGCATTTCATTTTGTTATCATATCAATCACACCAGGTGAGTTCGTAGCCCCTACTTTTACTTGCTTTCATAACATGTTTTGGGGGAGATACATGCTCAAACTATTTTCATTTACTTTCGCAAGTACTTTAAACTTTGACATACTACATGTGAGTCTGTGAGCCCCTACTTTTACTTGCTTTCATAACATGTTTTGGGAGAGATACATGCTCAAACTATTTTCATTTACTTTCGCAAGTACTTTAAACTTTGACATATCATGTGAGTTCAGAGCCCCTACTTTTTACTTGCTTTCATAACATGTTTTGGGAGAGATACATGCTCAAACTATTTTCATTTACTTTCGCAAGTACTTTAAACTTTGACATACTCATGAAGTTCAGAGCCCCTACTTTTACTTGCTTTCATAACATGTTTTGGGGGAGATACATGCTCAAACTATTTTCATTTACTTTCGCAAGTACTTTAAACTTTGACATACTACTGTGAGTTCGTAGCCCCACTTTCTATTACTTATTTGTCTTACAAACTCTTTGGGAGAGATACATGCTCAAACTATTTTCATTCACTATCGCAAGTACTCTAAACTTTTATATACTACGTGTAGTTTTATAGCCCTACTTTTATACATTTTCAATTACCTTTGGGGGAGATACATGCTCAAACTATTTTCATTTACTTTCACAAATATTCTAAACTTTGACATACTATTGTGAGTTCATACCCCGCTTTTACTCATTTATATTCTTACAAACTATTTGGGGCGAGATATATGCTTATTTATCCAAACATTTAAACTCTTGCCAAACAACTTTACCTATACTTTAGACTTGATTTATGCTTTTATACTTGATTGAGTTATACTTGTTTCACTCTTGCGAATACTCAAACCATTTATACAATTGTGTTACACTATACTTCTTATACACTTTGGACATTATGTGTGGTTTATTGCGATATGTGCCTTAATGTGGTAAACTAGTTTTCAATTGTGCAACAACATACAAACTTTAGCAATCACACTGCTGAGCCGGCAGAGAGGTATTGATAGTACTATCGGTCGACGCCCACCCTTGGGTCCTTGATGACGCGACGGGGTGAATATAATCTCATATTCAAGTTATTCAAGGCAATAACAACAAACAAGTTAGACTTCGTCGTGAGGTTCAGCTTGGTCGTGGATTCTTTGCATTAAGGTTATGTATATATCGTATGCACCTATGTCCTACTTACAAACAAGATTGACAATTCCATATTTTGGCAATGGATTGTAAAATACACAAAGTTGCAAGTTTTGTATGGGCGGAACTTGGAACTGAGTGGATTTACAAGGCCTTTGCTGCATCAACATTTCTTATAGACTTTTTTCAAATCATTTTCAACAAACTCTACGAACTCACCAACCTTTGTGTTGACACTTTTAGCATGTTTATCTCAGGTTTTAAGGTGATAGCATTTCATGGAGCTTTTGGGGTCGTGATGGCATACATTGAGTCTTGTGCTTTTAACTGTTACCATTCGGTTGTTGTAAACTCTTTGTGTATTATCAAACTTTATGATTTCTTGTTGTGTAATCTTTGACATTTGAAATCGAATGGTAAACTTTTCAAAACGTCTCATTATAGAGGTCGTTTTCCTCAGATCCATACTTTGTGCTATGACGTTATACCCCAATGACACTATCGTCTACCGCGATATTTTTGGGGTGTGACAGATTGGTATCGTGAGCGCTTGGTTATAGAGAACTAGATTGCATCATTGACCCTAGACTATAACCACATCATCATAGCATCTCATCATATCATTATAAGTGCATATTCTTTTATACATGTAACTTATGACTCAACAACCAACATCATATGAGTCGATTAGTCCAAGCATTGCATAGTTACTCCTAAATTATACATAGCCTGATCACCTATGTCTAATTCAGAAAGAATCATGCAATGAAGGGAGTAGTAGTCTCATATGAGTAAGCACCTAGAATCGAGCCAAATTTTCAAAAGATTTTCTTCAAACCACTTGTTTCCAGCTTGATCTGCGTGACAAATTGTTTGATGAGTTGTAAAGATCGAGCTAGAAACAAGTTGTTACCTAAACCGATTTAGCCTAATCGTATGACAGTCCTTGTTTGATGAGTTGTGGGATTAAGCAAAATCGTTACCTAAAAGTCTTTTGGAAATTTTGCTCGAGAATGGGAAAGTCAGCTCATCGAGCCTAATCATGAGGGAGCATGTCTTTAGAATGGGATATAGTCACGACATATGCATGAGCATTGGCATAATCATTTAAATCATACATGAGCATAAACTTTTAGAACCCTTGTCGCGCTTTTGGGCCATAGTACCATTAATCGAATCACGGGGACGTGATTCCTTTGACATGGGAAGAATGTCACAATTCGCAATTTCCTGTCATTTCTCATATTTCACATTCAGCATTTCATAACGATTCGTACATGGTTTTGCATTTTCATTAAACGTTATTTTCTTATTAAATAAACATTATCGCGTAAACATTATTTTTGAACATTTGATCCGATACTTCCAAAATGATCCCGATACATTTTTATACTTACATTTAGTTATAAAACTATATTTTGAGTTACCTCGTGTTTTAAAATTCATTTTTGTATGTAAATTGTTAAATTTATATTATTACTTGGCTTTTCTTAAAAACTACATGAATATTATTATTTCACTCAAGTTTTGCAAGAAATGTATTTTTATAATTTTTATGACCTAAATATATTTTATCTTGACCGTGAAATTTATTTTATCTAACGCTACCTTAAATATTCAAATGTGTATACAACTTACTAATCTTATTTAACAATACTACAAGTTACTACTATCCTCAAATAACTTTACTTCTACTTACATTTATACACTTACATAATAATAATAAGAGAAATGTATATGTATGTATCATTTAATACAAGATTCACTAAAGATTGCAAGATTTCTTACATATACAACTTGACACTCAAAGTCTTACACACACAACTCAATTATTCAAAGTGTAAAGATCAAAATTCCTCTCTTCCTCTCTTCCACACCATAACCGCCTCCCATGGATCCAAGAAGAAATCATCAAAAATTTTCTCTAGTCAAGTTTTAACAATCTAGTAACACTCTTTGTTTAGGTTTTGAAATAAAACCTTGTGGTGTGTTTAGGATAATCCTTGGTTCACTAAACCTCATCAAGCATTTGTAAGCATAAAACTTCATCTCTTACTTTTTCATATATATTTTTCATACATTTCATGAAGTCCATATGATCATTTTTGCTCAAGTTGTAGTTTTTATTCATGTTTATCAAATGTTATCACCATATGTGTCCTATTAATTTTTATAACAAGTATGTACTAGTTAGAAGTTTATAAAAATGATAAGTTTGAAAAATGGATCATCAAAGTCTAGTTGTGATTTTTTTTGGAGGAAATGATTACATAAATTTTATACATGTTTATTTAAGCTGTGTATATATTTTAGCCTCATAATGGATATTTATTTTGGGTATGATCAAATGAAGTTGTTTTACTAGTAGGATTGGTGATGAGTAGATTAAGGGATTTTGTGGTGAAGTTGTGGTTAAACAAGTAGAAAAATGGTAATTTTAAAATAAGCGCTGGCTACTGCCGGAATTTATAATTTTTCTGAAAAGTTAGTCATTTTTATAAGTTTTATTAAAGTTTTAGAAACTAGATTTTTAGTTATGAACGTGGCCTTTTGAACGGACTAAAACGGAGTTATAAATCTAAAAATATACGGTTTCCAAGTTACGATTTACAAACTACCATTTTCCGGAAAATTGTACATGCAGTCCGAATTTTAACTGACCCAAACAGTGGCCTTAAAATTTCTGTGAAGTCTCCGAAGTTTAAAATATATTAGTACTCTTGATTACCTTCGAGTGGATATAAAGAACTTGAAAAACGGACGTAAAACGAGTGAGTTATGGTTAACAGAACTTTGAGTAAAAACGCGGCTGAAAACACTATTCACAGCTTTAGTAAGCTGTCAGATTTTAATCAAGGTTTTGAGGGCCTAAACGGACGCTTCGGGAAACGGACCTTAAAAACGAAGTTAGTTTTTCTATGTATATATTACGTTAAGTCCGACGTTTAAAATCGATTTTCAATTACTAAAACCGGTACATAGTTTTAACTACATTTTCACCATTAACTCAAAAGTGATTATTTTTGACAAGAAACCATTACACATTCAAGTAACAATATTTTTATATAACTAGTGTTCAAGTAGCATATTGGGTGATACGCTTTCAAATCATGCATTCACGACGACATATCATAACTCAAGTCATAACATTCATTTTAGGTGCTGGATAGTTTCGGCCTCACTTTCACAGACTTTCATTTTGTTAGCATATCAATCACACCAGTGAGTTCAGAGTCCCCTACTTTTACTTGCTTTCATAACATGGTTTGGGGGAGATACATGCTCAAACTATTTTCATTTACTTTCGCAAGTACTTTAAACTTTGACATACTCATGCATGAGTTCAGTATTCCCCTACTTTTACTTGCTTTCATAACATGTTTTGGGAGAGATACATGCTCAAACTATTTTCATTTACTTTCGCAAGTACTTTAAACTTTGACATACTATCACGCTGAGGTTCAGAGTCCCTACTTTTACTTGCTTCTCATAACATGTTTTGGGGAGATACATGCTCAAACTATTTTCATTTACTTCTCATAAGTACTTTAAACTTTGACATACTACCTGAGTTCTGTAGCCCTACTTTTACTTGCTTTCATAACATGTTTTGGGAGAGATACATGCTCAAACTATTTTCATTTACTTTCGCAAGTACTTTAAACTTTGACATACTATGTGAGTTCAGAGCCCTACTTTTATTTGCTTTCATAACATGTTTTGGGGAGATACATGCTCAAACTATTCATTTACTTTCTCAAGTACTTTTAAACTTTGACATACTAATGCGGAGTCGTCAGAGTCTCCACTTTCTATTACTTATTTGTCTTACAAACTCTGGGGAGAGATACATGCTCAAACTATTTTCATTCACTATCGCAAGTACTCTAAACTTTTATATACTACCTGTGAGTTTCATAGTCACTACTTTTATACATTTTCAATTACTTTTGGGGGAGATACATGCTCAAACTATTTTCATTTACTTTCACAAATATTCTAAACTTTGACATACTACTGTGAGTTCATACCCGCTTTTACTCATTTTATATTCTTACAAACTATTTGGGGCTTAGATATATGCTTATTTATTCAAACATTTAAACTCTTTTGCCAAACAACTTTACCTATACTTTAGACTTGATTGCGTTTTATACTTGATTGGGTTATACTTGTTTCACTATAATACTCAAACCATTTATACAATTGTGTTACACTATACTTCTTATACACTTTGGACATTATGTGTGGTTTATTGCGATATGTGCCTTTAATGTGGTAAACTAGTTTTCAATTGTGCAACAACATACAAACTTTAGCAATCGGTTACACTACGGAGCCGGCAGAGAGGTATTGATAGTACTATCTGCCGACGCCCCTTGGGTCCTTGATGACGCCACCGTGGGTGAATATAACTGTTATTCAAGTTATTCAAGGCAATAACAACAAACAAGTTAGACTTCGTCGTGAGGTTCAGTTTTACCGTGATTCTTTGCATTACGTTTATGTATATATCGTATGCACCTATGTCCTACTTACAAACAAGATTGACAATTCCATATTTTGGCAATGGATTGTAAACACAATGTGCTGCAAGTTTTGTATGGGCTGGAACTTGAACTGAGTGGATTTACAAGGCCTTCTTCACGATCAACATTTCTTATTGACTTTTTCAAATCATTTTCAACAAACTCTACGAACTCACCAACCTTTGTGTTGACACTTTTTAGCATGTTTATCTCAGGGTTTAAGGTGATAGCATTTCATGGAGCTTTTGGGTCGCATGGCATACATTGGAGTCTTGTGCTCAGCTTTTAACTGCTACCATTCGACATGTTTTATAAACTCTTTGTGTATTATCAAACTTTATGATTTCTTGTTGTGTAATCTTTGACATTTGAAATCGAATGGTAAACTTTTCAAAACGCCTCGATTATAGAGGTCGTCAGATCCATACTTTGTGCTCTGACGTTATACCCCAATGACACTATCGTTCCGCTGCGATATTTTGGGGGTGTGACATTTAATTGCAGGTATATATGAATTTGTGGTACCTTTACTCAGATTAATTTGGAACTGAATTTCCACCCATAACCAAAAAAGATTCAGTTATTAGTTATTACACTTTTTACCTAAAAATATTCATATTGTCGATTAACTTCGCAGAGTGCATATCTAGGCTAGAGAAAGCATTAGATATATTCATGGAAATTGAGAGGCTCAGCATGTCTGCGCGGTAATGTAAGGTAAAATCCAGCCTCTTTCTCTCCAAACATTAGTCTTGATTTGTTCCAATAAACACTAGAATTCACTATTGATGTAAACCGCAATGCCAAACAACCCTTTACACACTAGAACTCACTATTAGTAATCTATATTTAAGATGCTTGAGTACATAAATACTACATTCATGCAAATTTCAATTAGTAATCCATATTTAAGGTGTTAAGTGCGGCGTTATTGAATAATGCACAGGTTCAACTTAGGTAGCCTGATCAGGTATTAAAAAAGTATGTGTTTCAAACTTTTCATCCAATGTTGACAAAGTGCGGTGTTATTGAATAACGCACTGTCCCCCGAACTAACCAAATAACCTTTTTAGCATCACATGTAAGACGGGTTTGATAACGGGTCAACATAGGTACTGATTGCTTAAGTTAAAAAAACCAATCCACGTTCTATCTTTCGTTTTTTAGACACTTTCTATCTCCTAAAAGTACATGTTTTGTATTTGAAAAAGCTGTTTAAAGTATTAGTAATTATGATTCACATTTAGTTATAAAAGGCTTAACGTGGGTTGTCTTTATCTCAAACAAATCTGATTAAAAGCAAAACAAAATGGGTCAATGAGTAAAAAGTAAACCAAAACGTTTATTTGCTAACGACTACTGATCATTTTAGTTCAATTTTTTTTAGATATAAGCATGGAATGTAGGATACTGTTATGATGATCTTTGTTATAGTTGGTGGAGACAAAAATATCGTCTTTTGAAATCACGGCTTCGAGGGTTAGGACTTGAGACCTTCCATCATATATTAAAGAGTAGAGATGGGATCAATTCATGTGAGTATGGAACATGCACCGTCTTGCTTCATGGCTGCACTACAACCATTTATTTTTTCTCCCTCACAGTAGACTACTTCGATTCAGCAACCCTTGTGGCAATCATGAGAGTAATTCTGCATTTTTATACGTGGAATGCTGACGTTCTTGGTCCAGTTATGCTTTTTGGTCTAAACAAAGTGAAAAGGACTTATCATAGTAGAAATTATCTTATAAGGTTATTAGCTTTTCAATGTTAAATGACTATCTTTAAGTGTTTCGGTTGTTCTTAAACATTAAATGATTGATCGGGTTGTGCTTAAAGGCGAAATTCTAAGTCTTCACTCACTTAGCGGAAGTTCATGTGTCGAATGGGTTCAAGGTTCTTATGTGTCTCAAAAACAACCACTTACTTGGTATAAGGTACATGATCACACTAGCATTAATCACTTCGGTTGAGTAAATGAATGACCCTTAATTAGGAATTGATCCTCCATCCGCTTTCTTTTTTCATGTTTACAATATAGATACTCCTTAAATTTAGCATTAGGCTTCTCCAAAAACCCGTACTAATCCTTGGCAAGTTGTTGTTTACATATACGAATGACCTATTGTAGGAGAAAATAACCTGTTAGGGAGTATCTATAGATACAGAATGACCGTCAGTAGCATGAACAAATACTTAAGAAGAATGAACAAATGTATGCTCGCTAACGTCCGCTCTTCCTTTGTCCCCAAGTGAAACTTGTTGATGACACAAAGAACTCTCAACTACTCTGTTTTGACCTGAACTTAGAGGTGTCAAGGATCGTGGATCGTGCACAGTGAAATCGGGTCCTTTTTATATGGGTCAATTCAGGGTGAGCCGGGTCGAGTTGACCCACAACACCTTTTCCATGAAATTTGTTGTAAACATAGACTATGTTGATGATAACTCAAGTAAACATAGTCTACATCATCTAACCTTTTACTGTAGCTAATTATCTTCGTGAGAATTACAAAATAAACTAAGTCATACTTTTACAGATATCGTTTCCCTATAACAAAGATTTCGGATAAGAGATCATCCCTGCTTCATCCTCAGAATATTACATAAAAAGGTTTGTTGACGCTCTTTAGAATGAATAAAGAACACTATACAATAGCAAAAATATGGCTTACTTTAATATAAAAATGACCGAATTTATTTCTGTTAAAATGGTTTCTTTTTAACATTACAATAGCAGAATTATGGCTTAAGGGGTTGCAAGAACGTGTTTAACTGAAATGTTTGAGGCTTATCATCCTTATTCTCATTGTTCATAAGGATCTTGAAATGCTTATTAGTGTGGAATAGAGATTTAGGGCTATAAGGTTTAGCGCCTATCACTACTTCAAGGCTTACAGACTTTTCTTACTTCAAGCTTTATTGATAATAATTTTATTAATCATTTGTCCAAATAGTTCGTAACCTGAAGAATGCAATAGGGGGTGCCAATGTAGAATAGCGGGTACCCTTAACAACACCCATTACAAATTTATTTGGTCATTTGAAGTATTATACAAGTATCATCAATTTACCATAATGGCATATGTAAGTGTCTTTTGACAAAATATTTGATTTTTCTTGCGCTTATTCTGATTTACAGGGTTGATAAACTTAAAATGGTGAGTCATGATGAATTATTTTCTATAACATTCCAAGCTTCACAAAAGGTATGCTACTAAAAAGTATTTTCCGAAAATTGGATTCGTTGCAGGGTGGTAACATGACAAGATATAGAAGCTTCAAAGAGAATGAGGAAGGAGGGAGGGATATACAAATGGGACGGTGCCGGCTTGGCTAATGAACAATAGCTGCTCCTCGCACAAAGGATCGGGCTCCTAATAGTCATAAGCATCATGTATGATATAATCTTGAGGTGGTATCTCCTATAGCATGAGTATGTATCCTTAGTTGGTCTAATATAATCATACTTTCATACCCTACATACATGATCCTGCTGTAGAACGGTTTATCTCTTCATGCTTTTGTATGTTTTTTGTTTTCCTATTTGAATTGATATGGTATACTTAATGAAAAAAAATTATCTATAAAGATGCTAGCTTATCATATTTGGACCATATCATATTAGTCAGTTAGCAATCTTCTTTTTTGAAATCAAGTAAGCTAGAGTGAATGAATTAATATGCAAATCTTAGTAGTTTTTGCAATAAAATACCGAGTTTTGTTTAAAATACTATATCGACTCTATTTACTACATGTTCTTGATGACTGTATGTATTCATATTACAAAATTTCAATACACAATTTCATTATGGAGTGTGGTTGGTTCAAATAAAAGAATGGGAAAAGGAAAGGCAGATGGTATAGGATGAGTAATTCTTACCTTTTGAAGAATTAATTATCGCTTGACCAGTAGTACTTTTGTAGTAGCATAGCGCGCCCAATAGCTTTATTTCGCATTTTAGTTTAAATCATATACTATATTGTTGCAAAGAGCTTTGTATATTTTATTTCATAATTGTTAAAGTTCATTTATTTTTCGTTGTCAATTAGTTCATTGTAAAAATGGTATGTTTCTATCTTCAAATATCAAAATAATTTCATTAAAGAACTAATGACATCCCCTATATGAAACATGTCTGGTATATATAAAGTAATCATAATGTTAATGATGATATCTACATGGGTTCATTTGCTTGACTAGGAATAGACATGGGTTATTGCAATAGATTTAGCGACTGCAAATAGTTTCTTATGCTTCTTTCATAATGGGAACGAGTTTTTATTGGATTTGCTCACATAATCAACCTAAATTTAATCTTTAATGTTCTACAGCTGGGAACACGAAGCATTTTAAGTTGGACCGCTATTTGAATCCACACTTCCATTTTTACAAATTTTTACATTAGAGAGATCATGACTTTTGTCTATTCTCAATTCCTGGAATCATACAAGAGTGTCACAATCAAAGCAATAGCAAAGGCATTTGGTGTGACTGAATACAACAAAACTGATACACCAAATTAAATAAAGATGTTCACACCCACAGTACTATCAACAACAATAACGCATCAACAACGACAATGACATCACCAATTATTCTAATTAAACTTTTCAAATCAACTACAAGATGAAAAAAAAAATATAAATAAAAAAACACAAAATGAGTTTGACTGCTATCAGAAACCGCTAAAAAAATAAATTTCAATGGCTAAATCAAAAAACCGCAAAATACAAACAAACAAAACCCTAAATACAAGTTCTTTTTAATCAATAATAATAACGAAAGTGCAAACACTTACAATTTTGGAAGGAAAATTAGAAAACACGTTGGGTCTTCAAATAAACCAAACATGAATAGCTACAAGCCCTTAGCGACCCTTAATTAGTAACACGAAACCCTTTGCGACCCTTTATAAGCATCGCAACTCCATCAGAAAGAAAAACCTTCATCAACAATACATTTGGGTCTATGCAATGTCAAACTATGAACCAAGATTAGATTTGAGATCTATTTTTACTTGTGTATGATGTATGAGACAGATAATGTGAGATCTGGTTTTACATATGTCTATGATGATTGGAAGGATACCTTTAAATTTCTTAAAAAACAATTTATAAACTACACCCAAAACTATCAACAATACAATACAAATGACATGTGTTATTTAAAAAAAATTACCCAAACAATTTAACTACTAACTACGTCATCAAGAAAAATAATTAAAACACGTAACACACCAGAATATAATTATAATGTAAACTAAGAAATTATTGATATCAAATTTAAACAATAAAATTTAAGAAGTCTGAACAAAAACACTAACACTGCACTAACTAAGTAAATGGTAGTTGGAGCCTCCTTAAAGAAGCCACCCTTTTGAATACAACCTATGTAAGGATTCTACCATCATTATCAAAAGCATATAACCACAACATTTTCCCGTATTCCAGGTAAACACACAAACATCACCACTTAACAAACAAAGGGTATCAACAACAAAACTCCACTTGTAACCCGACAATACATACATATTCTCATCACAACGAACATCAAACAAAACCATAAATTCATTCATAGATATTTCAAATTCGTCAACATCATCTAAATTTGGTAAAAAAATCAGCTGGAAGCACCTATATGCAATAAGTAAATAAAAATAATTATCAAAAATAAAATAATAATAATAAATGTTAATAATATTATCAAATGCAAAAGATGTTCATGATTAATATTGTTTAGAACAAACTGTTGGAAAGTAGTTACCTCCTTTTAGCCGTTTTATGGATTATGGTAACATCAATTATAGTTCTTAACCGTTTTATTTAACTCTTAATAACTTTTTGGTATATATTTGTTCTACTAAATCCTAAAAATAAAAACAATAAATCAAAGTACTTACCTACTTTTAGTCGTTTTATGGATTATGGTAACATCAATTATAGATCTTAACCGTTTCATTTAACTTTTAATTACTTTTTAGTATATAATTTGTTAGGAATTGGAAGTTCCATGTTAAAGTGTCGGTCACCCCAATTATGGTCTAGCATATTTTAGCTCGTAGACTTGTAGTTTTTTACATTGTTTTGTAGTTAATTAGTTAGTGAGTAGCGTAGATTAGTTTAGAGTAACACCGTGGAGGAAGGACGGGTCTTTACCCAGTATGCTGATCCACACCGAGGACGTATGCTTTGTAACTATAAATACCCCTTCCATCCATGGAAGGGGTGTTGCTTCTTGAATCTAACCTTTCACTTTTTGTTAAACAACTCTCTTTCAAGAAACATCCTCTCTACTCTCTTCATCTCTCTAATGGCTTTCTTGTATCATCATAATCCTAGACCACCCGAATCATCAAACAACATAATATTCACGATCCTACAAATGGTACCAGAGCCTAGGTTTTGTTGTTTGTTTTGATTCTCGTGGTTCGACTCATGGTTTTAAGCGGTTGATACTGACTTTTAAATGTTTGAGCTAGATATGATGCGTTTTTAAAATGGTTGTTAAAACCGTTTTTAAACTGTTTTTAAAATGGTTGATACTGTTTTTAATGTTTGTGCTGAATCTGGTTTTGAAACTGTTTGTTAACTTGTTTTAAGCGTGTTTCATCAATGCGAGTTAACTATTTTTCATCTATGCGAGTTGCCTGGTTTTATCATTCACGCATGGTCGAAAGCGACTTGTCCTTGGTTATGTTTAAAAGCGAGTTGTGTTTCCGCTGTCATTCAGTGTACTCTATTTGCGAGTTGTCCATATTGTCAAAAGCGAGTTGTGCTTATTGTTTATGCGAGTTGTTATAAGAAATGCGTTTTGACGCTATTCATCATGCGGGTTGATTCAAAATTAGGCCAACCATGAAGTTGGTCGTCATGTGCGATTTGGAATGGTCCCTATGCGAGTTGCACTTGCTTTTGAGCGAGTTGCTGCTGTTGCGAGTTGGTTCAATGTTATGTATGCATGTTGACTGTTTTTTTAAAGATGCGAGTTGGGTTAAGCTAGTTGTCTATAAAGTTTTGATGATTAACTAAGCGTGGTGTTGACCTGATAATTCAAGCTTCATAACATCTACTCTACATCTACACTATCACAACACATCTACAGATTCATTCAACATTCATCAATTGTCAAAAACTTCATTCATCTAAATCCAATAATAGATCTCAGTCATCTCTTGTTTGGAGAAAAGTATCAAAATTATTGAAACCACAAAAGAAGCCGCATCACTGATCCGAATAAAGTTCAAAAGAAAAAGAATATGAAAAGATTTCTAAGTTTCTTTCGAGGCTTTCACACAAGAAAGAAATTGTCATCATCAATCTTATTTGAAAAGATCTCAGGTTTCCCTTTTCATGGGTTAAAGACTTATCAAAGAGTCTATTTTCAGATTCATATAAAACCCAAGGAAATCATCATTGATCATTAAGGTGTTCTAATATCCGAATTTAAAAGGAAGTGAGATTAACAACTATGTTAACTCAAATCTCATATTCGTTATATAAGTAAAACATTCTAATCTAATCAAGATAATGTGTCCAAGATTAGATTCTAACTGTGTTCATATGGTTTGATCTCGTGGCCAAAACCACTCCTTTAACCATCCCTGTGGTGAGGCTTGTTCGAACACTATGAAGAAGAAATTGTTTCCAGGACTGAGTTCCATAGTTGTTGTGTGAAGTATTGATTAAGGTGAGAATGAGATGGTAGTTTGCGTTGTGTGTAGCTGCGATGTGAGAAGGGGGTGCTTAATGATGTTGGAGTATTCTTAGGGTTTGAGTTATATTTTAGAGATGGAGACGTGAGATTACTGGTTTGGTATTAAAGGGATTTGTTTTGAGGAGAGTATCTTTTTCCTAATAAGAGAGGCGGACAGTTTTTTTTTGTGTGTATTAGGGTTTGAATGTGAGATGGGGATTAGGGATTGTTGTGGTTAAGTGGAGATTTATACCCCGAATATTAGGGTAGAGTGTTTTGGATCGGATATGTATAGGCCTCAGATTTTGATAAAATGTATGGGCCTCAGATTTTCATCTCTTCATACACGATCTAAAAATCATTGTTAACTTACAAATGTTTTTACAAAAACACATTGTTAACTTACAAATGTGATACATTGTTACGTTTCATTGATAAAATCACATTGTTACGTTTCATAGATAAAATGTGATACGAACAAATGGAAGAATGTCAGATTTTGATAAATGTGATATATCATGAATGTCTCTTTGAGAATTTGTACGTTTCATGGACTTGACAGATTGAGTGTTATTTTGAAAAGAGATTTTGGACCGTGTTCTATTAACTAGGCTTGAGCTAATTTTTAGACCTATATTTGAGCATAATTGGACATGGGTTTTGATTTTATTGAATCTGTTTCAAAGTTGTGGATGTGCTTCTCATAAGTTGATCGTATATGAGACTTGAGACATGCAAGGTGTAAATTGATTATGAGATTTGATTATGAGATCTGTTGAAGAGATTTTACGATGAGATTTGTGACAATGAGATTTATTGATAAGAGTTGATAATGAGATTTGATGAGTTATGAGGTCTGACACTTTGGTCTACACATTTTCACGAATAATATTTGGTCACGGCTTGAATCGTTATTGGAACTAGGTTGACTACAGGGTTATTTGTGTTCGGTAATTTTTATTTGGATGTTAAGTGAAGTTTTTCCGGGGGCGTTTACTTATTACATCTTCTTTCTTTCTACCCTTCCGCGAAGATGACTTGTTTGTGCATTTATAGAGTGTGATAAAGACTTGGCTATTTAGTTTCGTTTGTGATTCTTTCTCGCTTAACCCATAACGTAGCTATCACTTCGGTGTCTCACTCATTTGAGAATGTCAAGAGGTTTTGTACATTGGGTACACCATTTCTTCTTCACAAGGATTAGTACAAGTTTAAGTAACAAATCTAGGGAATTTTACTTCATGATCAAGTTTGGTATATCGGGTTTACTTCACCAGGAGGTCACAACATTAGCCGACAGAATGTGTGAATGATGTGTTTACCAAAGTGTTTATTGGATGGTTGATGATAATGTTGATGTTGGATAATGAACCGTTGAAGAACCGCTGCATGTTCTCCTAAAACAGACATTCACCGAAACCAAAGTTGTCATAACACATTCAAACCGACATTGTTTACGGTTTTGTCTTGATTTTGTAAAATCCCGCGAAAGAATCTATTTTCGGTTTAATTCATAGACTTGTAAAATCCCGTGACAATGAAAACATCCCGATTAAAGTAATGTGCATTTCCGGATCTATCTGACGGTTTATTCTTGGTTTTGTAAAATCCCGCGAAAGAAACTATTTCTTGGTTTAAACCATCGTGTTGTAAAATCCCGTAATGACGGAACCATCCCCGAGAAAGGAAAGTTTATTTCGGATCTTATCCTGATGTCAGTGCTACGGTTTCTTCGTCAAGAAAGGATAAAAGGGTGTACTTCAAGAATAGGGTGTTTGTTTGGATTGTCCTCATGGCAGTTTGGCTATTACATGGTTTTACGGGGTTATGTGCTATTAACCATGGTCGGGATGAAAACCATTATAATAGTTCATTTAAAATGTCAAAGGAGGCTAGATGTGAGCTTTTAACTAGAAAATGTGACAACGGGGTTAATTCACTATTATTTATTTGAGGTTGAAGTGAAATATCACGCGCAAGTGTACTTAGTATCCTGAAGGTATCGCACGGATGGTTGGATGAAGATTCTTCAAGATCCTTGTTCGAGCTTATTATCAAAAACTAAGACTTGGAAATCTAGTTATTGTTGGGTGACTTTTTCCTTTTCTTTACCACTGGGAATTGGCTCTTATCACCTCAAAATAACTATCACTTTAAGGAGTTACTTGTAGTGCTCAGGTCACATTAAATTGTGGATTTTCAAGAGGTGATATCCTAATACTTGATGGTTGGTTGGTTGAAGAGTATAGAGTACTTAGAAATTCAATGGAGGATGAAGTCTCGGCACCGCTCTTTGTTACATATGTGCGTGTCTAAGTCACGAGTTCGAGTTAGTTCTCTTTAGGGTCAAATATTGGGTTTTCTCCATCAGCTGTCACTACAAAGAGCCTACTGAATGATAATGGGGTTGATTACAAGTTTGCCAAGAATATATGAAAAGAGAGAGATTATGATGTTTGAACACAACAGTTCAAGCCTCGTTCTCTAAAGAAAAGAAAAGTGTACGTTTTAGTGCACTTTATGTTCCGAAGAAGAGAAATCTTCTTATGACGTTTGAACACAACAGTTCAAGCCTCGTACTCGAAAGAAAAGAAAAGTGTACGTCTCAGTGCGCTTTATCTTCAGAAGAAGATAAATCTTCTTATTATGACCATGTTCATCAACATGCTTCATACTTTTTCCAAGCGCTTAAGTCATCAAGTGAACCGAACTACCGATGATTGTTATCTTATTCCACTTGCTCTTTTATAATGACGATGGCGACATCATATGCTTATTTAGCGGGGGAGAAGTGTGAATAGACTACATTTGGATTATTTCACTTATTTAATCAAGAATGGCAACTCCGTATGCAATTCTTGAGGGGGAGAAGAAGTATGATAATACTGCATGGTTGATTGACTTCTGAGAACAAATGGTCAAACGGCTCTAAACTCATGTGAGAACCGAGCTTCTTCTTATCGGGTCATCTTCACATGGATCTTTCTTCTAAGAGCCGTTGGTTGACATCTTCACACGGGCTGATATGATTAATGACAAAGTGCTTCTAATTGTTGGGCTGATTTCTTTGATGAACATCTTTCTGTTCTTGTTTGATTGGGAGGGATTTTAGTTAAGGAGATTTGCTACATATAAGGTAATTGGAACGCATTTGGTGAGATGAAGATGTTAACTTTCTGATCCCCAATTGGACGATCTTGAAGAAGGTCGAGTCTACAGTCGGTTCTATATTTCCTGCTACATGTTAGAAGAATAAAGATGAGTTACATTTAACGATCTAAAGACTTCTTCATAATCTGGGAATTGATCAAACAGATTGTCGGTTCAGGGGAGAGCACTAATTGGGAGAGAGTGAAATATCTGATTTAATCCCCAATTAGACTTGCTCACATTCTGCTTCAGCAAGTTGATTCTCACAAATCTTCAAGTGTTCTTCTCACAAGATTTCTAGTATATGGGCTTTGAATGTGTTGCTAATTCTGAAGTATCAAAACCAGCAAGGGGGAAGGAGACACGCATCTAAACGCGAGTAAACTTGATGAACTTAATACTTCTAAGTGATTAAAGATATCCCGGGAAGACGAATTGTCATTACCGCAGAGAAACTCAAGGTTTGACTCATGGCGTTTAGTGTTCTTATTCCATCTATGTAGGGGAAGAGATGGAAGAGTTAGTTTCTGAAGATGAATGAGGTACACAAGTATGTGATGATTTTGATGTTATCGCAATCATCGTGGAGAGAGATTGTGTACATTGGGGATGCTCAATGTTTTACTTGAGGCTTAATCGTGATTCAAGAATCACTTATTCCGAGTTGAAATCCGCAGAGATAATCAAATGATTCGGCCCGCTTCTTCAATGTTATCGGTTATTCTCTCTTGGGCATTCGGGTACTTCGGGTTCTTGAGCTTCATACACTTTCTTCAAGGGGAGAGAAAAGTATACATATGGGTTATTCTTTGGATATTGGACTTAATCTGCTACTCGATGGTATAAGTTTCTTTGTCTTCGGGTATGTGTATTCGGGTTCGTGAGCTCTAGTCTAAGAGACTGACGGCATCAATTCATCTACTTGGGGGAAGTGGTCTCTTGACAACTCGTTAGGGATGCATAGCTTCAGACTTCAGTGGTAATGAAATATGAGAAGAAATTTAAAGAGTGGGATGATACGTTGCTGTTCTTATTGATGATATAACCCCGAACGAAGAATCACAAAGATCATTCTTAAAAGGAGCAGCAAGATCAATGATAATGGTGTGCTTCCTTGTGCACCTGGCTAAGGCAAGCTTGAAATAGAGCTTCGAATCTGCTCAATAAAAGGATTTTCGGTTTGGGGGGAAGCTGCCAAACTCTCACTTTCAGATGGTTCAATTTCTCTCAATTCAAGAAGCCTCGAAAGCTTTGGTGGTGAATGCTTAAGAGATGATGACCTCTATCTTTTACAACAGGGCTGCTCGATATCCTTATCTCGGTACTCGTATCATCATCTTCTTAAACTATATCATCTAAACTATCTTTGTAAATATTTATCAAAAACCAAATACAAAAATATAAAACCATCAAAAAGAAAATAGAAAAATATAAAACCTTCAAAAACCAATAAAAATCTAAAAATCTGAAAAATACCAAAAATATGTTTTCTCATGACATGTCTTCTGGTATCGATAACAACTACGGTCTTAGAAATGTCATTCAATAATGGCACGTGACCATAGATGAAGTTCGAGCAGAAGGTGTAAATATTCTTTTCCAAAACATGTCTAAAAAATATGGCTTACAGTTATTTCAAACTGTAACCCGGGCGTCAAATAATGGCTTGCAGTTACTTCAGACTGCAACCCGTGCTTAAACTATGGTTTGCTATTATTTCCGATAGCAACCCGCTCTTCAAGGAAGGAAAGTGCTGCACTAAACCTATTTTCTAAAAATTTCGTACAATTATCCTAAAACAAAATGAGGAAAGTATGTCGAAGGACTGCTGTTCCTACACAAATGTTTTTCCGTCTAAAATTCTTCAGAAAAATATTTGTTTTTTTCTAAAATGGTGGTAAATGTGTTGCATTAAAAACAATTAGTTTCAGAGTTTTTATTAAATTTACAAACTCAATCAATGACTTCGGAGCTTTTAAACTTTTCAAAAAATGAGTCATTGATTGAGGGGGAGAATGTTTTCAAATTTATATCATCTAACGGACTTATCTAATTATCCTATATTCTTAAATGTTAAACATTTTAACCTACGTTGAAGGACTAGGTGCCTAGGATAAGATTGTTAGGATGAGATGATTAGAGTTTGATAAACACATTATTCCCATGCTTTACATGATCTGATTGATATGTTGGATTGACTTTTATTAGTCGATTGCTGTTTGGGTGATGTCGACCACCATATATTTGTATGTGTGTTCACTAACGTACGCATGTATATTGGTATATAAGAATATTCCCGACCCGGATCCCACAATTGAAGATGATTGGATGCCGAAAGGAAAGGGTAACTATATCTTGGGTTGACAAATGAAGAAACAGAGCTTAATTTGACTTCTATGGAGAGTTGGCATAAATGCAACGTAAGAGGTCTCACTGCATCAGCAGATGGTTTTCTTCATCATCAAATGAAGAAACGGAGCTTAATTAGACCTCTATGAAAAGTTGGCATGACAAATGCAACGTAAGAAGTCTCACTGCATCAGCAGATGGTTTTCTTCCAAACCTCCAGCAACAACAACAAAAGCAGCTCAACCACCTAACGTATCTTTGTGTAGGACAAGTAGTGGATGATACATTTTTAAAACAATTTTGAAAACATTGTTTTTGAAAATGGAAAAATATTTGTTTGAAAATAAGTTGGTCTAAATTTTGAAAATCACCGGACTTTATTTTATCAAAACTTAAGTCACTCAATCATCGACTACGGTCATCGATTGAGGGGGAGAGTGATTTAAAATAAAATATTTTCAATCGATATTTCTTCATAAAAGGTCCGGTTTGTACGAAACAAAGTGGTGATCTAAAGATTTAATGTTATGTCATGGTATGATTTTCTTTAAAACTCAAAGATCTTTCAAAATGAAATTTTTTCTGTTCTTGTTTGATTGTGAAATTGTTTTATTTGACTTAAAGATCTCTTAAAAACTATCATACCTGACACTAACAATATTTAATATCGAAAAAACTGTTCTTTATCCATCATTTTTCAAAAATAAATCTTGCCACGTCTTTCCCCAAAATTTTCTAAATGATTTAAATCAATCGGGATCCAAATTCTCAATTGGTTTGAAAGTTTTGATCGGGGGAGAGATCGTGATTTAAATCTCAAATCGGTTTTAAAGGGTGGTTGTTTCAAAGCACTCCTTCGTTCATGTGCCAAACGATTTTATAATACATAATGCACATGATTGTGGAGGAGCATTTAACCAAAAACCAGAAGAGTATTTAAACAAGGCCACAAATTCTCCCATGTTTTCCAAACCTTATTAAATCACTTGGGATCCAAAATCTCAAAGGGTTTGATATTTTTGATCAGGGGAGAATTTGTGATTTAATAATGAAACTTGATAAAAGGTGATCATTTGATTCAATTGTGCAAGCTGCTCTCCCATATGTGCTAAACACTTTCGAATCTCGAAGCATATATTGAGGGGGAGCATTTCATAAGAAAATAAACTATCAAGGTACAAAGATTTCTATGTTTCAATATAAAGTACCTTGATTGATTTTCTAATGGTTTCATAATGGTTTTTGTGATAGTGGTTGTGCTTCAAAAGAACTCTTTCCTCTATGTGATAAAATCGTTTCAAATATCCTATGCACAAATTGAGAGGGAGAATTTACCAAAGAAAATCAAATGGCTTTTTCCATGGAAATTGTGATCAAGAAATTATTTCAAAGAACTCTTGCCTCCATGTGCTAAACAATTTCAAAATCTTATGCACATGTTGAGGGGGAGCATTTCTAAATGATCAAAACAATTAAAGTACAAAATTCTTTGATATTATATCACAAGTACCTTGATTGTTTTTCAAATGATTTTTCAATTGGTTTCAAGGAAGAATGAACAATACCAAAAGACCGACCAATTTACTTTATGCATGGTGTTATAAGGATGGTTAGGTTAGGTATTCGTTCCCACAATCCGCCAGAACCGGAGGGATCTACCTAGGGACAATCCACTAGATAGTGTAGAGTCCTTAGGTATGATGAAAAAAAGGAGAAAAATGAGAATATGGGAAGAGTGCGGACTGAGATAGAGCTAGAAGTGGAATAAACCCAACAAGGTTCTAGTAATGAAGTCTCGGTAAGCACCGAAGGGGTTGAAGAATGAAAAAGAATTGAATGTGAAAAAGGGTGAAAAGAAATAGCCCTCCATTAATTCAACCTTAGGGCAGAAACCGGGTTCAATACATATGCTACTGGTGGTTACTAAGGTAACACTGGTATTGAAGACAAGACGTCATGGACCCAGTGACGCACTGCACTGCAACTTCCCAAGGTACTCAAGTTCCTCTTAAAAGGGCTTGTTTCATTCTCACGGGGAACCTACATAATCTATCGACTTTCTCTTAGAGATTGTTGATATTGAAGAAGGAGACCCTCTCCCTAGTCTCCGGCATAGGAACCAAATGTGCACTATTGAGTCTAGAGCCAAGAGATCATCCATAATATCTCATTAGGACACAATTAATGAAGACTCACTATTTCACACAATGTGGAAAGTGAGAATATATATTAAGAGTCCTACGCATTATCCTTGTGGTATTGCCAGAACATCCGAGTGATATGAAAATATTCACGATGAAGATGGAAATCCTTCTAGAGCCAACGTCAAACAAGCTCTTGGTGGGTGACATGTGAGATCTTTTCTAAAAGATAAAGCTTGTGAAAACTGGACAGAAACGATGGGGCGCTTCACTCTTGAATCAACCTTGGTCCAGGATTGGAATTGACGAATACTTTTGGAAAAACCGTTCGATGTGCAAACCTTCTTTTCTCTAGCACGTCGAATGTGTATTCATATTTCAAACACAAAAAGTATCTCTGATTGAAAAAATACTTTTGGAAAAACCGTTCGATGTGCGAATATCTTCTTTTCTCTAGCACATCGAATGTGTACTCATTTTCTAATACAAAAAGTATTTTGATTGAAAATTGATCTTTCTCATAAAACCTTTGTCGTATTGCAAAACTCTTTCTTCAAGCAATACACGATTTTTTTTCAAATCAATCTTTCATCAATCAGTGAATCTCAATTCGCTGGTTCACTCACTCCGTGTTGTCTTCTTTGAGACGTTCCGGTTTGAGAACGGCTAGAGCAGCTGCGAAACCTCGGCAAGGAGATTCTTGAATTATACGATCACAGGCAGTACTTGTACTGATCAACGGGGAACCGTGGGCCGTGTACCTCAATTAAACGAAAGTGATCAAAGACACTTTCGTGTGTTTTATTGCTAAATGTTGTTTGCAGGTACATTTGGACGGTTGCAGCTGATTAGAATTGAGAAGTCAATCCAAAGCCGCATGCTCACAACATCCTCACTTAATTGAAGTAATCATGACTGGTGCGTATCTATAGAACCTGGCTCTGATATTTTCATACTATGCTTCTGCTACGCTGCCGCAAATATCATGAACCAGTAAAAGCTTCCGCTACTCTGATGGAAAGATGTCATGATCCAGAAAGTGTGAGCATGTCGGTTCAAAAGTCATAACATCACATGAAGGCAACACAACATAAGGATGAACCAGAGATTTGTTGTGGCTGATGATCTCAATGAAAGCTCGAAGATCATCAAAGATGTGGATCAGTTAAAGGCCTCCACTAAAAGTACAAAACTATGCGGACTTTGAATAATCGCTACTAAAGCACAAAGATTGCGGAAATTGAAGAATTAAAGTCTACGAGCTCAGAACTAAAGACAAAGATAGAATGTTAGGATGCAAAATGTATTTCATGGGGTGACCTCCCTTAGGGGGAGATTGTTAGGAATCGGATATTCCATGTTAAAGTGTCGGTCACCCCAATTATGGTCTAGCATATTTTAGCTCGTAGACTTGTAGTTTTTTACATTGTTTTGTAGTTAATTAGTTAGTGAGTAGCGTAGATTAGTTTAGAGTAACACCGTGGAGGAAGGACGGGTCTTTACCCACTGTATGCCTGATCCACAGTCCGTCAGGAGGACGTATGCTTTGTAACTATAAATACCCCTTCCATCCATGGAAGGGGTGTTGCTTCTTGAATCTAACCTTTCACTTTTTGTTAAACAACTCTCTTTCAAGAAACATCCTCTCTACTCTCTTCATCTCTCTAATGGCTTTCTTGTATCATCATAATCCTAGACCACCCGAATCATCAAACAACATAATATTCACGATCCTACATAATTGCTCAACTAAATCCTAAAAATAAAAACCAAAAATCAAAATACTTACCTGCTTTTAGCCGTTTTATGGATTATGGTAACATTAATTATAGATGTTAACCGTTTCATTTAACTTTTAATTATTTTTTAGTATATATTTATTCTACTAAATCCTAAAAATAAAAACCGCAAGTCATACCCGTCCATCGAACGGGTTTTGCCACTAGTGTATATATATGTATGTATACAAAAACGTATATATAAACGTATTAAAAAACGTATAGAAAGTATATAAAAACATATATAAAAAGTAAAAAAAAAAAGAGTATAATAATGTATAAAAAAACATATATAAGAACGTGTATAAAAACATTATATATAAACGTATATAAAAGCGTATACAAACACATATATGGAAACATATAAAAAGTATTTAAGAACGTATAAAAAAATGGATATAAATGTATATGTTTTTATAAGTACGTATATAATAACGTATAAAAATGTATACAACAACGTTTATAAGAATGTGTATAAAATTGTATACAAAACTTATATAAAAACGTATACAAACGTATATAAAAATGTATACTTTTTTATAAAAATTAATATAAAAATAAAAAAACTTTAAATAAATCGAAAATATTAAATTATAAATGGCCATTAGTTTAAATGATGGATGTTGCAACGGTCCTTAGCCAAAAGGGGCGAACGTGTAATTGTTAACGGAATCTACATAACGCCCGTTAAAGCTAGGGACCAAAACGATCCAAAGGTTTCGCCACAAGGAGGCCGCCTGCACTTATGGAAGACCAGGGAGGAGTTCTGCAATCTTGGCAAACCACAAGGTTGATTTCTGCATTTTACTCTATTGTCAATATCACCGTTCATTTTTACTAAAAAAAATGTTAATATCACCGTTCCTTTTTAATATCGCAAAGAAATCAACAATAATACTAAATTTAATATCACATAAACCCTTTTGAATAAAAATTTTAATATCACAAAATACTTTTCTTATATGACAGAAACTTTTTTTAGAGTAAAATACACCGTTCGTCCCTAATCTTGTACATGCGCATCACGTTGAACCAAACCTAGGCGTTTTCATCGCTGGATGTCCAAAACAATGCTTTTATACTCTAGACAAGTCCCTTTACCAGGATTGTCAAAGTCAATATAAATTTTCTGGGTTTATATCGAGGGTATAATACCATTCACAATTTTAACATGCTATAGTTAAAATCTAACCCAACCTTCAACCATATTAGTACCGGCAACACACAACATTGAACCCTAAATACAAGCAACACACATTCTACTGATACGTGTACAACGCGTGTTGGGGGTCAAAGGAAACTTCCTTTTCTTCGAGCAAGTTTTTCAACCACCTAGGAAGTGAACCTAATCATAGTAGTGTAGTATTAGGGTAAGCCTCGGGGATTGATATCGTTCTCTATGGGAATAGGAATGCTAGTGAGAAATTACTACGCTAAGGTTGGAGTTGAGGAAGATTAATTTTTTATCTTTTTATGTTTTTTATAAAATTAAAGGTATGATCTCGGGGTTTTGGATTTGGGGGGGTGGTACTTCTACCAATTACTCTACTATTCTAATGATCTAATCTAAGGGGTAGTGTATGTCTATTGATGTGTGCTTGTATGATGATTAAAAATGTGTCTACCTAGATACTATTACTCCCTAGTTATCTTTTATTGGTGGTTGAATTGTCACGTCCTTATTCTTAACGCGTTGTGTTTTCTAAGGTCGTAGGGTGTGCTTTTATCCCTAACTCTTTGAAGCTACCTAAGGTTAATGACTACGAAATCTCTAGGATTCATAAACTTAACACTAAGGTTATCTTTAGATATTTAGTCTACAATTCCACTAGTAACTATAAACTAAGGTTCAACAAAGATTAATCAAGCATTAAAAACACAACGATGGCTTTAAGCACTCCTAAGCCAATTACAATTAAGATAAGAGACAACCAATCAATATTCAATAACTAGGTTTCATAGATCTAAGCAAACACACAAGTAAATTAGCCGGACATGTTAAACATGCAAGCATACACACATTCAATCGAAGACATAATGAAATTAAGGGAATAAATAACTTATCTCGAAGTAAAATAGGGTATTAGAACCCTAAAATACTGTCCAAGACGGACATCAATCATTTTAGGTTTTTACTCCACAAGTCTACCTCTTTAAAAGTCTGAAAATCGAATTCTATATATAGAGTTACAACTACGACGACGTCACCTTTTGTTGGATCGATGTACTCTAACCAAACTAACTTATATAGCTTGTTAAGGGTTTAATAATCTTGGATAAATCCTAAGTTATTAACAATGAAACACTGAACAATCTCTATTAAGTATGCGGAATTTACTTAACAAAGTTAAGTAGAATTAACTTTAACTTTCAACAATTTTATTCAAACTTAGAACCTGCTTATTATACAGATTCTTTAACAACTCTAAAACACTAATATCGAACTCTCTAAAACTCTAATAATGCACGTACGTTTAATGCCAATCTAGGGGTCCTTTTATAGGCTTAAGGATAACCCTAGTCGGTTTACAATTACAAACCTTGTACGTCAAGTAATACTATAATAATCTAAGAACATTCTAGAATTACAAAATAATCCTTAACGATTTTACCTATAAGTCATTTTAACCTTGCAGTACTTTGATGAATCAAGCAGTACTTTGACTTTTTACTTAACAGTACTTTGACTTCTTCCAGCACTTTGACTTTATTCAGTACTTTGTCAATTTTCAGCACTCTCATATCCCAACAATCCTCCCCTAACTTGAATTCTACTTTATTGATTTCAAGTTCCTTTGTAGATTTAACTGTAACATCTTTGTCTTCAAAGAAAGATTGTGTTTTTGTCTTTAGATTGTATCTTTGTATTCTCTGTGCTTATATCATCATCATCAAAGTATTCTTTAGAAATAATTCTTTTACAGCATCATTCAGCAATCTCCATCTTTTCAGTAACATATGACAATTTTGTACATTAATTCTTTTAAGTTTCAGTCTATTCTCATCACTTCCAGGTGTATAAACTCCTGTGAGAGGTGAATCATTGAAATTTAATGGATTTTGATGTCTCTTTACCAAAGCCATTAACTATGGAGTAGCCGAATGTTTAGGTGTGTAAGACCATGGTACATTGATAACCATATAATTTGTTAGAATCGTTGCTCTAGGTTTATTAGACTTTATCTAGGATTATCAATAAAGCACAAATATCAATGAACAATATATATATGCACAACGAAATAATCAAACTATCATTGTTATTATTAAGGTTTCTTCGTCATCATCATGTGTTCTACAAAACACATTCACAGCCCCAATCCTAGACGATCAACTCTAAGACGGTTACACAACAGGGATCAATGATCCTTGAGGCTGTAAAACTACAAGTCGACTATCACCTAGTCTAGGCGTTTACATACTCACGCCCTAGACCTACACACACACACCTTTGTCTGATGTTTACATTGTTTGACACTTATTAAACCTAATTCCCTGTATCTCTTTATATAATAAAGATACTAGGGTTACAAATGACTACAAGGGACTAGATAATAAATACTTCTTTTCCAAGTAGGTCCCTTGTCTTTCTTTGTCTTCAATAGTCCTTCATCTTTCATGTACTTTGTCTTATCAACTTAAAATATAGTTCCCAACAATCTTCCCCTAGTAGATAATGACAAAACCAAATAAGCACAAACAAGTATGTCATGAAAGATAAACAAACTTCCCCTTAAACATGCAATCACCAAGAATCTTTCCAAGTACTTTTTCCCCTTTTTGTCATAATCCAAATAGGGAATGTAAGCAGTAGAACTTTCCCCTTGAGTGATGCATGTAGATGGTTAAACATTGAATAATAAGCTTCCCCTAGAGAATATGTTTACCATCTCTTGAATCTTCAATTCTGTAAGCTCCTTGTAATGATCACTTGTGAAGAAAATCAAATATAACGAATTTGTTGAAGAAGTAGAATATCCCAAACTTGTGTCTTATGTCTTGTACTATCCACGTGACGTCGAACTTATACCACACAAGAAATATAAGTAGATCGCAACCTCTTGACAAAATCCTCATTATTAATGAGACACTGAGCACAACAATGTAACTCCTTTAAGTGATAGTTAACTAGGTCTTCATCCATCCACCCCTTGACCTATGAAAACTAGATTTTTCAAGTCGTCGTCAACATCCTTTAAGCACGAACAAGTTATCTACAAAGTGTTACACTCACTTTGAGATATGATAAGAACGCAAACCTGTGAAACTCAACTACAACATCAAATTAGTGATAATCAACCTTCTTCGTAATCAATAATGCAATAAATCCAAAAAGGAGCTTGTTGTCGTTTAAGAACAAATAACCAAAATCCTCTTGTGTGTATGAACTAAATCTCATGTGTGTATCATTCTCGCTTCCCCTCAAGTCCAAAACAATTCGAGAACCAAAAATCATATGTTGACCGATATCGAATGATATAAGCAGCGGAAATAATGTATATCGAACAACACTACGTGACCTCCTCCAAAAACAAATAACACTGTCTCACTCATTGGATAAAAGCCACCGTCCAACAGTTTATAATATACCATGTACAAATCAGTAGTAGTCTTCATCGTACAAAGTAATATCTCACCAATATAGGAGCAGGAAGAGTAGGCAATCAATATCAAAAATACGAGTGTAGAAGCAAGTGTGATCCCTATCTTACATTTACTCACAAACCTACAAATTTAGCGTCCCATGTGACCTCCATTATTTGACTTACACAGACCACTCACATGAGTTCAACCAATCAAACTTGGGGACCAGTCAATCTCATAGGATTGGTAGTACTATGAAACATCAAGTATAAAATAAATAAATGACTCAAGTGATGCTTCACTTAGTCCCATGAATAAATCAGACGTGAATTTGGACCTGGTATTAATCTTCATTAAAAACGTCACCATCAGAAAAGACCAAGTATAGCAGTGGTAACGAAGTACACTTGCAGTGGTTTACGACTTGAGGCTAGCAGTGGAAACATCGAGCAATGGTAACGACTAGCAGAGGTAACCTGAACTAATCTGACAGTGGAAACGATTAAGCCTTGTAGTGGAATCGCTAGCAGTTGTTACCAATCGTGCAGCAGTGGAAACCAATACCACTAGGAGTGGTTAAGCATAGCTAGCAGTGGTTTCGTTAACCTAGCAATAGATTGCTAGTTCTAGTAGGTCGATTGAAACACAAGAATAGCGACTTTTAACACAAGTTCCAGCAGCGCGTATAAAGGTTTGTGTTGAGCACGAGTTCCAGCAAGTGTAGTATCATGAAAGAATGAACCAGTATATATACAAATAAAGCAAACAATCTGATGAAAACTTGTAATCTCCATGAACTTCACATTGGAAACAGATTACATAACACGTGCCTCCACATTAATCTTCAATCCCTACAGATAATCTTTGAAGCACAGCATAATCATTCAATAACATTGACTAGGGTTTCAATAAACTCATAAACGCTAATAAACACATTAACTTAAAAGCTGCTTCCTTCCAAGAATTATCGAGCATTAAAAGAATTTAGAGATATATTAGGGTTCATAATCAGTTAAAAACTGATTCACCATGACTAATACAGCTCTTTTAACCATGAAAAAGAATTTTAATGCACAAAGAACCCTAAAAATTCGACCTTGAAAAACTCATCAGTAGCCAACTTCGACAGTGAATAACTTTTGCATAAGAGCTCAGATCGACGATCCCTTCGGTGGAAAGTAAGATGAGTATATAGAGAACGTCCACCTAAAATTTCAGCCCGATCCAACAGTTAACGACAAAGTTATACCTGTTTGAAAACTGACCTGCAGAAGCATTACAAAAATTTTTCAGGATTCGAATTTTTCTTATTTTCGCCATATTCTTCGAGAAACCTTGTAGATCCTAGATATCAAGAGCCACCCGCTCTGATACCACATGTTAGAATCGTTGCTCTAGGTTTATTAGACCTTATATAGGATTATCAATAAAGCACAAATAACAATGAACAATATATACATGCACAGCGGAATAATCAAACTATCATTGTTATTATTAAAGTTTCTTCGTCATCATCATGTGTTCTACAAAACACATTCACAGCCCCAATCCTAGACGATCAACTCTAAGACGGTTACACAACAAGGATCAATGATCCTTGAGGCTGTAAAACTACAAGTCGACTATCACCTAGTCTAGGCGTTTACATACTCACGCCCTAGACCTACACACACACACCTTTGTCTGATGTTTACATTGTTTGACACTTATTAAACCTAATTCCCTGTATCTCTTTATATAATAAAGATACTAGGGTTACAAATGACTACAAGGGACTAGATAATAAATACTTCTTTGCCAAGTAGGTCCCTTGTCTTTCTTTGTCTTCAATAGTCCTTCATCTTTCATGTACTTTGTCTTATCAACTTAAAATATAGTTCCCAACATAATTTTTAGCAAATCATCAGCTATCAACAGATTTGATTTGTCTTTACCAAAAGCTGTACCCTTTTGGACTAGTTAGTTCTTTCATCCATGGTGAACTAATTACCATATAAATGGTTTTTCCACAGCCTTTACCACAAACCATTTTCTTGTAGGCTAGCCAACTCTTCACAGTTACTGATATGGTGAGTTGATTACCATACAACTTATTGGCAAGTTGTCAACTATAAAACGGATTTGAGATATCTTTACCAGAGCCGTTTGCTCATGGATTAGCCAATCCTTTTGTAACCAAGGTGGATTGATAACCTATTGTTGTTACCATCTCAAAAACCATTTATTTATTTTAACCTTTGTTTCAAAATATTTATCACTTAACAAAAGTTTTCTTTCAAAATCATTAACTAGTTTAATGCTGCAAGCAGTACTTTGGCTAAAGTACTGTTTGACCAGCAGTACTTTGAATAAAGTACTGATATTTCAAAATTTTATTCAATAAAAATTCATACCAGTTATTCATGTATCATCATCAGCCATAGTTGTCCATCTGATAAACAATTTGATTACCATAAGCGCAGTTTCATTATCTTCTTCAACCTCCATACCATGTTCTAGCATTCTCCTCATAAGATCTGATGTAAGCGGATATCTTCTGTCTGCTAACATATGAATCATAGTTCCATCTTCTAACTCTAAAACATGTACTCCGATTCTTCAAAAATCTCCAGGTGATAATCTCCCAATCTTCTTGATTTTTCTAAATCTCATCAGTGCTTGATTCTTCAGTTTCCAAAACAGTTGTGAGATCTCCAGGCAAGATTAAACCAACACCTTCTGATGGAATGTGTTCAAAATATTCTTGCACCAAATGATATAAATGAAATAAATCCTCTCTATCTATTATGTGCAATAGATCCCATAGCATATTAAACACTCTGAAGCTTTCATCTTCTCTATTAAACATCTGATAATTTCCATCCTTTGATTCTACAACTTCAAAAGTAGTTATTGTTGACTTTTTCTTCTTCTTTTCTGCATCATCTTTAGAATACTCAAATTCTACAACTCTTAAGTAATTCCTTAGTTCATCATCTATATCAGATCTTAACTCAATCTTCTTTGATGGCTGTTCAATTTCAGTTGTTCTTTTTCTTTTTAAACTTCCTTTTCTATCATCTTCTTTCTGAGCATCATCATCTTTAAAATCTTTGATACTATCAACATGCTTCTGATAAGCTTCTCTAACAGCTTCATACATCTGTTTCATCTCAAAATAATTCAACTTCTGCAATCCAATATATCCTTGACCTTTTAAATAAGCCATCATTGGATTTCTTTCCTTAGAACGATTTGGTCTTCTTGTGATGGATATGGACACACTCCTTGTGTCAATGATATTTTGTATAATATTATTTAGCACGCGGAATTTACTTAGTAATACTTAAAAGATGGATTGTATGATGTATAGTAAGTAAACACAAATTAAACACAAAACATAAGCTCCAATATTATTGATGAATAATACGAGGGATCTTAGTTTATCACTAGGGTTACACCTTGAAGCTCTTGTGAGTAATACGTAGGTAATTAGATAAGTACCTAAGACAATGACCTAGGACCTCCTTTTATACAACAAGGAGTCCTTTACAAGATAAATATAAAGCTAACATAATAGAATATACACAAGATCTATTCTATACTTATCTAGATGCGTTTAACAAACTTAAAACTGATAGCAGTGGTAATAATGAACTGGCAGTAGGAATACGTTTCCACTGCTAGTGTTAATGCAAGCAGTGTAAACCACAACTATCCGTGATAACGGATTATTCCCAACAATCCTCCCCTAAACTTATGATTTCTCTGCAAATCAATAAGTTTCTTCAATATGCATTATCTTCAAGGATTTGGGGAATTCAATCAAACACTTCACTTCTTCCTTAGCTTCTGTATAGCTCTTGAACATTGATCTTGCAGTCTTTGTAACAATGCTCTGACCTTTTCATTGTCTTCATTAACTCTTATTGGTAAGGTTAACATCACTGTAAGAGCTCCAGCTCTAAGTGGATATTCTTTCTCAGCAAGCATGAAAAAGTCTTCTCCATTAGCTGTAGAGACATGATGAACTTCACATGAATCATAGTAAAACCATTTAGTACCAAAACTTGTGAATAAGGTTTTCCAGAAGTCATCATCAACATTTGGTTCATAGAGCCTTCTAAGATTCACCCATAATTGCATCTCCTTAGTATCTTTGAGATCTTGACTATTAAACCTTTCTTGAACTAACCTCCATAGTGTATCAAGGTCATCTCTGTCAAAAGCTTTTATAAGATCTTCAAATTGAATGAATGATGAAGTTGCACCACCTAGCCTTGTGATCTTCCATGTTGGAGCATAATTGCTAGCAGTGTAAACTTCCCAATCAATAATAGGATGTCTAACTTGCAGTGGTTCTCGATAAAAATCTCTTTCTTCAATCACAATCATTCCAGTCAATTGATCTTCAGTGAATTTCTCAGTAGGAATTTCCTTCTCAGTAGACATTGCTTGATCTTCATCAACCTTAGTCTTCTTAACACTTTGAGAATCACTTACTTTGGCCTTTCTCTTCAATCTAGGAACCCTTTTTGTTTCTTCTTCAGAACCCATTGGAATAAAAGATTTATCTTGTTTTTGAGTTCTGTAGTAAGCCTTTTCAACTTGATCATCAGGCATTCCTTTGAATTTATGCATCTTCCAACCACCAACATGACAACAATAAGTCTTCATATATGAAAGAATTTGTCTCTTGGTAGGTTGTCTTGATTTCTTTTGACCCTTTTTGACTGTACTAACCACATCTTCAAGTGCTTGATTGTTCTTCATTTGAATGAAATCCTTCAACTGAGCTTTTCTATGTTCCTCAGTTAAGCATGCATCAGCTACTAGGTCAATTGCCTTTTTCTTGATTTCTGGATTATTAGCAATCAAGAATTCAATATCATCTTCAGTAGGAACATAACTAAACTCTGGAGTCTTCTCTCTAAGAACTGTAGGTTGAACAGTGGAAAGCGGATCTTCAATAAAATCTTCCATTCTATTCAATCTTTTAGTCTCCAAAAAGCTTGCAACTTCCATTTCTTTCAATCTTTTCTTCTCAGCAACTTGTTCTTCTGCTATCTTCTTAGCAAGTTCTCTATCAAGATCAATCTGAACTTGTCTTTTCTTTGAAATCTTGCTTCCAGTTTGCTCTACATCTTCCATAACTGTTTTACCCTTGTCTTTCTTCAAATTATCAAATTCTTCACTTGCAGTGGTAAAAGTTGGCTCTGCAGTGGAAATAAAATCAGTGGTAAAATCAGTTGCAGTTTGGAAAATGTCTTGATCTTCAAGTTGCTCTCCATGAGTTTCAGTTTCCTTTGCTCCTTTACTTGTATCTCCTTCATCTTCAAAATCAATTGTCCTCCCCTCAGTGTCAGCACCTGATTTCCTCCCCTGTTTGGGAGAATTTCCTAAATCTTGATCAAAACTAGCTGAATCACCATTAGTAGGTGAGGATGAAGATGAAATCACCAAATTTGCAGTTTTCTTTTTCTTTTTCAACCCATTCATCTCTTCCTTCAAGATCTGAATCTCCTCCTGTAAATGTTTAACAACTTTGGCATGCAGCTTCTTGACATGTGCCAAATCTTTTTGTAGAGATTCAACCTGCTTGGCTAACTTGGTACACAAAACCATCAATTCCAATTGGTTCCCACTGCCCTCATCACTTCCAACTGTGTTACCTGTTGGGAGAGGTGAATCATGGGGCAAAGGTTCAGATTCCTCCCTAGGTGAACTAGGTTGAAGTCTAGAACCACCACTGCTTGTTCCTAGACCATAAGGTTCAGAAACTTGCTGTGTTGTCATGAGAGGAGTTGACTGTTTAGGCCTTCTCTCATAGGTTCTTGAAACTGGTGGGGTATAATCAATGTTTGGAACATTAATTATGGGTGTTTTTTGTTCAGTCGAAATTTTAGCAGGCATTTGTGGTAGGAGAGGTGTAAAAATCATATTGCCATCTTTGTTCAAATTTTGAAAAACTTTAGGCTTTAGGCAACTGATTTGATAAACATTAGTGTGGGGTTGCAGTTGAAACTCATTTAGCACTGCTTCACAAACCTTGGATACATTAAAATTTTTGTTTTACTCTGTACATTGCCTTTCATACTTGTAAAAATATAATTTGACCAGTTGAAAATCTTATCAGTGACTAGACAAACCAAAGGAGAAGCCATGGTTGAACTAAATTGCTCATAAGATATTTTCTTGGGACTAAGACAATGCAACAGAGTATGAATCAAAAATCTCCATTGGGGACAAAAACCACTCTTTTTGAAAGTAGCCTTTTTGTCAGTGATATCATACCCCATGGATGCTAAAGTATCATGAATGTCAGGCATAGGTAATGTGATGAGACCATTGAGATCACCCAAGTGGAGTACTCTCCTCAAGGATGCCTCAGTAACATCAATAGTTACCCCATCCACAATGGCTTGTAAAGCATCCACTGTTTCATGTGTATCTCCAATCTCAAGTGTTATGGACTTAGCAGTAGTCCAAAACTGTTTAATTTGAGAGATATAGATTGTGGGTTTTAAAAGCAAAGCATACCTTATATGAGTGGTATTGAGAAAGTCCACAATCTGATGAAAAACAGGGCCACTCTTCTCGTTAGACTTTTGTAGGTAGGCCACTAGGTTGTGCTCATCTGCAAAGTTTAAAGATGCCATAGGAACTTTTGATGAAAAATAATATTATGTCACTAAGAATTGAAAGAATAACTAGCCAATTGAGAGAGAAAGATATATAGGGTTAGGGTTTAGAATTATTGCGCAAGTAAAATTATCTTTAGAAAGTATTAAAATATGGAAAGAAGATAATTCCCTTAATATTTTAACCCTAAATATATGGCAAACAGTGGTTACTTTCAACGGCTAGTAAAAATTAGTTACTGACACAATCAGTTGTAACGGCTAGAACAACAGTGGTAAAATAACACTGTCAGTGGAAACTGTGAACTAGCAGTGGTAAGTTTTTCACAAAAATTTCAAAGAGCAGTGGTAAATAAAATCATATAGAACTAGACTACTCTTATCATAGTTTTTAGCAAACTACCAGCTATCAACGGATTTGATATGTCTTTACCATGAGCCGTTTGCTATGGACTAGCCAACTCTTAATCATAAAGAATATGGTGAGTTGATAACCATATAGTTTTTGGTAAACTATCAACCATAAACGGATTTGTCAAGTCTTTACCAGTAGCCGTTGGCTCTGGACTAGTTGATTCTTATGTGTGTAAGACATGGTGAATCAATAACCATTTGATGTGTATTTCAGATATACACCTTTTAAGATCAACTCCCATCAAAACAAGCATATACAGACTCTTACAACAATGTCAGTACCCTACAGCCTCCCCTCAACACCAGAGAACATTTTGACAAAAAGGTTATGGATTAAGCATTCCAATACTTGTTACCAAGTACTGAAATCTCCCCACATCAAGGCCTTTTGTTAACAAATCAGCAAAGTTATCATCAGTATGAATTTTGACAACCTGAATTAGTCCCTTTTCATAGCAATCTCGAATGAAGTGGTGTCTAATTTCAATATGTTTGGTATTTGTGTGTTGAACAGGATTCTTAATGATGCAAATGGTACTGCTATTGTCAATATGAATGATGGTATTCATGAAATTGTACCCATAGTCCAAAAGTTGATTCTGAAGCCATAGAACTTGAGCACAGCAACTAGCAGCAGCCACATACTCTGCCTCAGTTGAAGAATTAGCCACCATAGTTTGCTTCTTGCACTGCCATGACACTAATTTGTTGCCAAGAAATTGGCATCCACCTATTGTAGATTTTCTATCCAAGCTATCTCCAGCATAGTCACTATTTGAGTAAGTAACCAGATCTAGAGGAGAATCTCTGGAGTACCACAATCCCAGAGTAGGAAATGCTTTAAGATATCTGAAAATCTTCTTCACAGCAGTCAAGTGAGAGAACTTGGGAGTAACTTGAAACCTTGCATAGGCACGTACTGCAAACATGATATCTGGTCTAGATGATGTAAGATACATCAAAAAACCAATCATAGACCTATACATGTGCACATCAACAGCTTCACCACTATTTTCCTTTAGAAGTAGGTGTGTAGTCTTGTCTGCAGGAGTGCTAGATGACTTTGCATCAGTGAACTTGAACTTCCTTAGTATCTCAGCCACATATTTATCTTAATTAATGAAAATACCATCTGGCTTCTGTAGTACTTGAAGTCCCAAAAAGAATGTGAGTTCACCCATAGAACTCATCTGAAATTCTTCTTTCATCAATTTCTCAAATTCTTTGCACATCTCTGTCTTGGTAGAACCAAAAATGATATCATCAACATACAGTTGAACAAGCAAGATATCATTCTTGTCTTTCTTGATGAACAAAGTTTGATCCACTCTGCCTCTATGAAACCCATTAGTAAGAAGATAAGTGGTTAAGGTTTCATACCATTTCCTTGGTGCCTGATGTAAGCCATACAAAGCTTTAACTACCCTGTATACTTTGTTAGGAAATTCAGGGTCTTCAAAGCCTGGAGGTTGTGAAACATAAACCTCCTCATCAATCTGCCCATATAGAAAAGCACTTTTTACATCCATTTGATAGACTTTAAAGCCCATAAGCTAAGCATAGCCTGATTGCTTCAATTCGTGTAACTGGGGCAAACACTTCTTCATAGTCAATACCCTCCTCTTGAGTGTATCCTTGAGCCACAAGCCTAGCCTTGTTTCTTATAACAATTCCTCTTTCATCCTTCTTGTTCTATATAAGGAGGCTTGGCTTTAGGTAAACTTCATCAATACACATTCAAACATAATATCCCCTAAAACATAATCATGAGCAATCCTTCCAACACCATCAACATGTCTTCTGATTCAGAAGAAGAGTATGTAATCGAGTCAGAGACATCCTCAGAGACATCAGAATGGTTTGGATATTTTCCACCAGGGGCTGGCTCTTCATCCAAAAGGTATATCAAAGAAATTGCTAAGCGTGTACCCGCAGCTAAGCCTGCAAAATCTCTTGAGTTCTAATCCAGCTCATCAGATGATGATGAGAAGAATGATGAATCCTATTCCATGGCCAAAGATTTGCCAAAAGCTCTTTCAATAGCACAGGAAACAGCTATCTCCAATATGAAGCAGATATCCATCCCAACAAAGTCTGCAATGCTACCAAAACCTCCTCCACAAATTCTTGGTCTTCCATGTCCAAGAATGCAATCCACTTTTGAGAACAAAAGAAAGAGGACTCAGAAGAACAAGCATAACTATGTGGGCAAAGGCAAGAAGCCTATGGAGTAGTTAGATGTAGGATGTGCTAGGTTGCAGTCTTCTGTGTTTTGATGATAATAAGTACTTTCACTTTGGTTGTAATAAATTACGTTATATTAATGAAGTTCCTTTGTTTTTCCTTTTTCCACTGTAAGCATGTTACCACTGGTTGCTATATAGTTCCCACTGTAAAATAATTTCTGTATAAATATCAGTGGACAACTAGATAGAATCTAAACAACCTCGAGCATCGATTCACCAAAGAGTAACCATTCAATGTAAACAAAGAATCCTTCAAATCTGCAATTCACAAGCATAAATCAACCACTGGAATCACTGTTGAGTTTTGGCAATAGTTAGTGTATTAGCAAGGAATGAACATAGCAGTGGCTATACTCAATAAAGTCAACACATAAGCATTGATACACTTTCCAAGGCCACAGGACTCCAATTTACTTCACAACCACTTACACCTTCCCCTCGTTAACTTCTTGAATCTAACTTAATATATATTTAACAAACCATTTAACACAAACCACTCAAATCACATACTCCAAAAATTTCACTCTCAAAGATCATTTCTCCAACAACACCATGAGTCAATCTAGTCCAATCAATCTTTCTTCTAGCAGTTCATCTGATAGTTCATGGGATGACTTTGTGTTGAAAAACCCTGGGAGAGTTGAAAAAGAAGAGTATGAGAAGGTTGTATCCAGGAAGAGAAAACATTCGATTGTTCTTTCAAATCCTTTTCCTGCTGGTCCTTCATCACTACAACCAGAGCCTCAGGATGCATTAGTCAAGGAAGATAGCTCAAAGATCAGCTCCTATATATCTCCATATGTAGATACAGATGATGAGACCTCTGGAAGAGTCCTCAGTGTTCCCCCTCTTGCAGCAATACCTCCTCCTTAAGAGCTCCAACCATCACCTTTTCTGCCATTGCAATCAGCTCCACCATTAGCCAGTCCTTCATCATCCTCACCACCTACTGGGATAGTGGTGATGGGATTAGCAAGCCCTAGAGTGTATGAGTGGATTAACATGCGTGGGGCTCCGAAGGTGATGCCAAGCTGGGGCTTTCCCAAGAAGCCATAGATGATAGATGATGGGTAGGAAGGGGATGGGTTAGGAAGCTTGTGTTTAGGGTAGGTTGTTGGTAGTTATTTTTCAGTTTATGTAGTGATGCTTGTAATCTGTACTTCATGGATGTAACTGCTGCACTTAGAGTGCAGTTTTGTGTAATAATAATAATAATCCATGTTTTTCTTTATCTTTAGTGTTCCTGCATCACACATTTTGTTCCACTAACTTCATTATCAGAACTGACATACTGTCCATAATAATGCTCAACATCTGAAAGATAGGACTTGTTTCCAGTCATGTGCCTTGAACACCCACTATTTGTATATCCTTGATCTGATCTTTTTATCCTTGGATGTTCCTGCATATAAGAGTAAAGAGTTAGTTACTTTTGGGGACCCAAGACATGATTGACTTGGATCTGCCTCGTGTATCAATATAGTTAAATCTATCAAAGGTCATTGATACACCATTGGGATTGGTTGTAGAGGTATTTCCTTTAGGTTTCCATTCCCAACGTGCTGAGGCCTTCACAACATTGCCCATGTCCCCTCTTTTCTTGTTCAAAACCCTTGTAGTGGTAACTTTTGAATGAGCAGTGGTAACTGCTGATTTCTTTTTAGGCACCCACTGTTGATTAACCTTTTTAGCTTGAAAGGTTCCTTTCCCTATTTGTACAGATTTTGCAAAAGTTGTTTTGGAGTTTGCACTTTTAACAGGTGACTTAGGGTGAGCAGTGTTAACAGTTTTTGTAGTGGCAAAAGTTTTGAGGCCACTTCTAAGTTGAACTACTCTTGGGACCATTTTTCAATGTGAATTAGGGTGTACATTATTTTGAAACCTGTTAGTCTCCACCCTTTTTCTCCCATGGACTTCCCTTCTCCCAACATGATAGTCACAATAAGCATGTAAATGATCAAAACTACCACATATATAGCATGCCTTATTTTACATTACAAAATCACTACCTAGTTGTTGAGATTTAACATGATTCCAACTCCTCTAGTTACCCCTAGGAGTTGTAGGCTTGTTCCTATACATCTCAGCATACTTTCTAGTTGGTCTAGGTTTATTAACTGGTTTCCTAGGTTCATCTATAACAGTATTAACAACTTTTAGGATAGAAGCCTCTTCATTCTTTTTAACACTCTCATCTACAACAGATGAGTCACTAGCACTCTCAAAAACATCATTATCATGCTTAACTTCTTCCTCACTTTTCACTTTAGTGTCCTTTAAAGGACCATATTCTCTTTCAAGTTCCTTAAAATCTTCTAAGCCCGTATGAGCTAAATCTATACCTGGAGGTGATGGAACACCTCTTAGTGGTGGAGGCACTGTATTATAACCCATGCCAGACTTAGCTTTTTTAAATACTTGAGCATTCAAAATTTTATCAATTGACTTAGACTGATGATAACATGTGTCTAAAGTTAAATTGACATTTTCATTTTTCTTTTGAAGTTTTTCAAGCTCCTTTTGGTATGGTTCATTCACAGCAGTTGTATGTTCTACCTCTCTTCTAAGAAGAATCATATCATCATTATATTTTGACTCATTTGCCTGATAGTGCTCTATTTGCTTTTCTAATACTGCCATAGCTCTCCTAAGATTAGACACAGTATAATTAGCAGTATATAACTCTTGCCTTTCATTAGAGTATAAATCATTAAGCCTTTCAACTTCTTTAGAAGCCCTACATGTTTTAGAACAACTATCAAAGTTTTGTACCTCAGAGTCAGAGAAAGCCATGAGAGAAAATTCAGTAGCAACAAGAATAGCATCAGAATGTTCTTCTTCTTGTTCATCAGCCATGAAACTCCAATCATAGCTCACACCATCAATAGCCAGCATTGCCTTTGGTTCCTCCACAGTTGGTCCCTTCTTTTGCTTGTACCAAGTAGACCTGTTGTCCTTGGTCTTTGGTCTTCTGCACTCTCTAGCAAAGTGTCCAAACTTGTGGCAGTTAAAGCACTCCACTTTCTTCTTATCAAAGCCTGCAGTTTCATCACCATTGATGTGAATAGGCTTGCCGGTCTTCTTGTAGAATTTCCTAGCCCTCATGCTAAGAAGAGCTATCTGACATTTAATATCCATCTCCTCCAAGTCATCTTCATCAATTTGCTCTATGTCTTCATGAGTTAAGACAGAGCCATCAACTTGTGTGGTAATGAAAGCATAAAAGGTAGGATCTCCAATACTAGCAACCTTCTTCTTTGAACCTGCAGTGGTAACATTTACATTACCAATGGAAACTTTAGAACCCGCAGTGGCAACTTCATCATCACTGTCATCTTCAGAATCATCACTGTCAACAGAGGTTGACAACAATGCCAAGCTACTAGAGCTTGTACCAAGTTTCACAGCCTTCTTCAACCTTTTCTCAATGAGTTTGAAGTTTTTGTAAAGATCATTTAGCTTCATTGTTTCAATGTCTGACTTGTTTTCCCAAACAGTGACATTAGTTTGAAACTTTGAAGGCAAACTTCTTAGAAACTTCAAATTAAGGTCTTCCTTTTCTACCTCAATGCCAAACACTGTCAGTTGAGTAAAAATCTTTTGTAGTTTGGTGAAGATGCTATCAAGTGAATCATTGCTTGAAGCAGAGAAGTTTTCATAACTTTGCTTCAACAAAGTCTTCTGTGTCTTCTTAGTAGCATCATTACCACCAAATACTGAGCAAATATCTTCAAACAGTTCTTTAGCAGTCTTGAACTTGCTGAATAAAATGATCTGGTATCTAGGAAGAGTCAACAGCAACAAACTTCTAGCCTTAAGATCATTCTTCCTAAGTGCTTTTTCAGCATTAGATTCAGGCGTAGAAACTTTCACAACATATGTGTCACCAACCTTCACAGTACTAGTCACAAGCTTGAAAGAATCACCAAGTTGGATAATCTCCCATAGAGCATAATCCTGAATGAGAAAGTATTGCTCAATCAGTATCCTCCACATCTCAAACTCATTAAGTTTGAGCTTAGGTAGCCTTGGTGTAGAAGCATTGGACTGGTTGTTTTCCATCTCCATTGAATTGAGTGAGTGAGTTAAGCTAATTCCTTGGATCTTCTAAAACAAAATATCAGAACCTTCGCTCTGATACCACTTGATGGATCTGGACACACTCCTTGTGTCAATGATATTTTGTATAATATTATTAAGCACGCGGAATTTACTTAGTAATACTTAGAAGATGGATTGTATGATGTATAGTAAGTAAACACAAATTAAACACAAAACATAAGCTCCAATATTATTGATGAATAATACGAGTGGTCTTAGTTTATCACTAGGGTTACACCTTGAAGCTCTTGTGAGTAATACGTAGGTAATTAGATAAGTACCTAAGACAATGATCTAGGACCTCCTTTTATACAACAAGGAGTCCTTTACAAGATAAATATAAAGCTAACATAATAGAATATACACAACATCTATTCTATACTTATCTAGACGCGTTTAACAAACTTAAAACTAATAGCAGTGGTAATAATGAACTGGCAGTGGGAATATGTTTCCACTGCTAGTGTTAATCCAAGCAGTGTAAACCACAACAATCCGTGATAACGGATTATTCCCAACATCTTGGTAGAGCTAAAACAGGAATAGGTTTCTTTATTGGTAACTCAATCTCAACATTTAATTCAGCTTGTAACTTTCTAGCTGCTTCCTCATTCCTAGCAACTTCAGCAGCCCTTAGTTGTGCTAAAGTGAGTTTCTTTTTCTTCTTTGTTTCAATCATTTTACCTTTCCCTTTATCTTTAGGATCTAACACTGTTTGAGATTGAGAAACTTGAGGTTGTTCTTCAGAACTCCCGAATACTCACACCTCTTGGTCTTGATAAATTGTGTAATATCTCAGCTGCAATTTCGTCACTTGCAGTATGTTCAACCATAGATGTATCAGCTTCTTTTTCTTGTGGAATTGTTGAAGGACCAGCTTCTTCATCAAAATCTAACATCCTTGGTGTAATTAGTTCTTGTTGAGATGTTCCTTGAAGAGCAATACCTTGATCATCAGTACTTTGAACTCTAGTGCTTTCATCCTCAGTATTTCAATATTGACTTGCACTTCAGTACCTTGAGGTTGAACATCAGTACCTTGAGGTTCAGCTTCTTCATTCAAATTTTTATCTTCAAATTTCCTCCCCAATTGGAATGAAGATTGTTGTTGAACCTTTTTGCCTTTGGTGGTCTTCTTACATTGCCTAACTGGCCTGCCTTGCTTTCTTTGAGACTTGACCCATAATCGATGATGTTGAACCAATGGCCAGGCAAATTTCTTGAATCTTCTAAACTTAAGCTTCAACTGCTTAATCTGTGTAACCTGTTCTTCAAAAGATTTCTTCAATCTGGACAATTCTCTTGATAAAGCATAATTATTTAGAACTGGACCCTCAGGTGCCACATCTCCCTTATCTCCTCCAGATGTTTGAAGACCATCTGTGGAAGTAGAGACGTGTGGAGATAGTGGAGGTAAAACTGCAGTATCTTCTTGAATATTAGCACCTTGTGAAGCAGTACCCTATGATGCAGTACCTTGTGATGCAGTACTTTCTCGGTCTTCAATTGCTGCAGCCTCATCTCGAATTGCTTGAACAATCTCCATCATTGAAGTAGTCAATGGAGTATTCCTTCCAGAAAACTTGTCACTCTTCCTTGCCATAAATGTAAAAATCTTTGCAGGTTGTATTCCTTCCACAACAGGTAATAAGCTTGTAGGTTTTGGTACATCATGCAATTGTTTATTCAAGAACACTTGAATAAATCTTGGGTACATTAGCCAGGGTGATCCATGAGATAGCATACCATCTAATATAAGTCTTGAAAAATTGAAGATACGTTTTGTAGCTAATCCCACTATAGCAGATGCGATATTGGATCCAAATTGCTCCCATGAAGTACTCTTAGAACTGATACAATGAAGCAAAACATGCAAAAAGTACTTCCAATGTGGACTAAATAAGGGTTTCTTGAATGTTGTTTCCCTTCATACCCAATGGCACTTAAAGTATCCCAAAGAAGCTGTTTATCAAAACGAATAGCGCCTTCTGCATCATCAAACAAGAGATCTTCACGAATTGAAGCTTCACTTACCTTCACAATCCTTCCAGCAACCTTAGCCTGTATATAAGACTCGTCATTCTCCATGTGAGTTCTAGCAGTCGCCCAAAATTGCTGAATCCATGGTTCAATAATATATGGTTCTACCAAAAGCGCATAACTAATCGGAGATCTAGTGAGAAAATCAATAATATCATGGAATACAACATTCACTTCAGTTTTATCCAAATTAGCGACCATGTTGTGTTTAGAGACTGTGATTCGATTTGCCATTGATTATTTGTTTACAAAGAAAGTGGTTATTGAATAATAAAGGTTAAGAGGGAGAAATATGGAAAAGATTATTAAGTATAAAGGTGAGAGGGAAATTCGGAGAGTAGTTATTTATAGGTGAGATATAAAAAAATCACAGCCCATTAAAACAAAGTTACCGTTATTGAATTTTACCCCTCTTTTTGACCTTTGGAACAGTACGTTGATAAGACAAACAGTTCTTTCCACGTAAGCAGTACTTCCCAAAGCAGTACTTTCCGAGCAGTACTTTCATATAACCAAAAAGCAGTACTTTTCCATTCTCCTCTTGACAATAGCAAACACTGCAAATAAACATTAGATTGCCTCCCCTCAAGCAATGCATAGGACTCTACTATACGAAATAGTCCTCCCCTTGAATGCAGCTTAGTATTTAATCATACCAATGCTCACCACCAAGTGATTGAATCTTGAAACATCAAAGCCTTTGGTGAGTAGATCAGCTACGTTATCATCTGTGTGAACCTTAACAACAGTAATGAGCCTATGCTCATAACAATCTCTGATAAAGTGATGCCTAATCTGAATGTGCTTGGTCTTGGAGTGATAAACTAGATTCTTGACAATATAAATTGTACTCTCATTATCAATGTTAATAGGAGTATTTTTGAGGTTGAACCCATAGTCCAAGAGTTGATTCTGCTTCCACAAAACTTGTCCACAACAGCATGCAGCAGCCACATATTCTGCTTCAGTAGATGATGTTGCTGCAATAGTTTGCTTCGATGAGACTAATCTTCTTCCAAGATATTGGCAACCTCCAGTTGTTGATCTTCTATCATAGTTGTCACCTGCATAATCACTATTTGAAAAAGCCTCTAAGTGAAAAGGTGAATCCTTTGGATACCACAACCCTAACTTTGGTTGTTGTTTCAAATAACAAAAAATTCGCTTCACTGCATTCATATGAGAGACCTTAGGTGAGACTTGATATCGTGCACATAAACAAACAGTAAACATGATATCAGGCCTAGATGTAGTTAAATACATAAGACATCCAATCATAGATCTGTACAACTTGACTTCAACAGGTTGACCATCTTCATCCTTTCCCAATGAGTTGATAGATTTGATAGGTGTAGTTACTGGCTTCATAGCATCAAAATTGAACTTCTTAAGAATATCAGCAACATACTTATCTTGACTTATAAAAATCCCCTCCTTTGACTGTTTAACTTGAAGCCCCAAAAAGAATGTTAATTCACCCATAGAACTCATTTGAAATTCATGTTGCATAAGCTGCTCGAATTCCTTCACCATGGACTGTTTGGTAGCTCCAAAAATAATGTCATCTACATAAACTTGAACCAGCATTATGTCCTTCTTATCTCTCTAGATAAACAAAGTCTTGTCTATGGCTCCCCTCCTATATCCATGTTGCAATAAGAAAATAAAGAGCCTTTCATACCAGGCTCTAGGTGCTTGATGAAGGCCATAAAGAGCCTTAACAACTTTATAGACTTTGTTTGGATGTGTAGGATCTTCAAAACTAGGAGGCTGTTTGACATAGACCTCCTCTGTAATAGTGCCATAAAGAAAGGCACTCTTGACATCCATTTGATAAACCTGAAATCCCATATATGATGCAAAAGCAAGGAATATTCGGATAGCTTCAATCCTTGCAACAGGAGCAAATACTTCATCATAATCTACTCCTTCTTCTTGTCTATAACCTTGTGCAACTAACCTTGCCTTGTTCTTGATAACATTCCCTCTTTCATCTCTCTTGACTCTGAAAACTCATCGTGTACCAATTACTTTCTTTCCATCTGGTAGATCACATAGTACCCAAACTTCTTGAAGTTTGAATTGAAGAAGTTCTTCTTGCATAGCTTCAACCCAACTCTCTTTAGTTAATGCTTGAGTTATGTTCTTGGGTTCTTCTTGAGAGATAAAGCAAGTGAACAAACATGTTTCATAATCCTTATGATTCAGCTTGTTTTGTTTATACACAAAGCTAAGTAAAGCATTATGTGGTGTAGAAAAACCTTTAGCTTTGGTTCTTGTAAGCACTCCATGAGTAGAAGGTCCAATGATTTGACCAGTAGGATGATCTTTATGAACTTTTAATGTAGGAGTCTGTGGAACTTCCAGATTATGACCCAAATTTGAGAAATCAATATCTTCATTGGAATCTGAGAAAATACCTTCATCTTCAAACTCATCATCAGTTTCTTCTAAACCAGGCATGGTAGGATCATCCAAATCATCCAAAGTGCTATCAACAGGTGCAGTAGTGCTTTGTTCTAAAGTACTGTCATCCAAAGTACTGTGAGAGAAATCTGCAGTCTTGTTCTTTTTCTTTGCTTCTTCATAAGCTCTTCTTTGATCATCATTATAAGAATGTGCTACTACATCTTGAAAAAGCATCTGATTAAGTTCATCTTGCAGAGCTTGATCCTCAGCAGACAATGAGGATTTTGGTTCATCAGTACTTTTCTTTGGTTCAACAGGTATGGGTTCTTCATCAGCATCATATCTAATATGCACTCCATGAACAATGTACTGTAAATCATCTTCTTTGTGATCAGGTTGATTTTCTTCTCTTACAGGTACATAATTCATAGAAGGAGTCAAAACCTCAAGATCAAACATCCAATCAGGACCTTTATGTAACACCCCCAAAATCACAATGTGACAGCGGAAGACTATTTGGGGTATTACGTAGAGGATCTTAGTCATAAGTTATAGAAAACGACTCTAAGAGACGTTTTAAATAAATGTTGTTACCATTTCATAAATCTCAGTGTTTTGGAAACACAAAAGGAAATACCACATGATTTGAGATTACATAAAAGATAGTTTTAAACGTTTACGAAATGATAACTTTAATTGAAAACTACACCACTTCAAGCGTCCCTTGACGTCCACTCCACGCCTTCATGATATTCTAATTAGTACCTAAGATGAACATGCTTAAAAAGATCAACAAAAGTTGAGTGATATTCATAGGTTTAAATAAATGGTTGAACACAAGTAAGAGATGATAATTGCTTCGAATACAATCACCATGGAAAACAGAGATTATTATTATGCACTAAGCTCATGACACCAAACTAACTGCATACACCTAATTACTGGTGTAAGTAATGATATTGCCCTCAGAGATGGAATTGCCAATTCCATAGTTAACCAAATATAGTGCGCCCCAGTTATTTCCGATAACCGAGTCGGGGTCGTTAATTCCCATAGTACTATCCACAATATTCGCGTTCACTCGCAAGTGATTAATGGTTCATGATGTAAGGGACTTATGGCAGGCAACTTAGGCTATAATAATAATGATCAGGCAAGCATACAGTTTAAGAAAAGACTTGTGTTCTAGTTTATAGCATGCATCTCCCTCGC
>OU343217.1:230986484-231067592 GCA_910596185.1 Chrysanthemum makinoi | reverse complement strand
GGGGAAATCATCTCGGACAATGGGAAACAATTATGTGGCAACCCTTTCAAGGACTGGTGCGAGAAGTTAAATATCATACAACACTTCGCATCGGTTAAACACCCACAAACCAACGGCTTAGTGGAGCGTGCAAATCGAAGTCTGGGTGAAGGAATTAAGGCACGTCTGGACATTCGGGTCATGGGTGATGACGTATAGTCTACATTCACGAGTTGTTTAAACATGTTATTGAACCTTTAAAATGATGATATTGTTTAAACAACTCGTAAATTTTAATACCTTAGATGACAGTAATGAAACATTAGTGACTTAGGACAAATTTTTCGCAAGGTTTAGTGACTTCTTTGTATATTAACCCTTCTATTAAATATGTAATTAATACAGTTAATTGTCCATGTTTGATTAATCAAATTTGAATTTTTGTATGACATGCAAAAGAAAAAGAGTGACAGAATCACCAATATAAAGACCATCTTTTGCAACTTACAAAGCATCGCATCATAATACTCTATTCTTTCATATCTCAGTGTGTTTTACTTCATTTGTGCATAAACTCCAATGGGTTCCCCTTCAACCTACCTCCATTTTATCTTGTTTCCTCTAATGACTCAAGGCCATATGATACCCATGGTTGACATAGCTCGAATCCTAGCTCAACGAGGTGCTACGGTAACAATAATTACTACTTCTGTTAATGCGAGTCGTTTTAAATCTGTCATTGATCGTGCAAGTGAAGCTAAGCTCAAGATCCAAGTTCTTGTACTCCCACTTGCAACTTCTGAAGTTGGTTTGCCAGAAGGATGCGAGAACTTTGACTTGCTTCCATCAACTGCACTCTCGGACAATCTTTTTGCAGCCATAAATATGCTAGAAGAACCAGCTGAAAAGACTCTTAGGGGACTAAGTCTTGCTCCAAGTTGCATCATCTCAGATAGTGGTATTTCGTGGACAACAAATGTGGCGAAGAGGTTAAACATTCCCAGGATCATTTTCTTTGGACCTGGATGTTTTTCTTCCCTATGTATAAACATAGCAATGAATACTAATATACTAGATGAAATTGACTCTGATTCTGAGTACTTTGTGTTACCTGGTCTGCCTGACCAGATTGAGATTACCATACCTCAGGCTTCGGGATGGGGAAAAGGAAAGACGGAAGAAAGTATTAGGAGGTTCGAAAGAAGGCGAGAGGCGGGGAAAGGTACATATGGGATTGTGGTTAATAGTTTTGAGGAGTTGGAGCTTAAGTATGTTGAAATATTCACAAAGGTGAAAGACAAAAAGGTGTGGTGTATTGGCCCGGTTTCACTATGCAACAAAAGTTTCCAAGATATAGCCGAGAGAGGAAACAAGTCTGCAGTTGACGGGCATGATTGTCTTAAGTGGCTAGATGCAAGAGAGACAGGGTCCGTAGTCTATGTTTGTTTTGGAAGTTTATCTCATACTTTCACGGACCAGGCCATCGAGCTTGCACTAGGATTGGAGTTATCAAATATACCATTTATTTGGTTCATTAAGTGCACAAGTGACAAACTTGAGCAATGGATTTCTGAAGGTGGATATGAAGATCGGATAAAAGACAGAGGCCTAATTGTTCGTGGTTGGGCACCACAAGTCCTTATACTGTCACACCAAGCCATTGGAGGTTTCATAACTCACTGTGGATGGAACTCGACTCTAGAAGCGATTTGTGCTGAAATCCCAATGGTTACATGGCCTCATTTCGCTGATCAATTTTTTAACGAAAGATTTATCATAGACGTTTTGAGAATTGGAGTGAGAATTGGTGTAGAGGTTCCAGTTTCTTATGGGAAGAATGATAAGTATGAGGTGTTGGTAAAGAGGGAAAACATCAAGATGGCTGTGGAATGTTTAATGAACAATGAGGAAGACGGAAATGCAAGAAGGAAAAGGGCTAAAGAACTTGCAGAGAGGGCGAAGATAGCAATGGAGGAAGGAGGTTCATCACAATTTAACATGACGTCAATGATTCACGATATTACTCAAGAATTAGGCAAGAACACTAAATTGGTCCAAGATCTGGAATAGCCATTATAGATTGTACACTGAGGATTTTCCTTTCAATCCATAAGGTTACATCATATCTAAGAAGCAATTATGGTCCACGTACTTGTTTACATACTTCCCTTTGAGCCTTGTTATCCACACATCTAAGAGAATGTTTAAATAAGATCTGACGCAACTTAACAAAGTGATCCTAGTAACATAATTTAGTAATTTACTAATTTATATTTACCCTTATAAACTCCTAAATTCCAACACATAAGAGTCCCCTAAGTTTTTCGTTTTTTATCTGTAATGTTTTAAATCTTGGAATCACAGTGGCTCTCAATGTCTGCCCATTCTTGTTTGAAAATTGATAAGATAATTTTTTTTAAGGTAATTAACAAGTAGTGCCATGAAGGAGACCTTGAAGTAAGTCTTGCACATATGTCATCATAGCTTCAGGGAAGTAAAGATAATGGTCACAACTCTAATATGCATGCCATGGCACACATACGGAACTAGAATTAAATATGATCGGATGCATCATTTTTTTGAACCATAACATAAAAACACATTTCGATAAACCGATTGCTTGTAAGATACATTTAGAAAAAACTAATGTTTTTTTCAGAACCTAACACTACAACGAAAAAATTCATAAGTGTCCCGAACCCCGCAAGAACCCCTAGTCCGTCCCTGCCGTGACAGGCGACACACATGGGAGAAAAATAATGGTGTTATTAATTTTTCGTACTGAAAACTGACACTTAGGTGGAGTGTACATATTACTCTTATGAAAGAGACAAGATATACGACCATCTAAAAATACAAACGTTGTCTGGGTACGTGATGGATGAGGGTCTGCTGTTAGGGCAGCTGCGACTCTAATCCAAAAAATGAAAAGTCACCGTTCAAAAAAAAAAAAAAAATCTAAAAATACAAACCGTACCTCCCTACTTTTTGCGGTTTTATTTATTTATGAGAAAAATACCAAAAAATGCCAAAATCTTTTTGGTAGTCCCCTTTGTGGTTAATTTTTCACTCAATGTCCAAAATAGTCATGCGCAACCACTCTCACTCCGCAGCTCCACCCAAAATGCGCCACATGTCATAAGGAAAGTACACTTTATACTTTTTATTCTACCAAAATAACCACCAAAATTGCGCAACCGACGGCTACTCAACCTCCTTTTACTCGACTTGCATTTATCCACGTGCAAAAAGTACAAAACGTAAAAAAAAAAAAAAAAAGTACAAAACGATTTTTAGCCGATGTACCAGTTTTTTCTTTTCCAATGTAGAAGGAAACCCGAGAGTATCCAAAAACCATCGGATCATACACAACAATTCATCAATACATGATTATCAATCCAAATCTGATTATCATTCTCAAACTTAAACACAAACACAAACTTATTATCATTCTCAAACTTAAACACAAACACAACAAAACATATATTGTCACCGATTGATATGATTGAGTAGATAGGATTTTTGTTTATGTCAAATGGATTAACCCTTTCATCGCGTTGATGTAAGTATCGTATTTAGATGTAATAAATGTTTAATCCTTTAGTTAGGTTTGGGATTGTTACAGATCAGATTGCACTTTAATGATCAAGTCTTTTGGGTATATCAATTTTGGTTGAAAATAGTTGGTATCATGTATATATTGTTCCAGTAACACAATATACCCATGAAGACTCAATAATCTTGTAGTTAGTATCATGTATAAATTAGTTTTATTTTTAATATTTTGTTTTTGTTAACCTAGGTTTATGATTCGAAGGTTAGTTTGAGAACTAAGCTACACCTTCTGAAAACAATAGCAAAGTTGGCACTAAAAGAGGAAGGTATAACAAGTTTAAAAATAGTGTTTTTGGTCATTGGTTAGATATTAGAACGGAGGACCATGATAATCTTGTCCTGAACTTTTTGCTTCAACACCAAAGGATTATCAAAGACGCTAGTACTGACATGCTTTTATTTTCGATATTGGTCACAATACATTAGAGTTTGGTAGGAGGGAATTTTGTTTGTTAACTGGTTTCAAATTTGGAAATCCTTCTTTAGACCATTTGAGTACTGATGTTTCAAATTTCCATAACCGTGTATTTCCTACTCTACCAAGAATAAAGGGTGACGATCTTAAAGCACTTCTTGAAATGGATAAGGATTTTAAAAAGCTATCTCATGATGATTCATCCGTGTTTGTCATTTGCGGCTTTAGAGTATGTATTCATGGGTAACGAGCTTAGGCGTTATACCGATGAGATTTTGGCTCAAGTGGATGATTTTTACGCTTTTGATGCTTTCCCTTGGGGACAATATATTTGGCACGAGCTTCACCTTAGGGTGTATAATGTTGATTCAAGACACCGTAAGGATATTTTGAAAAAAATTGCAACACACGGAAAAAAAATACAAGCCTCAATATTCTTTGAACGGATTTGTTTTCGTCTTTAAGGTTTGCAAGCTTTTCACATTTATTGCTTGTCTCATGTATTGATTGTCTCATTTATGTCATTGTTGTGTAAATGTTGACCCAACCCACCCATACCATAAATGTTGATCCAACCCAGTCTTTAGTATCTAAATGCTATGTTTGACTCCCCAAATCTACTTTTGAGTGTGGTTTTAATCAACTCTAGAGTGCAACTGAATTGTTATCAGAATATGTGGTCATATGGAATAGAATACCTCATTTATTGTGACGTTTATATAAATCTAATAACATAATGCGATGACGTAATTTTGTGCGACTTTTGAAGTAGAGCATTTGAGATGTTTTCTCATCTCAAACTCTTAGATTAGAAACAGATGCTTGATTAATAGTTGCTGAAACACAACATGTTCATATTAAGCGCAAACTTGTAGCTGAAGTATGATATATCTTTGTTACGTTGACAGATTATAATTAACTAATATTATTTAGCCATTAAGTTAGTTTAGTTATTTAACATTAATGGTTTTAAAACCTTTACAGATTTGGTTATTGGAACTTTTTCCGAATGCTACAAATTGGTGGCACAAAGAAGATGATGTTGTACCCCGTTGTGTTTCGTGGAGTAATGGTATAACATTTACAAAAGTTGATTGTGAGAGTCTATTTTATTCTAGAGAGTCAATTAATTCACTTGTCCCCACCGACATGTATTTAGTATTGCACCTACTACATGTGTGTGTTAGTTTTGATATTAAGTGATATGAATAAATATGTGTTTGGTTTAATAATTAATGTAGTACTTAATGTAGTAGATACTCGACTACTCGACCGACGGCTACTCGACCTATGGTTGGGAAGATGTGGTAATTAAGTGTCCACATTAATATGCATTTAGTATTGCACCTACTACATGTGTGTGTTAGTTTTGATATTAATAGATATGAATAAATATGTGTTTGGTTTAATAATTAATGTAGTAATTAATGTAGTAGATACTCGACTATTCGACCGACGGCTACTCGACCTATGGTTGGGAAGATGTGGTAATTAAGTGTCCACATTAATATGCATTTAGTATTGCACCTACTACATGTGTGTGTTAGTTTTGATATTAAGTGATATGAATAAATATGTGTTTGGTTTAATAATTAATGTAGTAATTAATTGAGTAGATACTCGACTACTCGACCGACGGCTACTCGACCTGTGGTTGGGAAGATGTGGTAATTAAGTGTCCACATTAATATGCATTTAGTATTGCACCTACTACATGTGTGTGTTAGTTTTGATATTAAGTGATATGAATAAATATGTGTTTGGTTTAATAATTAATGTAGTAACTAATGTTGTAGATACTCGACTACTCGACCCACTTATATTCAAATATTTCTCACAAACACTAACATTTTATTTAATAACTAGATGAACGGACATGAAATTAGATGGTAGGACATGAAATACATTGTTCTCAAATTAAAACAACAAATTAAAAAAAGGAATCATCCGAGACCCAGCCCTCGTCACTTGAAGTATATGATTGCTCAGGTCCAAGCCCCATTTCCCATCGGTATTCAAATTCTCATTGTTCCCGCTCCCTACAAGCAGCTTCCCGCTCCCTACGAGCAGCTTCCTCACGTTCCTCAGTTAACCCAAACGGATTGGGATCGTATTCCAAAGGTGGGTTATTTGCCGGCTCCTTTTCAAGTGGGACGTTTGCCGCTTCATTTTCATTTGGGATTACCGGTAACGGAACTTGCGGTTGAACGTTTGCTACTTCATTTTCATTTGGGAATACCGCGAAGAGATATTCCGGTGAAGCGTTATAAACATGCTCATTTTGTGGTGGACTAGGGAATTGTTGAGAGAAATCTTTGTGTGACATTTTTGAAAATCCGTGTGTGAGTTGAGTATATGAGTTGTGTATGTGTTAAGTGTATGAGATGATTGTATGACTTGAATGGGTATTTATAGGCTAGGTTTTTAAATTTGAACTTGAATCCAACAACGAACAAGTTCATAAATTAACCAAACAACTTGACAATACAGACATTAAAATTAAAATATACAACTTCTTAATTCATTGTTGAAAAAAACAACCACTAAATTAACCAAACAACTTGAAAAATTCAAAAGCTATAAATGATAACCATGACAAAACCAACAACTTCTTCATGCTTTGCTTTCCCCTTTGTTCGCAACAATTGAGCTTCTTGCCTGTTTCTTGCTCTCAATAGACCGGAATAATTGTTACAGACACGATGGCACATCGGGGGATCAAGCCAATCTATATAGTAAACAAGAAAGGTAACATATTAATGATTTCAAATTGTAACCCTAGTTTTTTACAAAATAACACTTACATGATCTGGGCATCCATATAAACGTCTTCCAGGGTTTTCATTTGTCCAAGATGTGATAACGTTTGTTCTTCTACCGCAAAAACAATGCATCATGGCTCTAGAATCTGCAAATGTTTACTCTAAAATGGAAGATAAGAAAAGTAGAAGAATAAGATGTATTTGTGTGTGTGGGTGAAATTAGTATTTATGTAACACGAAAACAAAAAGTGACGTTGGAATATTGAATGACTAAAATACCCTTCAATCCACTTGGTATCAGTTTTTAAACCCACTAACGGAACGTTAAATATTGGACCATCCATGTAATTTACTTTTGACAAACCACAGGGACCATCCATGTAATTTACTCAACATTAAATGCATATTAATGTGTACAATTAATTACTACATCTACCCAACCATAGGTCGAGTAGCCGTCGGTCGAGTAGTCGAGTATCCAGTACATTAATTACTACATTAAGTTTTACAACCAAACTTACATTTATTTATATCATTAAGATTCACAACTAACAAACATATGTAGTAGATGCAATATTAAATGCATATTAATGTGTACAATTAATTACTACATCTACCCAACCATAGGTCGAGTAGCCTTCGGTCGAGTAGTCGAGTATCCAGTACATTAATTACTACATTAAGTTTTACAACCAAACACAAATTATTGATATCATTAAGTTTCACAACTAACACACATATGTAGTAGATGGATTATTAAATGCATATTAATGTGCATAATTAATTACTATAGGTCGAGTAGCCGTCGGTCGAGTAGTCGAGTATCTTCTAAATTAAATACTACATTTATTTTACGTCATACAACTAACATACATAATTTACACCAAAGAGCCATATATATTAATGTACTTATTTGAAAGAATTAGATTGTTCACTAAAAAGAAATGAGAGAATCGGGTACTGAATTTAGTGTATATTTGGTTTACGGAGATGTGACTTTTGATGTTTGCATTAAAAGAAATATGACTTACCTCATATTTACGTACAAAGTTGGTACAAAGTGTGTCCACATTGTAGACGATGATGATGTGAGATTTTACACAAACGAAATTTGCAAAGGGAAAGGTACGCCACATACTATTTTTATTGCAAAGATTGAGCAATGCTCTGTGGGAAATCCTTCTTCTTCTAATTCTTTGGGTATAGATCTTAACGTTCCTTTATCTCCTTTCGATTTAAACCCACAATACACTGTTTACAATGATTCCCGAATACCCAAACAAGAATATTTCGAAAATCACAGTAATTTAAACAACACTCACAATCCACCAGATCCACAACCTATTATAAAAACTCCAAAAGGAAAAATTGATCATGCTAGATGTATTTTGGAAACGGGTGAAAGATTTGATAATAAAAAATGTGTTATGAATAAAATTGGTTATAAAGCTCTTTTAGATGGTTATGAATTTATGGTTAGAAAATCAGATCCGGTAAGGTATGATGTAATTTGTGTGCATGAGGGTTGCGAATGGAAAATAATTTCAAGTAAGTGCAAATTTAGTAGTGAATGGGAATTAGGAATGGTGAACGACCATCACACTTGTTCAAAAGCAAAAATAGGTATGCATCACCGTAATGCTACAAAAAACTTGTTGGGTCATTTACTAGTACCTAAGTTAAAAGACAACAGCCGTATATATATGGCAAATGACATACAAAACGAAATAAACCTAGAATTCAACATCGATATTAGTTACAAACAAGCATGGAGATCGAAAAATGTGGCATTGGATATGCTTGAAGGTTGCCCGAAAGCATCTTTTGAACAATTACCGGTTTATTGTCATAATTTAGAATTGACAAATGACGGTACTGTAACACATATTGATCCGATGATGAAGACCGTTTAAGATGGTTTTCATAGCTTTTGGTGTTCGGTAAGCATATATATATTTTTACTATTAAATTTATTTTTTGAGTATTATTATCATATAACTAATCGTTTAATAATTAATTATATTGAAGCTTTACACCATATGCGACCATTTTTAATAATTGATGCAGCTCATCTTAAAGGTACTTACCTTGGAACAAATCTGTGAGTTGGAATGGACGGGAATAATCAAATTATACCTATTGCAACGGGTGTGTCTCAGGTGAGAACGGTCGTGGACTTGGTTTTGTCAAAATTGAGAGAATGCATTGGTGAAGTTCCAGTTTAACTATCATATCGATCGACATGTAGCAACACAATCTGCATGTGAATATGTTTTCCCGAATGCATTCCATGGGCATTGTTTTAGGCATTTGATGATGAATTGTAACTTGAAGAGTAGAAAGCATAAAGCTTTATATTGGAAGATGTGCAAAGCCTACTTAATCGATGATTTTAATAGAGCATTAGAAGAGGTTAAGGGCAAAAACCGAGAAGCCTACGACAAACTGATCAAAGCTGGGGTTGAAAGGTGGTCTAGGGCATATTCCGCTAGTAATCGTTACAATTACATGACATCTAATAGCGCTGAGTCAATCAATTCGTTAACAAGAGATGTCCGAAAAGTACCCATCACTAACCTAATGGAGTGGTACAGAGCCCTTGTCCAAAAGTGGTACTTCAATCGTCGAGAAAAATATAAAGGTACGCATTTTATGTACTTTTTTTCCTAAAAGTAAACTATTTACCGTATTTATTATTTTCCAATCAAGAAATACTAACGAATATTATAATTTAGATGCACAAATGGATGAACTAAGTGATCGGGCAAATGCAAAAATAACGGACCGAATGTTAAAAGCTCATTGGTGTGGCGGCATTGAGATGAACAGGATTTACCAGTCGACGATCGACAAAAATACATATAGTGGATTTAGGTCAAAGTTCATGCACATGTAGAAAATGGCAAGTTTCTGCTTTGCCTTGTGGTCATGTTTTAGCGGTTTGTAGAGTTATGGGAATGACGGATTGTAATCATTTGGCAAAAGCATGGTTTAGGAAAATTGAGCTTAAAGCTACGTACCAAGACTTGGTATATCCTGTTGGAGAAGTTTCAAGTTGGCAGTGTCCTAGTTACTTGCAAGTTGTTAAGCCACCACTTATGGCTAAACCTCAATCTGGTAGACCCAAGAACAAAGATCGTATTAGATCCCAAGGAGAGGAACCGTACAGTTAATTGTGGAAGGTGCGGTAATGTTGGACACACCGACAAAGTTGAGAGAAACATTGCCAAAAAAAAGTAAGTTATGTATTGTTATTTAAAGCTCATTATTTAGGATACAGATTATTAACTCATAACTTGATTTACACAATTTTTAGGCAAAGGTACCTGCTAGAAGAAGCTCACAGCAAGCAATGCCAAGCTTACAAGAAGAACAAGTCTACTCACAAGCTGTTAATTTGGATGACCCATAGAGTGGCATAATTTAGTTTTTTCTAGTGTGTATGGCAAACAACAATAGACTTTTAATGAAAGTTGCAATTTTTGCGCTTTATAAGCTGATTATTTGCTACATGGTTCAATTGAAACACAACACAGTCATCAATCTTTGAATATAACAGTTCACAAACATAGCATAGCCGAAAGCAACACAAATAAGTTTTGCCCAAAAAACAACAGTTCACAAACAAAAAACACAATGTAGCTTTTGCCCAAAAGCAACAGGTCACAATAGCAATTACACCTACACAAATATCTTGTGCTTGAAATAGAAATGGGCCATCTGTTCTCGATGTGCAAGGGCTGTCTGGACTGCATCTTTAACAACCAATGGCATCCCATGAGATAATCTGTTTAGAGAACAAGAAATAAGAAATTAAAATCATGCATAAAGATAACCTGTATTGGACTAACAAGTAATAGTTAACCTGTACTTGACTCACAAGTAACAGTTAAAATGACTCAAATATTTGTGCCAAATTTTGGCAGGATGAATAGCAATTTGCAGTCATGAAAATGCAGTCATGATCAAGGCATTGATAATGCAAAAGTTGCAGTCATGAAAAGCTGTTTTTTGACTAAAATAGTGACTAAAAACAATTTGATCCTACACTATATAAGGCCACAATCTCAATTGCATTTTCATCAAAACAAATAACTGAAAAAATGAGTGGTAAAAGAGTTACATTTGAGCATAATCATGATGATAGGGAGTGGTCAATAAAGGTAGCAAGAGAGGTAATGTTTCCTGAGATATATGAATTGTATGGACCAAATGCTAAACCAAGTTACCGATTACCAGCTGAAGTGCTAGAAGAACTAAGAAGACAGATATACGGTCAGGAACAAGAAGAAGTTATAGAACCAAGTGGCGGTGTTAAACTTAAGCAACCACATCGAAAATTTGCGGGTCCTAGTAGCAGTAACACTATTGTTGGGAAGCAACCTAAAAAGAATGAGAATCTAACAGGCAAGTCAACCATTTTGCACGAGTGTAATGATGATCCAAAGAAAAAAGGAAAAACAGAGTAAATGTGATTTCCTAGTTTCTGAAAGTGATGTGTTTGGTTACATATATGAATATATGATGTATGTATGCAGTTGGTTTAAGTATCACATAAACCAAATTTAATAAAACTGTTGTAACCAAATCTATCAATGAATTGTTTTATGCTAGTTCAGAAACACTAGGTTAATGCCATGTAAAGGTTAGTGGTATACTATTTCATTATACTTCTATGCAAGGACTCCTAGGCTAACATGCTTGTGTGTGAGTTAAGTACAGGTTATGAATTCCAAACTAAGTAGGAAAAACACTAGCCTACATCATTTACCTAGACACTATTAAAGACAACATTAAAGAAATAAGGCTTAAAACTATGTAAAAACAAATTTAAACAATCAGGCTTCAAAGAATTACTAACCTGTAAAGAAATAAGCATACAAAGACGCCGCAATCACCAAATACCCACCACAGCTTGGGGCGTTATGTGCATTCCTAAACTTAATGCTCTATTCTAGGGATCGATTCCTTTTTTGCAAACACATCAGTATTCTCTAGAACTACCGGAAGCTTACACTCCAAACACCTCCTCATATTCAAATACCACGGACGAGTTTCGGGTTCTTGATATCCTTCACTGTCATAGAATGTAACGATTCCAGTTTTAATGTCAAACTGCGCTAGGGACCAATGTTTCTTGGGTTCATTTATGGGTATGAAGACCTACAATGTTTAAAAATAAAATTGATATAATCCACATAATTAAACTATCATATTCTAAAACATTGGTTACCAATGAATACCTGTTCCACATTCCTCCACGCAAATGGGTAAATATCATCGGTTGCATAAAATAGTAGCATTGACTCTTGAAGTAGAAGCGTTAAAAAGTAGCAACTAACCATTGACCAATCTGCGGAAGATGGTCTGAAATACCACATATACCATACCCAAAGATCAATGTGCTGTAGGCAATAAAAACACAGAATTCAACAAAAATTTTACATATAGCGAAAAATAGTTTTATCCAAAATATACTGTAAATGGTTATTTTAACATACCTCGTCAAGTAACCAACCTACACGCTTATCGTCAAGCCCAACTAAAGCATCCCAGAAAGTACGATCAACAATAACGTCACTATACCAAGGAAACTTGCAACGTCGCCCAGGGGTAATCGAAACTTCTCCAACTCAAAAGTACATGAAATTTTATCGATACATTTGAATGGACGGCTTGGTTCCTAAACAAAACAGGTTAAAGTTGTATTATAAGACTTAATTGAGCCAAGATCTGATGCTGTAGTTGCAGATTCATAAAGGTAATACCTCTTCCCACGGTTCGAGATCTTCACACCTTTCAATAATGAATGAATCAAGGACATTTGTACATTTTTTTAGTGCATCCATGCTAGGGACGTATAAAGGTAATAACTCTTCCCATGGTTCCATCTGCGGCCTGACCACGTTGACATACCTCCTCTTGAAAGTTCCACATCGCTGTAAAGCAAGTTTCATGTGACTGGAATTACTATGCTCTATACTCTTCATTCTCTTTTCTTCTTCAAAAATCAATTTCGTCCTCTGTTTCCTTTGCTCAGCCACCCTATAAATCTCAGCAGCTTGCTTTTCAGCCTTCACACAATCATCCTGCAATTACATCACAAAAAGCGTTGTTATTAGCTAAGATAAATCTTGAAAACAGTTAATATATTCTTGAAAACATGTATGTGATTACCTCGGATAAATCTTCATCGACAATTTGTCCACTTCAACCCCACCATTCTGTGTAAAGTTAGAAAAGTTATAATGAAAGGTACAAGACAAATTAGAATAATTTGAAAGTTGTAGAAATCAATTACCACATAAACTTTCTGAGAGAAATTATCCAAACCATCTACAAATCCATTGGCAGTGTGTTTGTTGGATGTTCGAATAGGTGAATCAAATAATTCAAAAAAATCACCATCTAGATTACTACAATACTCGTCACCCAGATCACAGTCCACGTTATCCTGTAACATGTGTGCACATACTTAACTAAGTAAATGACAAGAAAACATAAAATGTGCAAAGATAAATATATATATATATATATATATATATATATATATATATATATATATGTGTGTATATATATATATGTATACATTTTGAGCGATGAGGTAACTTTGTGCTCGTGTCCGCCTTTTGTTTTCCGAGTAATATCTTGCATAACAAAGTATTTTGCAAAACATGATAATTAGACATTAGTTAAATTGGGGCATCGTTAGAAAGGGTTTGTGTCAAGACTAACATGAATAATAGTCTCCAGTTTGTAGACACTTTCTTTCAAACTCTTGATCTCTTTAGGTAGAATCAACAAACTGTCACATAAATACTCCAACATTAACCAAGCATACAACTCTGCCTAAGTGGATGTGCCTCTCTATCTTTGTCCTTAGTGTGCGGTGATGAAATTTTTTTTAGATAATCACCAACCCGTATTCAAAGGAGGAGGTGCTTTGGGTGTATACCACTTAAAAAAAATTTGGCTTTGTCTAAACCATTCTGATTGGCCCTCAGCACTATTGGGATATAGGTCATAATTTGGATTTTTGGCCTAAAGCATTTAAGATTACAAATAAACTTTAGAAACAAATAAATAAACTTTAGAAACAAATAAATAAACTAATTTACAGACTAGATAAGCATTTAAGATTACAAAACATCTTAGATAAGCATAAAACATGTTAAGCATATATGCAATTAACCTACACAAGAACTTATAAATCTTACAATCAAAGGAAAAAAGTTGGCATATATGCAATTCAGAAAGGTGACAACGCATTAACTGATCTGGGGAAAAGGTTGGCTGTATAGCTCCCAATTTTGAAATGGAAAATGCTTCGACAAGGAACATCCTCTCGGGATCACATCAGGGTCCTTAATCCACCAACGCTGTGTCTGAGATGAAGACTCTAGAATCCATATATACAAACAGTTAATGAATAAGTCAAATGACAAACAAAATCTTAGCATAAAATAACTTGAAAATGATTTGGACTAAAAATCTGACACCTTGAAACAGGATAAATCCAGACAATGAATACGATGGAACAAACTTTGGGTCTTTGTCCAATGCTTTATGGTGCTCATCCTTATGATTTGAGTTAACATTTCTAATGGCCGCTCCCGCGGATGTGCTCTCCCAAGCCAACTCATCCCAAGCATCCAGATTATCTACCATCCTTAGATATACATCATCAACAGATCTAACTTTCGGGACCCATAAATATAACTTCCAAAGATAACAAAAGACAAACTCGTATTGAGTCTTCATCTGATAGTTTCGTGAAACGCTCTTCATCCTCAATCACAGATAGAAGATCTATGTTTTTAACATAGCGACCTATCTTCTCCGAAAATACACGATCACGCCGATATCACCCTCCCTAAACTTTCGAACCTGACCATCCCAAAATTGAATGCGCTTATGAGGCAAAATTCATGACGACCAAAGTGTAGCAAGTGATTGTTAACATTATAAATGAGGGGTAAATCATAGTGATCATTATCGAGAGAGAGACTTTTTCGAAGCATAAAATGTATAAGACCCTCTTCATTGTCAACATAATCCAAATCCAGCCACCGCCCAAAACATGTCGACCTAAACAGTGCAGATCGGTCCAAACCTAGTCTGTCTTTCATTAACGGAAAGTAATTGAGTTTGCTTCTAACATGTACCCTCGGATGATATTCCTAAAGAGATTAAAAATACAAGAAATAAGCTAAGATTATGCAGACCAAATTATTTCAAACACGAAATAAGCTAAGAAGAACTTTTACTTATGGGCTTATACTTGCAATATGGGCTTCTCTAAACAATTGAAATATCAGCTTATATACATCAGAATACTAGGCTTATAACTAGTTTCACACTTTTCAAATATTCGACCTAAACAGTACACTTAAAAGTCTAATTTGAACCAGTTTATAAACACTGTAGAATAGCATTGAGCAATGTTAACATATTTGCATGCAGACATGATTATGCAGACATGTATAAGCACTTAACACATAAGACACTTCAAAATTGCTTATTTTCTTAAAAATGACCAAAAAAGCACTTCAAAACAGCTGATTTTCTTTATAAAAAAAACCCAAATAAGAACTTCAAATCTGCATAGTTTATTAAAAATGACCCAAAAAGCACTTCAAAACAGCTGATTTTCTTTAAAAATACCAAAATAAGCACTTCAAATCTCCTTAGGTTATTAAAAATGACCAAATAAGCACTTCAAAACAACTTATTTTCTTAAAAATGGCCAAAGAAGAACTTGAAACTGATTAACAAGAATAAAAGCAAGCAACCCATTTTCAGAAATACCATTTTCAGAAATACTCAAAAGGCAAACAACCAGTTAGATCTAACAATGAATCAAAAAAAAAAAAAAAAAAAAAAAAAGCTAGAAGAGTACCATCGGTTTCATGATGGAATGAAACAATAATAGGATTGAGTGTGTGATTATTGAGTGTGTATTTGAGATCAAAACAATAAATCAAACAAAATAAAAAAAAAAGTAATCGGATAATAATTCAAACCCTAGATCGGATATCAAGAAAATTAATCGGATATTAAGAAAAGTAAAAAAGTCAACGTACCTTTATGTCACATCCTCGTCGCCGGTTGCGCAAGCCGCCGGTTGAGTAGCCAGCAATTGCTCAATAACGGAAGTTATTTTGGGAGAGTGAGAAGTCAAAAGGTATATTGGTAGTTGGGACATGTGGCGCATTTTGGGTGGAGCTGCGGAGTCGAGTGGTTGCGCATGACCATTTTGGACATTGAGTGAAAAATTGACCACAAAGAGGACTACCAAAAAGATTTTGGCATATTTTGGTACTTTTCTCTATATTTATTTTTAATAATTTTATTTATGTTATAAAACTATAAATCTGAAATTACGGAATAAAAAATATAAAGTTTAATCAGTCAAAAATATTAAACAGACAAAAAATACAGAACAAAGCCTGATAAAAAACTGTGTTGTACTGTAAATTGGAAGAACAAAATAAATCTTGGTACTTTTACCCCCTTTTTAGATGGCCAAGAGAGTACATATAACATAACCCGTTATGAAAATGTAACGTCTCTGTGACACTGTCCAAATTAAACTCCAAAGAATCACGAAAAAGTTTTTTTTTTTCTTTTTTTTTTTTTTTCTTTTTTTTTATGTTGTACATATTGTTGGATTATGAGCACGTTGAGTAAAACGTATTTCCGGAAAGTGCTCGAGCCTATGGGATCGCACACGTTACGTTTGAAGATTCAATTTATATAATTAATATTAATAAAGTATTATATTAATTATTATATAACTAATAAGCTTTAACGACCATTTTATTCTTAGTTACTTGACGGAAGTGACTAACAGTCGTTAGACGGAAGAAAAAGGACTCGGATGTAAAATTAAGAAGAGAAGGATCTAGAAATCCTTCTCTTCCATTTGATCTCCCGAATACCACTCCTAAGAGGAGGTGGAGTCGAAAACTTGGGCTCGAAGTTATTGTGGGTATATAATGAATCATTTGATTCATTATTTGACACATCTTGGAAACCCTAAAGCTAGTTTTCTTCTCTTCTCTTCCCCTTTACACCAAACCGATCGTACACCCCTTTTGTTGAGCAAAGTACGATTTGTTTTGTGATCCAAGTGATTTACTAGCTTACTGGATAATAAGAACTAGCATTCTAATTGAATCGTTAGTATAACGTGTGTGTGAGAACATAGAGGAATCAAACGGTTTCATTCTTGGTGGTTCTTGGGTTGATCAATCACTATAAACCCTAATAGGGTTCTTGGTCGATTTTGATTATTTACTTGGTTTTTGATCCGACCCAACTAACGAACAAAGGTAAACAAGGTATATTAAATTAGGTTAATTTATTTACACTATATGATCTATATCTGTTGTGTACTTGTGATTGATTTGTGTTTATATTATGTGATAATATTCTAACATTTCAACCGTGTCATCACGAGCCGTTATATAGTGTAATATATTACCTAAAAGACGTAAAAACTGAATCTTGATCAATTGTTGCATGCTATTTGTGTTTTATTAATTTTTTAATTGCCCTCTAGGCATTTTTTTTAAAGTAAAAATTAGATTTTTATAATATTTAAAATTAATAGAACGTTAATCTAAGATGCATGCAATGTTATGTGTTTAAAAAAGTATAATTCTTGATTATTTGACGTTTGTTAAATTGTATTAATTGTTAATATGTAATCCATAATAAAAACATGCATGTTTTGTCATGTATCTTGATTCTTGATATACGATAAAGTTTTAAATTTTTGTTAATGGTTTTGCATGCTCGTACAATAATTTGTTAATTAATTAAAATTATTTAGTTAATTAATTGTACGACATGTAATTACTAATTATTCATAATTAATTTTAAGATTGGTAAAGACTCCATCTTTGTTATCATTAATCAACTTTTCTGTGTTATTGTGTATATTTAAGTAGGGCTTACGCAATCGATTTTTTAATCGATGTACATGGTCCAATTTGTACCACGATCGAAAATAAGTGGGAGCCTTACTTAAATATATACATGTTATCAGTTGATTTTATTATGCATGTTATTTATTGTTAATTGTGTTAATTGTTTATTTATTTGTTATATTATTCGTTATGACTCATGATTAAAGCAAATGGTGTTTTTTTAGAAAAATAGATAAACTTGACTAATAACTATGAAATTTGATTTATTATGAACTATTATCTTGCAAAGTCTTATATGTTGATAGTGGTTCGCTTGGCGCTTGGCACGGTAATTGGCTCCTAGACGAGACTGGCAAGGTTTATTAGTTTATAATATGTTTTCCAACTTAAAGTTTTATTAATTTTATCGATAACTATCTTTGAAATCAACCAATGGCTTACAAATTATTGAGGGTGTGGATTATTACTCGAAGCTATCAGGAGATAATTTGTAAAGTGCATGGTTGTTGTAAAATAGTTTTTAGGTTGATTGACTGTAATGATTCCACGTCCCACTACATGCTTAGGCATATGAGGAAATTATCGTAAGAACTTGGGTCTTATGACTCATGCAGTCGTACGATATAGTGGTTTTTCTTTCTTTAATTGGTTTACCAATGCCGCGATAAAAAGAATATTACTTTAACTTTGAAAACATGTTGAATCTTTAATTTTTGGTGTCAAGTCATTATTTTATGTTCACAAGATTTGTATATAAATTTAAAGAACTTACAACATAATAAAAGAACAAAAATGAGTAAAAGTTTTTTATTAAAACCTATGATATGAAGATGTATGCATGCTTCTTCATACATATTTGATTGCACATCAAATTTAATATACCATTTGAAAATCTAAGTTTATGCCATCCAATTGCAAGAACACTTGCAATTGCCTTTTACTTTGCATGAGACGTAGATAAATTGCAACCCAAGATAGATTACCACTTATCGTGAGATGGTAATGGAATATTTGATTCTTTATTGGACAACTTAACTGAGTTACATGGTAAGACCCTTAACCCGAGGCATAAGATGGGATGAAACATGCTTACATGATACTATGTGATTGTCCATAGTGCCATTAGTAAGTCCCATATTGATCTAGGAATTGCACATGATTTGCAATTATTGTTCGACACTTACCTTATTGAGTACTATCATTACAAGCAGATCAACTGATGTAATGGTACTATATCAATTAGGATCCTAGCCTTAAAAAAATTATATGGATTATGTGTATTAAACTATGGGTATTTACTTTTCTTTAAGGATTTATCGAAAGTACTAACTTTTCCTTTTTTGTAGAATGGCTCAAAACGAACCAAACTTGAACAATTATGCTTTTAGGAAAATGCTTGAAAGAGAGAAACTAACCGGCAAAAACTTTAATGATTGGTTTTGACAACTTAGCATTTTCCTGACAGTTGTTAAGAAACTTGATGTTTTGGAACAACCTTTGGCTAATGCTCCTGCTTTAGACGCAACTAATGATGTGCTGGAGGCATGGCACCTTCAATATGATCGTCACAATGAAGTAGCATGTCTTATGCTCGGTAGTATGACTCCTGAATTGCAAAAGAAGTTTGTGAATCATATTCCTTATGCTATTCTTAAAGAGCTAATGTCTATGTTTGAAAAGCAAGCAGGTGTTGAATTGTTTAATCTTCCTCAAACTTTTCATGGTTGCAAACAGGAGGAAGGAAAATCTGTTAGATCTGTACTTCAGATGAAGAGCTATCTGGATCAATTGAAATGTCTCAATAGAAATCTACCTCAAGCTGTAAGTGTTGGCCTAATCAACAATTCCCTTACTAAGGATTTTGAAGGTTTTGTGCTGATACGCGTACAACGTGCGTTCGGGGTCAAAGGAACTTCCTTTTGGTCGAGCAAGTTTTTCAACACCCTAGGCAGTGAACCTAATCATTGTAGTGTAGTATTAAGGTAAACATCGGGAATTGATATTGTTCTCTAGGGGAATAGGAATGCTAGTGAGAAATTACTACGCTAAGGTTGGGGTTGAGGAAGATTTTTTTTTTATCTTTTTTATGTTTTTTAGAAAATTGAAATTACGAATCTCGGGGTATTGGATTTGGGGGGTTGGTATTTCTACCGATAACTCTACTTATCTAATTATCTAAACTAAGGTGAGTGTAGTCTATGTCTATTGTTTTGTACTCTTATGATGATTAAAAATATGTTTACCTAGATACTATTACTCCCTAGTTATCTCCTATTGATGGTTGAATTGTCACGTCCTTATTCTTAACGCGTTGTGTTTTCTAAGGTCATAGGGTATGCGTTTATCCCTAACTCTTTGAAGCTACCTAAGGTTAATGACTACGAAATCTCTAGGATTCATAAACTTAACACTAAGGTTATATTTGGATATTTAGCCTACAATTCCACTAGTAACTATAAGCTAAGGTTCAACAAAGATTAATCGAGCATTAAAAACACAACGGATGACCTATCGCAATACTAGGTCAATCACAATTAAGATAAGAGACAACCAATCAATATTCAATACCTAGATTTCATAGATCTAAGCAAACACACAAGTAAATTAGCCGGACATGGAAAACATGCAAGCATACACACAAACAATTGAAGACATAATTGAATTAATGAAGTAAATCACTTATCTTGTTGTAAAATATGGTATGGAACCCTAAGATACTGCCCAAGACAGCCTATGTTCGGTTTAGGTTTTACTCCACAAAACTACCTCTCTCAACCTGAAAAATTTGGATTCTATATGTTGTGTTACAATATGCGACGACGTTACTCTTTAATTGTGACGCCGTCGGTCGCGCGATGGGGTTTCGTCTTAGCCACGTCAACTCTGCGACGCGTCACCTTATGCTCGTGGCGCCATCGGGATCCAAATCTAGGCGTCGGTTGTGCGCCCTACTCTTTTAAACTTGATGCCGTCACTTGTAATATAGCAATTTGCTCTCTGAGTCGTCTCAAGATGTGTCGCGACGGCGTCGCAATTAAGCCGTGACGCCGTCCCCTTCAATTCCAGCAGCTTGAGTGTCTCGATTCTTGACTTTGGCCATTTTCTTCATATATTTTCGCCTTTTCGTCCGAATAAGTGTCATTCCAGCAATTTGCCTTCAAGAGACCTAAAAAGTGAAAAGGAACGAAATTAAGTAGTAACGGATACAAAAGTGGTCAATTAAAGGCTTAAATGACCCCTCAAAAGTGTACCATTAACTCATGCTTATAAGCAGGAAATCAAATAACACAATATATAAAATGTGATCAATTAACTCATGCTTATAACGGATACAAAAGTGATCAATTAAGGGCACAGTCTTCTGGTACCATTAACTAGGGGACAGTCTTCTGGTACCGCGTTCACATGCTTATAAGCATGGGTGGTTACTTCCATTAGCTCATTCACTTGCGCCTCCATACTCATAAACGCTTGTGCTTGGGAATTCAGCCCTTTTTCCTAGACTACTGGAATTTCCCATCCTTCCTCTTCATATTGAGCTAGGTCTTCGATGACCTCCCAACATGCTTCAGCATTGAGGTTACTTAGCCTTCCACCGGTGGCATAATCAATGGTTTGTCGGAGGGAGGGACTGACGTGATCATAAAAGTGTTGGACTTGAAGCCAAAGATCAATGCCGTGATGATGGACTCTGTTAGGTCACCATATTATCACAACAATATGTATTTCTAGAGAGAGAAAGTTATAGAGAGAGAGAAAGTGGAAGGAACTAATGAATGATTAGTGAAAATGATAATTGCAATTAGAACCAACAACCCTCTCCCTTCTAGGGAGGGGGTATTTATAGTGTTTACATAAGTAGGGGAGTTTCCCCTTGGTTCTAGAAGAACCTTCTATCACAGCTCATGGGCTTACTACATGAGCTGAGAAACTAATTACAAACATTTATAAACCATAATTATTAACGACCTATTACAAATGAAATGACCTACACTTGATAATAAAACATGTTCCTAACAATCTCCCCCTAAGGGTTGGTCATCATTTGTTGTCTTGCTTAGGTCGTTTGACGTCTTGAACTTCTTTGGCGTTCATAGCTTGTGACGTCTTTGATTCTTTGAATCTTTGTTCTTTGTTCTTGTTGTTGTGATCAGTTGTGAAATCTGCGTATCATCAACATCTTTGTTGTTAGTGATGAAAGTCATTTCCAGCATGCTCATACTTCTGGTGAAGTTTGTGATTCATACATTTGAAGCTCTCACTCTTTAACTTTTATCTTTATCTCATAACTTTTCAGATTCTTTGACTTTGGCGTAGAATCTTTCTGAACTTTGCTTTGCTTAGATCTTAGATGAGAATGTCTTTATGATGTTGGTATGAGCATGTGGAACAAATATGTTGATGATAATGATGGTGGTAATGGTCTTTATGGAACTCCTGGTCTTTATGAGTACCTACATGAAAACAGTTAGCAATAAAGTTCCGGCGTAAGAGTTTGGATATTTTGTACAAGTACATCGGTTCTTTGCGGCACGATCTTTGACGAATCTCAGATCGGATACTTGCTAGAACTTGCTTGTACTCAATATCTTCACTCTGTCGTTGTGAGTCGCTGGAATATACCAAGGTATCACTCCACACAGTAACTTTTGATACCACCACAAACACTAAGCGTAACCCACAAGGGATTACGAGTGACCTCTGTCAGTGCTTTGATGTTGACCCGGCAGGAATTTCCATTCAATCACCGAGGATCACAATTGTGAATCCCTCATAAATGTTCGGCAGATTGCTAAGATCTGCGTAGGACTCTGGAATATGTCACTTGTGTCCATATTGTTTGAACAATCAAGTGATGAGATATTAGGTGTTCCTAAGAGATCTTTTGATGAATCTCATGGCTCTAGACTCGATTAGTGCGCATTGATTTTCCTAAGCGGAGACTAGGGAGAGGGTCTCCTTCTTCAATACCAACAATCTCTAAGAGAGAGTCGATAGATTACGTAGGGTTCCCTGTGAGAATGAAACAAGCTCTTTTGAGAGAACTTGAGTGGCTTGGAAGGTTTAGTGCATTCGTCACTTTGGGTCCATGACGACTTTGTCTTCAATACTGGTGTCATCTTGTGACAACCAATAGCATATGAATTGAACCCGTTAATGCGCCTAAGTTGAATAATTTGGAGGGCTATTTCTTTTCACCCTTTTCTTTAACTTTTCTTTTTAATTATTCAACTCCTTCTTTCTCCGATTCTCATTTTCTCCTTTTTCAATCATACCTAAGGACTTCTAAATACAAACTATTTGTGGTGTCCTTGGGTAGATCCCTCCGGCTCTGGCGGATCATAGGACGTTTATTCCTAAACTTAGTCACCTTATAACTCCATGACTATCCTATGTTACCACAAAAAACCTTTTCTTGAAAATCTCTCAAGATGTTTATAATGAAAAACATGTTTTGGTAACACCTTGAGAGTTTTTGGTTTTTCATAAATACTCCCCCTCTACATGTGCTTATGAGTTTTGGACTGAAATCTGCAAGAGAGGGTAGAGTTCGCACTTTTGAATTGATCGACTCTTGATTGACAATTCCCAGCGACACGGATTCGTTGTATAGTTAAAGAGTTCCATTATCGACTTTTAGGTGACAACTAGCTCAAATAACTACCTTGAAGATGTAAACACTCCTTGAAAAGGAGGTTAGACCCGTCAAAGTTCATGTCAATCAAGAGTGTCTCGAATTGGTACATTTTACTAAGATAAGTCTTGAAGACAAATCTTTTCGATTCTTGACATTCAAAGATCGTCAATTCATTGGTGATATCTCGAGTCGAAACACGTTATGAGATTCCATAACTTCCTGATCAACAATTTTAATCACATTTCTTCCCCTCAAAAATAGCATATGAATGTTGTTTTTGAAAAACATGTTGATTAAAATATGCTTTTTGAGGCATTGGAAATTCATTTGGAAAGAAATGGATTTCAAGAACATTTGATTTTGAACAAAGATTTTGCAAATACTCCCCCTCAACAAGTGATACTAACTTTTGAAGTTTCGAAAACATAAGGGGAAGTACTTGTTCGTTGAGCAAAACTTTGAAAAATGAAAGTTTTGATAAGTTTTAATCAACAGTAAGAAGCTTTCGCTCCTTTTATTAGGATTGAGGCACTGAAGCGTACCACAAGGTCCTTTCATTACAAGTACGGGTTGTACACTGTTATGTGTGCACAAGCCATTTAGGGAAAAGATGTAATAAGTATTACACAAATTAACCTCTCCCCAATTGACGATTTTTCAAGATCAGCTCCCCCTCAAACTGACAACCGTTTTCCGCAGATTCGAAACTTTGATGTAGTAGACATTTCTTCTAACTTTTGAAGTTTTCAGTATGCAGCGGAATTTGTAGAAGAGCAGAAAACCACACAAGAGAATCGACTTGTTGCGAAAGTCCGTTCGAGAAACATGCCGAATACAACAATGTCTTCACACGTATGTAGACACATCACACCAAACAAAACGCGGCGAAATGAAACAACTCCCCGATTGTTGCGGTCTCCGGAATACTAATCAATTGTGAATATGCAAATACTCGATAAAATGACCGTGTGTGAGGCATCATAACATCATATTTGGGTAACTTCACACAAGATAACCCGTGAAAGTGAGAAGGTAACACCAACTTGAGAAATTTTAACTCTCATTTCTTCCCTCTAATTGAAGAAATTCATGAAGGCATTGGGTTTTCGCAAAGAAGCATGTGGAAAAAACAAAAAACCAATGATCACCTACACTCTCTCCCCCTCGATGTTTTCAATGAATCGAAACATACACCACGTATGTTTATGATGAAATTGGAGACAGCGTAACCGTGTATGTTCAATTAATCGAATATGTGTGAAGTACCATGAATATCTCATGAGAATCAACTGCTGATCATCAGCTATGTCATTGTTGTTGGAAACAATTTGGTCTAATGTTATCAGAGATTCGATTGAAGGTGCATCTCCAACAACGGTTGTTGTTGTAGATTCAGGGTGTATCTAGAATTAGAATATGATCAGGTTGTGCAGCGGAAACATTAGATACATCTGAAGCACGACTTTCTAAAGAATCTCTAAACAGTGGAGCAAACAAAATTTCCAATTATTGACGATTGAGTACAATGGTGATGCAGCTGATGAATCATTATGTTTTAGACGGTGAGAAACGGGTCCTAAGCTGTTGTACTTAGAAGCCATTGCTGTTGTACCTGTAAGGAAAATAGGAGGGGGCAAGATAGAAGAAACATGGATCCCCAATGGTAACTGGTAATATTGTTGTTCCACCCATGGAATTGTTGGATCGTTTATATTAGTTGATTATGTGATTCGGGAGGTCGGGGATGATGATAATAAATGACATCCATGGTTAGAGAGAGAAAGTAGAGAGAGAAGGGATAACTTTGTGTTTTATTAATGATAAGGTAAATGGAAGATTACACACTAAGCATCACCCTCCTAGTGAAGTCTAGGAGGGCTTATATAGTGCACCAAACACATGACTTTACATAAATGACGATTTCAGTCCATGTGTTTGTGCCTTACAATATAACTATTGTAATACCGAATATGTTGTCACATTTTCGTGTTAGGATGATTCCTAACAATCTTCCCCCAATGTGGCAACATATGGGATTACTTACAACATTTCCTACAAGTACAAATACAAATAAAGAAAGGTCTTCATATGCTCTTCGAATGCTGAGGATGTCTGCAGTTGACGATCTTTGTCTTCATCTTGTACCTCGGCTTGAGAACATTTTCTTTACTTGTAAGAAAATGATGTATATGTATGAATTGGATTAACTTCCCCCCAATTCATACTGCATGTTTTTAGCAGCTTCTCCATACACTTCTTTTTGGCGAAGTTTCTGAATCAGCTTCCCCCCAAACTGACAACCGTCTTTAGCAGATTCGAAACTTTGACGTAGTTAACATGTCATCTAACTTTTGAAGTTTTAAGTACGCAGCGGAATTTGTAGATAACACCGTAAACCATACCAAGCAAATTTGACTAGTCACTTAATGACAATTGTGCACAATGCGGAAACTCCGTTCAGGGGTAACATGCAAGAAATCAACAAGATTTTCTCACACAAGTAGGCTACTTCACACAAAACAACCCGGAAAAGTTGAAACGATAACACCAAAGACACAAAACAATACCACTGATCATCTCTACGGACATATCTCCGGCAGTCATAAAAATTAAAGCTCGATCACGAGAACCTGTTGTGCGTCCTCGATGTGCACATTTCTTCCCCCTGATTGCAGATACTTATGGAAAAAGAGTGTTTTCGCAAAGAAGTCGAAAAAAATACAAAGCACATCCACTCTCTTCCCCCACGATGTCTTCGCGGAATCGGAAGCATACACACTATGTTTACGATGGAAACGGAGGCGGCGTAACCCGTATGTCCAATAAGTGTCGAATAAGTGTGAAGTACCATAAATCTCTGTGAAGCATGAAATATCCCGTGAGAATCAATTGCTGATAAAACTTCTCTACTCTTTTATACTCCTCTCAACTAACTCTTTACCAACCCCATTATCATTCTGACGGCTCTTTGTAGTGACTCTACGATGGAAAACCCAATATGACGAACTTGAGATTGAAGTAAAATAACCCGAACTTGTGACTTAAGCTTGCACTAATGTCTGACGAAGAACCAATACTGAGAATTTCAATAAAGGTAGAAACATATACCCATCCATCCATCCTTAATTGTATATGAACTTCTCTTGAATTATCCACAGCATTTTGTGACACTTGAGCACTACAACGTAACTCCTTTAAAGTGATAGCTATACGCTGTGAGAACAACAACGTAACTCCTTACATCAGGTATAACTAGACAACTCAAGTCTTTGTCATTCGTAACAATTAAAAGCTCGAACAAGGATCTCGAAGAATCATGCATCCAACCAACCCCGATATCTTGAGATACTAAGTACACGCACCCGTGAAATTCCACTTCAACCTCAAATAAATAATAGTGAATAAACTCCGTAGTCATCTCGTGCGGTTTAATACCCAAAATCTAGCCTTTTGATGGTTTGAAACGAATTCTTGATAATGGTTTTTTTTCCGATCTTGTCAAAAAAAGTATTCCAAAAAATTGAACACTTTGTCACTAATGTAACTTATAAACCAAAAAATTCATCTTTTATCAAATTTGAGTCCAAATACAAATATTAGATAAATTTTCGGATGTCTAAAGTTCCAGCCAAATTATAACAAAGTTTGGATATGAAAATACTTGGCCCATATGACAAACCCTTTCCAGCCCATCCAATTACCGGTCCATACCCAACTTCACACGGTATAAGACAACCCCTTACCTAGGTTATCTCATTTGCAAACCCTAATCACATTTACATCCGCCCCTATCTATTTTCTCTTGTGAAAAACGCAGCTACCAACCTAACACATCTTACACCAAGACTTGCAACCACCAACTTAAATCATATACATACATCACTGATCCAATTCGAAATACAAAGACTTCTTTGCTTCTTGTTCTCATTTTGTCAAAATGACTCACAAACCACAACCCTCTTTTGTTATTTATGCTCTTAACGAACCACAAGACTGCTAGTCTTCTTTTGTTATTCCACTTCAAGATCTGTGAATAGGTCTCGGGTAGGTTTTGTTTAATTTTGTTTTTTTCGTTTTTGTTCTTACCGAAAGAAAGAGTGAATGAAACAGGTAGTTTTGTTCTTTCTTTAGTGTATTTCGGATATAAAAGAAGTTTTCTACACACGGATCTATGATGATATGTTCTTGTATTGATCATTGAGGTCGTTGGCTTTTGTTAGCACACGAGAGCTAAAATATCTGAGATCAGTAAGTTGTTAATTTTGTTGTTTCTAGTCATTATGGTGTTAAGGATGTGGGATTTACAGGTTGTGTCGGGAGGTTGTGTTTGTTTGAGATGGGTTTAGATAGATATTGGTGATGATTTCATGTTCAAGATTTTATTTCTTTGAATGTTTTTCGATTAGCTTGAACAGATATGAGATCTGGTATGGATTTGTGGTTATTGGTTGTTTGGATTAGTTGAGGGTTTCTGGTCTTCAGCATCTCATCTCCTTTTATTGTTCGTTTAAAACTGTTTTGGATCAATGATGATTATAGATCTGAGGTAATGACATGAATCTGAGTTTAAATGAGCAAACTCGCAAGTATTCAAGTGCAGAAAATTAGAAACTCGCTAATCTTCAAGTGCATTAGAAACTCGCTAATCTTCAAAGAAAAATTGAAAAACTCGCTAATCTTCAAGTGCAGAAAATTAGAAACTCGCAAACTCGAAAGATTAACTGGCTAACTCGCCAATCTTCAAGTCAGAAAAATGCAAAACTCGCAAATCTTCATTGAAAACTATGCAAACTCGCAAATCTTCAATAAAAAATAGTGCAAAATCGCAAATCTTCAAAGTAAAGTATGCAAACTCGCAAAACTTCAAACTTTTTCCAGAAAAAACCCATAAAAACTCGCAAATCTTCAAAGTTTTCCAGAAAAACCCATTAATAACCCAGATTCAAAATTTCATCATTTAGACATTTTAGACCATGAATAATGCTCAGATCTGATCATTAAAAAAATAGGATGATTTTCAAAAGATTATGTAAAATCATACCAGATCTGTCCATAAACTGTTAACAACTAAAGATTATGTAAAATCAGAAAACCCATTGTTATAACAGTTTTAAACATGACGTTTTTGACAAGATTGGACCGGACCACAAATCAACCAATGATAATAACCTGGCTCTGATGCCAATTGTTGTTGTACCTGTAAGGAAAATAGGAGGGGGCAAGATAGAAGAAACATGGATCCCCAATGGTAACTGGGTTTCAGATGTTAGAAGCATAAGGATGTAGTGTCAATAATCTTCTTGACACCTGAACATGCCATTTTGATGATTTCCTTTCCTACCTCAGGGATGGATGTTGTGGGTTTAACACTTGTTTTGATGCAAATACTTAGTATCTTGCCTGTAGGAATCCACCTAAGACCAACAGTGTTGAAAACTCTACCCGTTGGAATCCATCTAAGGTTAGATCTAGGGGATGTTGAAACCTCTTTTGGGAAGAGTCTGCGTCCTATATTGATCCACCTATTAGGTTTCTGAAATTTTACGTTTAGATCAACGGGTTTATTTCTAACTGTTTGTTGATTAAACTTAGATTTTGGTTTGCTACTACAGCGGTGTTATGCAACACACTAGAAAGCATCACACTAGGTTGTGAACCTAAGATTCCATCTTTTTGGAGTAGTGCCCTTTTCCTAGCCTTTTCTAGATCATAGTTCTTATGCGGCGTCATGTGAATCATATGAATTTTTAATGTTAATGCTCGGTTTAGACACTGTTCTCGAACTAATCCTAGAAGAGCCAAGTGCAGCTACTTGTTGAGGTTTAATAGAGACAGAAGCATATCCCTTAGGCCAAGAATGTGGAGTGACTGGATTTGACAAATGATTATTCTCAACAACTTGGGAGGCAAACCGTGGTTTTGAAGGTTTTGATCGTTCAGATTTAAAAGCAGTTGGTTGTCTAACTACTGATTGGTTTCGATTGGTTGTAGTGACGATTTCCCCAAGATTGTTGGTTTTGTAAACTTAGTATCCACACTCTTGCCAGTTAATCTTCTCAATTTGTTTTGTAAAGCAACATGCGCAAGCCCCTTTGCTTGAATTTGAGCCTTTAAATGCTCATTTTCTTTTACTAATGTATCCACACGATTACTTTGCATTTTAAGTTCAAGAGATTTGCAATGTGCCTCTAGTTTTGAAAAATCTTTTTGAAATTTAGCAATGGTCTTTTTGAGAAGAATGTTTTCAGATTCAAGAATTTGATTTGATGATTCAGTTGTATTGTTTGCAAGTAAGGGCTCATTCATGAGACAGTTGTGCGGACATTGTGCAACATTTGGTCAACCTCTCCTTTATTTCGAATTCAGGTTGCTCAGTTTGTTTTACATTTGCAGGCAGAATATGAACAACAGTAGATTGTACCTCAACCATCTGTTCTTTGTCAAAGATAGGCTCTGTGTCATAGGTGGGAACGATATCTTCCTCAACCATTTGTTCTTCATCAAAGTTGGGCTCGGTGTCATAGTTTGGTATGATATCTTCCCAGATCTGGCGATGTCATCCGCTTTTCCAATGCTACAACCTCATTGTCCGTATTACTGACATTTGCAGTATTCTCATCATTCTTGACAAGCCTTTGAGCATTCCTTCCTTGTACATCAACTCTTTCACCTTGCACTACTGCTTGATTTCGGGGATCAGATGAAGTCTGACTCTTTGAATTCTTAAATTGTGAGAACATCTTAGTCAGTAACATCATTTCTTTATTTAATTTCACAAATGGATCTTCAAAATCATCAGTAGCAAGGTTTGGTGAAGAAGGTTTTAAGCAGTAGATGGAAGGTGAGGAGATTTGTGAAAGCATTAGAGACATTGATATAGTGAATTTTAATTTTCCCTTCAAAAATAATTATGAAAAATTTTCTCCCCCAAAATTTGAAATTCACTATAAGATGCAATTCTAAGGTTGTAAGAAAAATTTGAGGTTTGACAATTTTGACGCCAAATTTGACCCGAAAAATTCGAATTTGGGCCCAAAAATTTGAATTTTTGACCAAAAATTTCACAGTAGAACCAAAATTTGAATTTCGCGTAAAAATTGAACGTTTAGTCTCCCCTAAAAATTAAAAATTTTTTTTTTTAAATTTGTGTTGATGATGTGTTATGGATCTTTAAAGGATAGATGTTGTTTAGGTTTATGTAGATTAGTAGCAGAAATCCAAACTTGCAGAAGAAACTTGTAGAAGAAACTCGCTGAAGAAACTCGCCAAAGAAACTCGCCAAAGAAACTTGCCAAAGAAACTTGCCAAATATTCAAGAAACTCGCAAAAATACAAGAAACTCGCCAATATTCAAGAAACTCGCCAATATTCAAGAAACTCGCCAATAATCAAGAAACTCGCCAATATTCAAGAAACTCGCCAATATTCAAGAAACTCGCCAATAATCAAGAAACTCGCCAAAATACTACAAGAAACTCGCCAAAATACAAGGCAAACTCGCCAGAATTCAAAGAAACTCGCAGAAATTCAAAGACACTCGCCAGAATTCAAAGAAACTCGCAAAAGTTCATGAGAAACTCGCAAAAGTTCATGAGAAACTCGCCAAACTTCAAGGAAACTCGCCAGAATTCAAAGAAACTCGCAGAAATTCATGAGAAACTCGCAAAACTTCATGGCTAACTCGCCAAACTCGCCAAAACTTATGAGAAACTCGCAGAAATTCAAAGAAACTCGCTAATCTTCATGGCTAACTCGCCAAACTCGCCAAAACTCATGAGAAACTCATGAGAAACTCGCAGAAACACGTTTTTAAGTCTGGATTTCTATTAAATCTAATCAATATTAACCTAAATTATCCCTTGGCTCTGATACCACTTGTTAGATCGTTTATATTAGTTGATTATGTGATTCGGGAGGTCGGGGATGATGATAATAAATGATATCCATGGTTAGAGAGAGAAAGTAGAGAGAGAAGGGATAACTTTGTGTTTTATTAATGATAAGGTAAATGGAAGATTACACACTAAGCATCACCCTCCTAGTGAAGTCTAGGAGGGCTTATATAGTGCACCAAACACATGACTTTACATAAATGACGATTTCAGTCCATGTGTTTGTGCCTTACAATATAACTATTGTAATACCGAATATGTTGTCACATTTTCGTGTTAGGATGATTCCTAACAATCTTCCCCATGGAATTCATCAGCTGTTCCATCCATGGAATTCACTCGTCAACAATTGGAAACATTGTTTGCTCCTCTGTTTGATGAGATTCCTGAAAGTAGTTCTCCAGATGTATCGACTGTTTCCGCTGCACACCACGATCATACTCCAATACCCGATACACTGCTCCAAAACAACAACTATTGCACCAGATGCACCGCTGAATAATTCTCAATCAACAGAAGAACACATTTCATCCAACACTTCACAAAATCAAGAAGTACCCGTACCCGCAGGTTATGACGGAAATGCTTTCTTCATCCATTTGCTCGGCTCCAACCATTCCGGACATTGGCGAGTCGTCTTCACGCAATTTGGAACCGTCTAATATGCATGCAACATTCAATCACCATCCTTCGACACATAAATGGACGAAAGATCATCCCTTAGTAAATGTGATTGGCGATCCTTCTAACCCAGTTATGACGACACAACGACTTCATACGATCTGAAACTTGTGTTTATGCACTCACTATTTGTCATGATGAACCACGAAACATCAAAGAAGCTATGACATATGACAATTGGATTGAATCAATGCAAGAAGAGTTGAATCAGTTCAAACGTCTCGAAGTCTGGGAACCTGTTCCAAGACCAGATGGGATTTATGTCATTGGACTCAAGTGGATCTGGAAAAACAAACTGGATCTTTGAAGGCAATGTTATTCACAAAAAATCTCGTCTTGTGGCTAAAGGGTATTCTCAAGAAGAAGGAATCGATTATGAAGAATCGTTTGCATCAGTGGCTCGACTTGAAGCATGCGGATATTTCGGCATATCTGCACACAAGAATATCACGGTTTATCGGATGGATGTAAAACGGCATTTCTGAATGATCAACTCCGTGAAGAAGTTTATGTGGGTCAACCGGACGGGTTCGTTGATTCAGATCATCCTAACTACGTGTACAAGCTCAAAATGGCTCTTTATGGTCTTAAACAAGCTCCATGGCGTGCGTGCGACAAACTGTCTAAATTTCTTCTCGCTAATCGGTTTACCAAAGGCTGTTGATCCAACATTTTTCATTCAACGTCACGGGGAAGATATTTTGATTGTTCAAATTTATGTTGATGATATCATTTTTGGTTCAACACATAAAAAGTATTCAAACGCTTTTGCAAAATTAATGAAACAAAATTTTGAAATGTCCATGATGGGTGAACTAAAGTTCTTCTTAGGACTTCAGGTTCATCAATCTCTCCGTGGCATATTTCTAAATCAGTCCAAATATGCTCTTGAAATCTTGAAGAAACATGGAATGACCAGTTGTGATACTTATAACACACCTATGTCTGCAACCTCACCAAAGCTGGATGCTGATTTACATGGGAAAATACAAAATACCGAAGTATTATTGGGTCTCTCATGTATCTAACGGCCAGCAGACTGACATTGTATTTCTGTATATCTTTGCTCCGTTATCGGTCAAGACCAACTGAAAGACACCTCAATGAGGCTAAAAGAATCCTTCGCTACGTAAAGGGAACCATTCACTTAGGAATCTGGTATCCGAAGGATTCGGTTTTGCACTAATAGCTTTTTTTTCAGATCCGATCACGCAGGGTGTTTAGATACGCGCAAAAGTACATCTGGTGGTGTTCAATTTCTCGGAGATAAATGGCGGTGTCTTGGCGGTCAAAGAAACAAGAGCTGTACATCTATGTCATCAACGAAGCGAATACGTTGCCATGTCAGCATCTTTGCTCGCAGATAATTTGGATGAGATCACAACCTGATGGACTACGGTTTTGTATTCGACAAGATTCGATGTCTTGTGACTCCAAGAGTGCCATTGCAATCTCCTGCAACACAGTTCAGCATTCCAAGTCAAAGCATATCGCTCTCCGATATCATTTCATCAAAGAGCATGTTGAACAGGGTACAATTGAACTATACTTTGTGGGTACTCAATACCAATTGGCGGCTCTGTTCACCAAAGCCTTCCACCAGCAAGGTTCTTGAGCTTGCCCATCAAATTGGTATGCGGTGTTTGACTCCAGAAGATCTGGAAAATTTAATCAAACGTTCTTAAAACGTCAAACACCAAAAACATTTCTTTGTAAATACATATTTCAAAATCAAAATACAACAATATAAAATCTATACAAAACCCAAAAAGATTTTTTCTTTTTCAATTTTCACTAAAAAAAAGAAAAAAGAAAAAAATACAAAGCACATCCACTCATAGAGTGTAGGTGATCATTGGTTTTTTGCATTGTTCTTGTGAAACTGAGTTTTCAAGTGTGTTAAAAGCTTCAATCATTGAAGTCACCTCTTGTTGAAGTTCCCTTTCCCCGTGTGTTGCACACAGACCTTGCAGATGTCGCGACATGAGGTGAGATTTGGGTTTGAAACATTTGTCTTTGCTCTCTTGCATAAGCAGATTGAAAATTAGATGCTTTTAATTCAGAATTTTTCTCAATTGTCGTTTCTAAAAATGAAATATCTTCCATAAACGTTTGAAAGTATCGTAATACTAAAAAAGATTTAGGAGTTTTTGGCAATGAGTTGCTTTTGCAAGAGGACGGTAAAGGATCATTTAGTTGTGCAACACGTGAGCGGGGCCTTCTACACAAGATGCCTCAGTTTTTTCAGAAAGATTATACGTTGGTGTTGAAATGACATTCAATTTGTAAGAAGCATTTTCTCTTGTGTAATCATATGGTAAAATTCCATTTTGTCACATGTTTAAGCGACTTCGATCATCTTGTGCCCATTGTTCCTCACAATCAAATACAACAAGTTGCATGTTTGGATCTAAAAGACATTGAGCACTATACAATTTGGGCATTTCCTTGAGAAAGCTGTGTGAAAGCGTGGGTGATTATACCCAAGAGCAAAACGTTTTGAGTCATCAGGACTCGGAAGTAAAGTTGACATTTCAATCTGTTTAACCGAGTGGCCAATCTTATATACAACAGTACCAAAATCTTTTAACCGTCTTTCCAATCGAAGAATTTCCTCGATTTGATCATCAATGCGCTTCTTAGATTTCTTCTTGAATTCAGAAAAATTTGACCGACTTGTTGAAAAATCTTTTTTAGTATTTGAAAGTTCGTTTGAAGATTGTCGATGTTTTCGGAAGTTCAGACTTTTCTTGTTCAATTTTAGGAATCTTTTCGTTATTTGTCGCAACAATTTCATGCATTTGATGTTGAAGATTTTGTTCATTAACGTAAGATTTTTGAAAAGCCACTTCAAAACTTGTTTCTCGGGTGGTTTTTGTTTCAAAATCATTTATCCGTTTTCGACAACTCTCAAGTTCAGCAGTCAAGGAGGTAATCTCAGCCCTAAGGTTATGGTTTATTTCATTACATTTTGCAGTTTGAGCTTGAAATGGCAGAAGTAATGAAGTCAGATATTCCGAATCTGGACCATGAATTGCTTCACTCTGTTCAATATGCTCATTATTTTCATCATCACTTAAGTCATCAAATGTAACCACGGGGTTAATTTGATCAACTTCATTATGATTAAGTGATGATTCATGTTGAACAATTCTGCTCATCAGATGCAGATGAGACACAATTGCATTTATGAGACATATATCGGTGTCAGTACCGAGATAGACCGTCCGTGTCATAGACTGGTCCATTCTCTGTTTGACTGATGTGATGTTCTTGCATATTTGCCATCAAAATAACTGCAGCATTTGCTTCCAAATCTTCATATTCATCATCTGAGAGAGTATCTGCCATAAAACCTTGTTGAGTTTCACTGAGTTCTCCTCCTGCTTCATCCTTGTATGCCATCAGCATGACTTGCTTATAGTAATCTCCTCCTCTTGTTCGTGGTTCAGGACAAGCATTAGCAAGATGTCCTTGCTTTTTACAATTATAGCAGCGAATAGTAGATCACGAAGCCGGTGAATCCCTGTTTCCACAACTTGAACATTTCTCTTGAAAGTATTACCCGATCCCCCTGCTGATGATTGACCATTCCCAGAATTACCAGAATACCCACTTGTAATCATACGACGACCACTAGTTCTGTTTTGAACCTCAACTTTGCCACCTTGTATAACAGCATGACTTTTGGGATTTGATGATGAACGAAGACGATTGTTTGACTGAGTAGAGAACTTGGAGAAGGCTTTAGTAATAAAGGCCATTCCATGATTTAATGCTTCAAAGGCATCAACTTGATCATCATTGATTTGAGTAGAGTATGCATTGTTAGAATCTCCTGCGGGTGTGAGTTGATGAGAAGGTGTAGGTGGAGCATAACTAAAGTGACGTTGTTGTTGATCGAAAGCATGATTTGACTTTGGGTAAGTAGTTGGATAACCATGTGCCATGAGAGCAATCTGATCAGCAATGGGTGGTGTAGGGAAACCATGTGTGCCACGAGCTTCTTTATCTTTGATAACTTCATATTGATGATGTTTCAGATAATCATACAATAATCCATGCTTGACTTCATGAAGATCCTTGACTTGTCGAACAAACGTAACATACTTATGCCAATCCGGTCCTAATGAGTTCAGAAACTTGGTGTTAATAACAATTGTTGGAAGATCAATCTTATGTCGATGCAAATCATTGACCACATTTGTGAAACGATGATAATATGATTCAAGTGATTCCCCAGGCTCAATGGTAAACACATCAAAGATGTGATATAACTTAGACTCCATGTCGATCTTATTCAGTTCAGTGCCTTCCATTAAAAGATGAATTTGTTCCCACATAGCTTTTGCAGTTATCTGTGCATCAATACTTTTGTAAATCGGATTAGGAATTCCAAGAAGTATTTGTTGCATAGCAAGCTCATCAGCTTTAAGATGAAGTAGTTGTTCTGTGTTAACGACTAAGTGGAACAATTGTGATAGTATCGGGTCTCGGTGGAACAGCTGTAGGATCGCCGGGAACAGTTTCAGTTGGCATTTGAAACGGTCCTTCTAATATCACCTTCTTTAGATACTTACCATGAGGTTTCTTGAGTTCCATATACCTTAGAAATCGACTTGACCATTGCACATAATTTCCTGGTGTAAGCATTGGAGGACGAGTATCCGAACCAGCTTCATGAATCGATTGCTGACTTGTAACAGCTTCGCACATTTGAGAGAACCATGTTTGTTGTTGAGGGATTTGTGGAACCATTGACGTTCGTTGTGGTCCTTGTTGAGGATGGTTTGGAGTATATTTTTGATTAAATTGTTGTTGATAAATTGCTTGTTGTTGATTCCATTGTTGATGTTGTGGACTTAGTTGTTGTTGTTGTTGTTGATTATGAGTGTAAGGAAAATAGTTGGATGATGGTGGTTGAGACATATTTGTGAAGTGATGTTGATCGTTAAGGATAATTAAGGTTGAGGTTGTTTAGACTTAAGTAGATGAGTAGAAGAAAACCAAACTTGCTAGCAAGAAACTCGCAGACAAGAAACTTGCAGAAAGAAACTCGCAGAACTGCAAACTCGCAGGAAGAAACTCGCCAAACTGCAAACTCGCAGAAATTCAGACAGAAACTTGCCAACTCTGCAAACTCGCAGAAATTCAGAAAGAAACTCGCCAACTCTGCAAACTCGCAGAAATTCAAGACAGAAACTCGCCAACTCTGCAAACTCGCAGAAATTCAGACAGAAACTCGCCAACACTGCAAACTCGCAGAAATTCAAGTCAGAAACTCGCTAAACTTCAAGGAGAAACTCGCAGAAACTCATAAGAAACTCGCAGAAATTCATGGCTAACTCGCCAAACTCACAGAAACTCATAAGAAATGCGCAGAAACTCGCAGAAACACGTATTCATCCAAAAGTCCATAAATTTCAATCTAAAACACGTTTTTAAGTACGAATTTCTATTAAATCTAATCAATATTAACCTAAACTATCCCTTGGCTCTTGATACCACTTGTTAGGTCACCATATTATCACAACAATATGTATTTCTAGAGAGAGAAAGTTATAGAGAGAGAAAGTGGAAGGAACTAATGAATGATTAGTGAAAATGATAATTGCAATTAGAACCAACAACCCTCTCCCTTCTAGGGAGGGGGTATTTATAGTGTTTACATAAGTAGGGGAGTTTCCCCTTGGTTCTAGAAGAACCTTCTATCACAGCTCATGGGCTTACTACATGAGCTGAGAAACTAATTACAAACATTTATAAACCATAATTATTAACGACCTATTACAAATGAAATGACCTACACTTGATAATAAAACATGTTCCTAACAGACTCTATGGAGTAAGTCCTTGAATCGAGTCCATGTTTCGTAGAGAGATTCACCTTGACGTTGTTGGAATATCAAGATTTCATTCCTAAGCTTAGCAGTTCTCCCCGGTGGGAAAAATTGAGCAAGGAAACGAGAGGTGAGATCATCCCAACTTGAGATGGAGCCGGCAGGAAGTCGCTCAAGCCAATTACTAGCTTGGTCCTGTAGAGAGAATTGGAAGAGACAAAGACGCGTGGTCTCCTGTGTAGTATCATCGAGGTCGATGGAATCGACAATTTTAAGGAAATCGTTAAGATGCTGATTAGGATCTTCGGAACAAAGTCCATGGAATGCACATCCGTTTTGCACCAACCGGATGGTGTCGGATCGAAGGGCCATAGTTTGGGCTTGGTCGGGAAGCTCAATGGTGTTTCTATAGCCTAGGTGGCTTGGTCTTGAGTATTCACCAAGAGTACGGCCTCTTGGCGGGTCATTTGGTGGTGGTTGATTATCACCTTCCACGATGAAAAGTGATGGGATTACTAACAAAGGTCACGAATAAGGGGGATAGACTACGAGGAAGCTAAAAATGGGAAAAAAGCTTACTTGATAGGAATCAAGCAAGGAAACCTAACCGAGGTGGAAATATAACTAGCTATTCTATTCCCCGGCAGCGGCGCCAAAAACTTGATACGCGTACAACGCGCGTTCGGGGTCAAAGGAACTTCCTTTTCGTCGAGCAAGTTTTTCAACACCCTAGGCAGTGAACCTAATCGTTGTAGTGTAGTATTAGGGTAAGCCTCGGGAATTGATATCGTTCTCTAGGGGAATAGGAATGCTAGTGAGAAATTACTACGCTAAGGTTGGGGTTGAGTAAGATTTTTTTTTATCTTTTTTATGTTTTTTAGAAAATTGAAATTACGAATCTCGGGGTATTGGATTTGGGGGGTTGGTATTTCTACCGATTACTCTACTTATCTAATTATCTAAACTAAGGTGAGTGTAGTCTATGTCTATTGTTGTGTGCTCTTATGATGATTAAAAATGTGTTTACCTAGATACTATTACTCCCTAGTTATCTCCTATTGATGGTTGAATTGTCACGTCCTTATTCTTAACGCGTTGTGTTTTCTAACGTCATAGGGTATGCGTTTATCCCTAACTCTTTGAAGCTACCTAAGGTTAATGACTACGAAATCTCTAGGATTCATAAACTTAACACTAAGTTTATCTTTGGATATTTAGCCTATAATTCCACTAGTAACTATAAGCTAAGGTTCAACAAAGATTAATCGAGCATTAAAAACACAACGGATGACCTATCGCAATACTAGGTCAATCACAATTAAGATAAGAGACAACCAATCAATATTCAATACCTAGGTTTCAAAGATCTAAGCAAACACACAAGTAAATTAGCCGGACATGGAAAACATGCAAGCATACACACAAACAATTGAAGACATAATTGAATTAATGAAGTAAATCACTTATCTTGTTGTAAAATATGGTATGGAACCCTAAGATACTGTTCAAGACAGCCTATGTTCGGTTTAGGTTTTACTCCACAAAACTACCTCTCTCAAAACTGAAAAATTTGGATTCTATATGTTGTGTTACAATATGCGACGACGTTACTCTTTAATTGTGACGCCGTCGGGTCGCCGCGATTAGGGTTTCGTCTTAGCCACGTCAACTCTGTGACGGCGTCACCTTATGCTCGTGACGCCATTGACTTCAACCTCTGACACCGTCGGGATCCAAATCTAGGCCGTCTGAGTTGTGACGCCCTACTCTTTTAAACTTGATGCCGTCACTTGTAATATAGCAATTTGCTCTCTGAGTGGTCTCAATATGTGTCGCGACGGCGTCGCAATTAAGCCGTGACGCCGTCCCCTTCAATTCCAGCAGCTTGAGTGTCTCGATTCTTGAATTTGGCCATTTTCTTCATACAGTCGCGTCTTTTCGTCCGAATAAGTGTCATTCGAGCAATTTGCCTTCAAGAGACCTAAAAAGTGAAAAGGAACGAAATTAAGTAGTAACGGATACAAAAGTGATCAATTAAGGGCTTAAATGACCCCTCAAAAGTGTACCATTAACTCATGCTTATAAGCAGGAAATCAAATAACACAATATATAAAATGTGATCAATTAACTCATGCTTATAACGGATACAAAAGTGATCAATTAAGGGCACAGTCTTCTGGTACCATTAACTAGGGGACAGTCTTCTGGTACCGCGTTCACATGCTTATAAGCATGGGTGGTTACTTCCATTAGCTCATTCACTTGCGCCTCCATACTCATAAACGCTTGTGCTTGGGAATTTAGCCCGTTTTCCTGGACTACTGGAATTTCCCATCCTTCCTCTTCATATTGAGCTAGGTCTTCGATGACCTCCCAACATGCTTCAGCATTGAGGTTACTTAGCCTTCCACCGGCGGCTTAATCAATGGTTTGTCGGAGGGAGGGACTGACGTGATCATAAAAGTGTTGGACTTGAAGCCAAAGATCAATGCCGTGATGAGGGACTCTATGGAGTAAGTCCTTGAATTGAGTCCATGTTTTGTAGAGAGATTCACCTTGACGTTGTTGGAACATCAAGATTTCATTCCTATGCTTAGTAGTTCTCCCCGATGGGAAAAATTGAGCAAGGAAACGAGAGGTGAGATCATCCCAACTTGAGATGGAGCCGGCAGGAAGTCGCTCAAGCCAATTACTAGCTTGGTCCTGAAGAGAGAATTGGAAGAGACACAGACGCGTGGTCTCCTGAGTAGTAGCATCGAGGTCGATGGAATCGACAATTTTAAGGAAATCCTTAAGATGCTGATTAGGATCTTCGGAACGAAGTCCATGGAATGCACATCAATTTTGCACCAACCGGATGGTGTCGGATCGAAGGGCCATAGTTTGGGCTTGGTCGGGAAGCTCAATGGTGTTTCTATAGCCTAGGTGGCTTGGTCTTGAGTATTCACCAAGAGTACGGCCTCTTGGCGGGTCATTTGGTGGTGGGTTGATGAGTGGTGGTTGATTATCACCTTCCATGATGAAAAGTGATGGGATTACTAACAAAGGTCACGAATAAGGGGGATAGACTACGAGGAAGCTAAAAATGGGAAAAAAAGCTTACTTGATAGGAATCAAGCAAGGAAACCTAAACGAGGTGGAAATATAACTAGCTATTCTATTCCCCGGCAGCGGCGCCAAAAACTTGATACATTACTACGCTAAGGTTGGGGTTGAGGAAGATTATTTTTTTTATCTTTTTAATGTTTTTTAGAAAATTGAAATTACGAATCTCGGGGTATTAGATTTGGGGGGTTGGTATTTCTACCGATTACTCTACTTATCTAATTATCTAAACTAAGGTGAGTGTAGTCTATGTCTATTGTTATGTGCTCTTATGTTGATTAAAAATGTGTTTACCTAGATACTATTACTCCCTAGTTATCTCCTATTGATGGTTGAATTGTCACGTCCTTATTCTTAACGCGTTGTATTTTCTAAGGTCGTAGGGTATGCGTTTATCCCTAACTCTTTGAAGCTACCTAAGGGTAATGACTACGAAATCTCTAGGATTCATAAACTTAACACTAAGGTTATGTTTGGATATTTAGCCTACAATTCCACTAGTAAATATAAGCTAAGGTTCAACAAAGATTAATCAAACATTAAAAACACAACGGATGACCTATTGCAATACTAGGTCAATCACAATTAAGATAAGAGACAACCAATCAATATTCAATACCTAGGTTTCATAGATCTAAGCAAACACACAAGTAAATTAGCCGGACATGGAAAACATTCAAGCATACACACAAACAATTGAAGAAATAATTGAATTAATGAAGTACATCACTTATCTTGTTGTAAAATAGGGTATGGAACCCTAAGATACTGCCTAAGACAGCCTATGTTCGGTTTAGGTTTTACTCCACAAAACTACCTCTCTCAAAACTGAAAAATCCGGATTCTATATATAGTGTTACAATATGCGACGGCGTCACTCTTTAATTGTGACGCCGTCGGGTTGCCGCCATTAGGGTTTCGTCTTGGCCACGTCAACTCTGTGACGGCGTCACCTTATGCTCGTGACGCCGTCGGCTTCAACCTCTGACGCCGTCGGGATCCAAATCTAGGCCGTCTGAGTTGTGACGCCCTACTCTTTTAAACCTGATGTCGTCACTTGTAAAATAGCAATTTGCTCTCTGAGTCGTCTCAAGATGTGTCACGACGGCGTCGCAATTAAGCCGTGACGCCGTCCCCTTCAAATCCAGCAGCTTGAGTGTCTCGATTCTTGACTTTGGCCATTTTCTTCATATATTCGCGCCTTTTCATCCGAATAAGTGTCATTCCAGCAATTTGCCTTTAAGAGACCTAAAAAGTGAAAAGGAACGAAATTAAGTTGTAACGTATACAAAAGTGATCAATTAAGGGCTTAAATGACCCCTCAAAAGTGTACCTTTTAAATCCTTATCATGTGCGCAACTACAAAATGTACAACATGGGGAAGATAATAATTGAGCTACATGCTTTGCTTATTGAGTATGAGAAGGGTTTGCTAAAAAGAATGTTGCACCACAAGTCCTAGCGATTCAAGGTGGCAGAATCCAAAAGCCAAACAAACTGTAGGTGAATAAGGGCAAGGTCAAGGGTAAGGCAAAAGGTAAGCAGATGTTACTTATGGTCGGAATCCTAAGAAGTACCCCCCAAGAAAGAAAGATCATCCTACAAAGGATCAAGCTTGTTACCACTGCAATGAGGTAGGATATTGGAAGAGGAACTTTATGAGGTGTAAAAACATGTGTTTTGAAGGGTCATTTAGCCTCTAAACTCGTACATATTTGATAATTTATTGTCCTGAATCGTTTGTATTTGATTTTTAGGTACTTAGGAAGTAAATGCTGTAAATTGAAGTATTTTTTGCTCTTTTGGACAAGAAAAGGAAGGAAATGACAAAGTCAAGAAAACATCCTTGAAAAGGAGGTGGGACGGCGTCACAGACACAAAGTGACGCCGTCACTTGAAGAATCACGAAGATGATCCAGTTATTAATTTTACAAGTGACTCTTCAGAGGATGGTGATGGTCTAGAGCTGACAACATCATAACCAGAAAATTAAAGAATGACGTCGTCACAACCCATAAGGTGACGCCATCACAACTAAGTCGGTGTAGTTTATGAAACCCTAATGATGACGATCTGATGACGTCACACTTGTAAAGTTCCGGCTTCACAGTTGTAATACTATATATATTTTTGGTAGGATTTTTAGCATGTGTGACACGTATTGGTAAGAATTTTGAGAGACCTTTTGGTGCACGAATTTGGCAGCTATTGTAAGGGTTTTTAGCCCCCATAAACTTCATGTTTTAATTGAAGATAAGCTATTCATTTTTTAATCATTACAAGATGTCTATGTGTTGTGTGATTAGTTATTATCTTCTCTTCTCTTTAACATGCTATACTAGATCTATTAGTGTTTGCTAAGTATTGAATGAAACCTAGTTGTTGATTATTGATTATTGTCTCTTGTTTAATTAGTTGTTATCGCATTAGGAATTGGAAAACTGGCTAGATCTTAGGATACGTGCTTAAACGTCCGACTAAACGGTCCAATTCATTATATATTTTGTGCCTTCCCAACACTATTCTCCTAGAGAACAATCAATCCCCCGTGTCTTACCTATACTACACTACAACGGTTGGGTACTCTACTTAAGAGGATTGTAAAACTTAGTGTATTTACAATTATCCGCATCAAGATTTTAGTGTCGTTGTCGGGGAATAGTCTAGGTTTTTATTTCTATTTCGTTTAAGTCTACTCACTAGATTCCTATTAAATTATATTTTTCTTTTTATTTTATAGCTTTCTTTTAGTCTATCTTTTTCTTTGTTACTTTTGTTCATAAAACCCTTTTCATTCTTCACTATGGCGGATGAATTCCCATTTGAATCGTTAACAATAGAGGAACAATTATATTACACAGACATATTTACTTCTTTTTATTCCAATGAGTTTTTCAGTGTCCTTAGAGATATCCAAGAGGGGATGGGGGTAAATTTATATGGGTTGATGAATTCTGTGCCTGTGTGGCTTCTATTAAAAAATCATTGTTAGGATCAACTCCTTTTAGTGAGACCAATTAGAATTTTTTTGAGGAAAACCTCCTAACTGTGAACCATAAGTTGAATGATAGGTTTGTATGTATCACGACTTGAGGAAACAAAAGGATTTATCCGACTATAGGAACCATGGACAAAAAGACCTAGTTTTTAAGAACATGGACTTTGAATCAGGCCAAGATTGTGAGATTGTTAAAGTTGAGCTACATAGTTGCATGCGTGGCATAGATTTCACCAAAATATATGACACGCATGAGGAATCCTTTGAGAAATTGGAATATAGTAATTAAGTTATTGAGAAAGATTCTAATGAATCGGACTTAGAATTTGAAATGGCTAGAGAAGGATTTGAGATACTTAGGAGTGCGGTTGGGCTAGATCCTATCAAAACACATGATGAGCATATAGGTGATTTAGATACTATAAAGAATGAGCTTAGAAATCCAAGCCCACTAAATACCCCAAAAATCCTACCATCATTTGAGGAAAACACACCGCCCGTGACTTACCCGGAAGAAGTAGAAGAGACTATAGGAACCCCAATGGAGGTAGAACCCTTGGACTAAACACAGCTAGAGGATGTAGGTTTAGATGCTTGTTGTCATGACCTTTCTTTTAGTTCTAGGGAAGTTCCTAAATTTGATGAACCGGAGCCTCAACCAAAACCATTACCCAAGTTTCCATCCATAGATGTGAATCTAGAAATTGAAATAGTCCCAGATCCACCCATTAAACCATTTAGTCCGGGTAGTTTTAGGATAAAGGTGATAGACTCTAAACCATGTGTAGTGGAAGCGAATATATAAATGAAGCATAACTTTACATACTTGCATCACCCATTTATGATTGATCATAAGAAACATTACCTGGTTTATTAGGTCAAGATTGATTCCTAACTAGGAGTCTCTCGAAGTTGATAAACGATGATCCCTTTTTAGGAGAAAACTCTGATTTAACCGTTGGCCCAAATGAATTAGGTAATGTAAGATGAAAGAATCACACCCTTTTGAGCATATAATTCAACCACCACTCTTTCTTCACGTGGCATACTTCCACCGGAATGGTGTGTATTGCTACTATCACCCACACCTAATCACAAGTGTAGAGAAAACTTCCCTTATATCCATTAAATAAGGGCAAAGTCAGGCTCATGACTCGAAGAAAAACAAGTGCTTCTTGAGAGGCAACCCATGCTTTTTAATTGTTTGATTTTATTTTGTTTTTTGGTTTCATATATGTTTAATTTTCGTGTTTTGAATAATTTGTGAAAATGATTTATTTTGTTTTTAACCTCGTCTTAATTGCATATAAAAGTATTTTACAAAAAAATAAGTGTAGGGAAGTTCATATTTGTTTCAAAGAACGAAATTCGAACATGAAACAATTAATGATTAACATATATTCTATATTATTTGTATGTTTGTTTGAGTCAAATGCTTGTATCGAGTTACAATGAATGTTTTATACAAAATTATAGGTCTTGAAAGTTAGATTTTTTCAGAAAACAAAATGAAACAATCTGTCAAGTCATACCTGACGACGTCAGGGTTTACACCTGACAATGTCAGGCACTGTAGCAATAAAAATTTTCCAAATTTTGGTTTTTATGTTGAAACTTAATTTTTGAAAATTCAGAATTTTTAAATTTCCATATTTCTGAAAACATTTATTTGCAAGCATTATATCTTATTCGCTTTCTAGTTTAGTTTTTATTATATATAGTGTTTACGCCGATTTTATGCAAGGTTTCGTGTTTGTTTTCTTATAGATTTACAGGTTATACTAGATAAGAAGATAAAATTATCCAATGATATGTGCAACAAAGAATTTTATTTTCTTGGAGGTGGATTTGACCGTATTTTTGTTTCGTTCATACCGAGCTAATCAGAGGAGTACTAGTTTCTTATATATTTTTTATTTTTCCCATTATCATATCTTTGGTAGTTTTTAAGAACATTGAAGACAATGCTCAATTTAAGTGTAGGGAAGGTAAAAAGGAACACCTTAGAAACTAGTCACACATTTGTTATTTGTTTTGTTCTTTAGTAATTGTGTAATAAACCGAAAGAAATACTTTTTAAGGTAATTTTAGCACAAAATTTAATTTTTTTTTGACATGCACAAGTGAAATTTTAGTCTTAATAAAGCGTCTCATAGATAAGAATTATATTGCTAGCACAAAAACCCTACAACTAAAAAAAATTCCACCCCAAAAAATGTGAGGTTCGCCTTTAGATATTTAAGAAAAAGCATTCACTTTTAATGCTTATGAGTGTACTGATATTATATAGATTCTAGAACTTCATCTAGTGATACATCCCAAGGTCGCTAGTGAGATCGCATTCATATGATTAGGATTGACTAAATGATAAGAGGCATTAAGATAACCGTTGTTTTTATACTTATTTATTATAATTACGTTGGCTACATTGGTCAAGTAATTACCCCACACCCTTGCTATGTACTCATTTTTAGTACAAGATACCCCTAGTTAAGCCCTCTTAGCCTATTCTTTTGGCAGTTCTCATAATATTTTGGTGGATTCCGAAATATTAATGAAGAGTGTTGTTTACAATCCACCCCCAAATGTTACACCTAAATTGCCTTAGCCTACCTTGTATGCACTCATCCTTAGTGCATTACTGTTACAACATTTATATTAAACCCTTAGTTAATTATCGTTGATTACATGGTTACTAAGTCGAGTCATATCTTGTAAATACAGTTTTGGAATGATTGGGACTCATGGGTTTAATACTATTTGTTATGGAGTAATGGGGAAGAAAGTCAAAATTATTACCCCCGTATGTACGTTAATGTTTAAGTACTCCACGTATTTTGATCCTCGCAATTCTTGTCATTAGTTTGTTTTTATTTATGTACAAATTCAAGTTTAGAGATGCAACTATAAATCCCTTAGTTATTGATGTATTATTTTGCGGATGCTAGGGCAAAAGTGTATAAAAAAATTAGAAAAAAAGAGAAAAATATACGGACTACCATCCCGCTTTTTATTTTTGTTTAAGTTAAGAAAGATTCAAGAAAAACACAAAAAGAGTTAGAGTTAGTGAGTTGAGTCTTGGCTTAGCAACGCCACTTTATACATGTAATTAACTTGGATGATTAACTTGCCACGAGTAAAATTCCTCATATCCACACAACTGTGTTTTTTTACCCTTACACCTAACGTTATAAACCTTTAAAAGTCCTCTTTGATAGTTTATCCTAGGTTCTTATGCCAAAGCGGAGGAGGTTTGATCCTTTTATCAAGCCTATGGTAATCTACAGGTAGAGAGTGTTTTATTTTCCCATTTTCATACATGTTATACAACCTATATACCCAAGAGATGTGAGAATCAAAATACTTTATGTGAGGTGCTAGTATATAATTTACGTGCTTGTTTTGACTTTCTGGAATGAGTTGTGTTGTGAATTATCTTTAAACCAATGCTAAATGCCCCCTAACTTGTAAATTGATGAGGATAAAAGCACATTTTCTTGAGGACAAGAAAACCCCAACTGTAGAGAAATTTGATGATGTGTAAAAACAAGCATTTTTAAGGGGCCATTTAGCCTCTAAACTCATATATATTTGGTCATTTGTTTCCCTGAATCATTTCTTTTCAATTTTTAGGTACTTGGGAAGCAAATACTATAAATTGAAGTATTTTTGGCTTATTTGGACGAGAAAACGAAGAAAATGACAGAGTCAAGAAAACTTCCCTGAAAGGAGGTGGGACGGCGTCACAGACACAAAGTAATGCCGTCACTTGAAGAATGACGAAGATGATCCAGTTATGAATTTTACAAGTGACGCTTCATAGGATTGTGACAGTCTAGAGTTTACGGCGTCATAACCGAAAAAGTGAAGAATGACGGAATCACAACCCATAAGGTGACGTCATCACAACTAAGTCGGTGCAATTCATGAAACCCTAATGAAGTAAATTTGATGTGTTACGCTTGTAAAGTGACGTTGTCACAGTTGTAATAATATATATATTTTTCTTATGATTTTCATTATGTGTGACCCGTGTTGGTAAGACTTTGGAGAGACCTATTGGTGCGCAAATTTGTTAGCTATTGTAAGGGTTTTTAGCCCCTAAAACTCCATGTTTTAACTAAAGATAAGTTATTTATTCTTTAATCATTACAATATGTCTACGTGTTGTGTAATTAATTGTTTATCTTCTATTCTTTTTAACATGCTAGGCTAGATCTATTGGTGTTTACTTAGTATTGAATGAAACCTAATTGTTGATTATTGATTGTCGTCACTTGTTTAATTAGTTTTTATTGCGTTAGGAGTTGGAAAACTGGCTAGATCTTAGGATGCCTGCTTGAACGTCCGACTAAACGATCCACTATAGTGCAATAGATAGTTTGTTCGTTGTATTTATTGAGTGAATTACGATCGCAGACATTAAGAGTCTTAACAAGTCCTATATTTTCTTTAACTTTGGGAAATGTAGTCGCTGACATGAAGTTTCTTAACGAGTCCTATACATTCATAGAGTTAGGGCATTTGACACCTCCCTACGACTTATATTAAGGAATATAACACGCTAATTAAAACAAGGACATGACAATTTGACTAATCAATAGGATATAACTCAAGTGTAGTAAGATTCTAAGTAAACACATTTACTTATCATACGAGTTCACCAATTTACTTTCCCGCATATTTAGTTTAATTTAGTTTTAATTTGTTTAATTAATAGTTTTAAAACCAAACACTTCAAACCCTGATATTTTTACTTTGCTTTATAAAAAAAATTAAAAATATAAAAATAGTCATCCCTCAATCTTTATACTTAATTCTTCATACACTTCGAGTCTTCCCAACACTATTTCCCTAGAGAACGATCAATCCCCCGTGTCTTACCTATATTAAACTACAACGGTTAGGTACTCTGCCTAGGAGGATTGTAAAACTTAGTGTGTTTATTATTATCCACATCAAAACTGTCCTGTCAACCTCCTAGACTTATATCAGAAGAAGAAGAAGCAAGCTGGTCATGTTGCCAGTACTTCACGTATATTCATGATATAATTATTTTCTTTTCCTCATAGTTATAATTCCTGAGTGTATGACACTGGATGTGGTACTCATATTTGTAACACTTCTTATGGACTTAGAGGAGCAAAGAAGTTGAAACATGAGATATATATATATATATATATATATATATATGTATGTGGGCAATGTACTGCGTGCACCTGTAGAAGCCATGGGAAGTTTTGACTTTGTGTTTCCTTTGAGGTTAGGAATTGTTTTAGATAATTGTCACTACACACCTTCTATAATTAGGGGTGTCATTTTGGTTTCTGTATTGTTTGATAATGGTTATACTCAAACTTTTACTAGTTATTGAATTTCAGTTTCTTTGAATAATATTTTTTAATTTAATGCTATTCCTTTTAATAATTTTTTTGAAATGATATGCATGATCTTGTGTCGAATAATAATTCTATTTTTACTATTAGCATTATGAGAGTCAAGCATGACTTGGACTCTACTTATCATTGGCATTGTCGGCTTGCTTGTATATGCAAGAAACGCATTGAAAAGCTGCAACACGGTAGACTTTTGTAAACTATCAATGATGAATCATTTGATAAATGTGAATATTTCATATATGGGAATATGGCAAGGAAACCCTTTTCCGCATCAAATGGAAAGGGCTTATGATCTACTTGGATTAATCCATATAGATATATGTGGTCCACTCAGATATGTGTCAAGGCAAGGTTCTAGCTACTTCATAACCTTTACTAATGATTTCAATTGTTATGGTTATGTTTATTTACTTAAACATAAACATGAGTTCTTTGAAACATTTAAGGCTTTTAAGAATGAAGTAGAGTTACAACTCGGAAAGAAGATTAAAGCTCTTCGATCTGATAGAGGTGGTGAATATATAAGCCAAGAGTTTAAATATTATCTTAAGGAGTGTGGAATTGTCCAAAATCTCACTCCTCCATATACACCACAACACAATGGTGTGTCTGAGAGAAGGAATCGTACTGTAGAAAACTAGAAGGGGTGAATAGTTTTACCAATTAAAAACTTTGTTTTAAAAACTTTTAGATCGACTTATGTCAATCTATTTTTGTGTATTGTATATTGATAGTTAGATGTGATTAAACTATACTACGAGATAGAAAGACATAACCATAACAAACATTTTATAGTGGTTCGGCTAAAAGGTCACCTTCCTTGCCCTACTTCACTCCCCGAGTAACCAACTCGAGAGTTTGTAATCACTACACAACACAAGCTCCTTTTCTTGGCGGAGAAGCCTTCACAACGTTGCTTATACTTTTTCCAATACAAAGCTAAATACCGAGTTCCTCACACAAGGTAGAACCAAACCTACGTCGCCTATACTTTATCCGGTACAAGGCTAGATATCGGGTTCTTCCACAAGGTAGAATAAAACCTAAGTCACCTACACTTTATCCGGTACAAGGCTAGATACCGAGTTCCTTTACAATGGAGGAACTAATCCAAGTACCACTAGCTAACACACCACACCTATGAGATGATTTAGAGGAAGCAACAACAAGAGACACATCTATGATCTTGTGATGATGATAAAGTCTAGCAACCCATGTCTTCAAGCTAACAAGTCTTCTATGCTAAACATCGTGATCTCGCCTTTAAGAAGAACCTAGAGAATCACTAAGAGAAAAGCTACATAAATGATCATTGGATATGAGGTTAGAGAGGTAAGAATATAGAGAGAAGATATGTCTAAAAGTAGTGAGAAGAAATGAGTAAATGGCCAACTATTTATAGGGAAACTATCCCCTGATCACCCAGATCTGTTCCCAAAGGGATTCGACCAGCGTAATCCGGCTATCTGATAATACTAGTCCGGATTTTGGGTTACAACTCTGGGTTTTGGGTTATGGGTTATGATCCATGGGTCATATGATGTCATGCATGATGTAATAGATATCTTGGGTCATGGGTTATAGACTTTGGGTCATGGGTTATGAACTTTGGATCATGGGTCATGGATTTTACCCATTTTGATGTCATGCATATGGTCCATGGGTTTTGGGTTAAGGTCCATGGGTTAAGGGTTTTGGGCATGGGTTTTGGGTTATGGATAGTCCAACTTATACATGTTACATTTAACCAGTATTTATTTTTATAAACATGTAAGTAACCAAAGTTACTTATAAGTGTTTTATAAAAATGGTTTTAGTTTTATGTAAAGTATCTAATTAAACACGTTTGATGATTTATTTGTTTAGTGAAATGAGTTAGCAAACTATTGGCTCAAAACTTTACGTATTTTATTTATCTCGTTAAAATGATTTTACTATTGTTATCGACAAAACATAAGAAGATCATAAAATATAAATAAACGTTATTACATTTTATTTGTATTAACAATCTCCCCCTTTTTGTTGATGACAAAACATAAAATTATTTGAAGTGAAAAATAGAGTTCGTAAATTTTGAATTTAAGTTTTTACTCTTTCTCCCCCTTTTTGTCAAAATGAAAAGAGTGTCGAAAAGAAACTAACCCGAATAAGGAGGAGAAGAAAAGAGAATAGAAAGTGATTATAAGAGATGAGAGAAGGTAAAGTAGTGCATAACTACTCCCCTTTAACGAGTGCTCCCCCTTGGTGAAGGCGTCAAGTGTTTTGGGAAGGCTAAGAAGAAAGTATTTCAAGTTTTTCAATGCTTTTGCTTTGAAGAAAGCTCCCCCTTATTGGGGGCGTCAAGTATCTGTGTGAGTTTTAAAAATCTACAAAACAAAGGTTAGAATGCAAGCATATAGTTTGATAGTTTGCATAAAATAAGCTGAATGGTGTCTCGGAAAAGTTTCTGAGCACCCAGATCTGCCGGATCCATTTTAGAATGGATCCGCCAGGTACAAAACAAAGGATCTGGTTACCTGCAAGTGTTAGCAGTAGTTTAAAGCAAAAGTAAACCATGAAAGATCATGAAATTAAGTAATAACCACATCAATATGTCCAAATATCCAAGAAGAATTTAAACAAGTAGATTCATGTAATAATTGTTAAGATTTGGAAAATCCATATAGAAGAGTCGGTCACCTCGAGTTTAGTCTAACATGTGTTAGCTCGTTGACTTAGCTAAATTTATTAGTTATTAGATTAGTTTAGTAACACAGTGGAGGATGGATGGGTCTTTACCCATTGTATACCTTATCCACAGCCCGACAGAGGGCGTATTATATAAGAACTATAAAAGCCCTCTCCCACCAAGGGAGAGGGTGGAGCTTTCAATCTAACCTTTCTTATTTCTCTTTTACTTTATCTCTCTAGAAAGCCTCCCAACTTCTACTTTCTCTCTCTAAGTTTCTTCCATAATTCGAACCATAGATATGTGATTTGTGTGTTTACAATAATCAATATCTTACAATTGGTATCAAGAGCCATGGTTTGATCATCTACTTCGTGTGTGCTTGAATTTATGATTGGTTATTCTTGGTTTTGAGACATTTTCACTATTTTGATCTTATTTAGTGGTTAAGTTTTCTATTTGGTTGTACTTTTGTGTTTAGGATTATCATATTAGCTTAGTTTTGGGTTTGCAAGGAGTGTTTCATCTTGTTTGTGGTGGTTTTGGATTGAATACGCAAGGTATTATGATTGTTCTTCAATGCATTTTGTCCTTTCTGTGGTGCGTAGTGTTTGTTCTAGGGTGAGGTTTGTGTGTTCCTTGCTGCGTTTTGTCTTCTTCCAGGTTGCGACTTGTTAGAATTTGGCTTGCGGTTTGGAATAGTTTTGTTGCGATTTGACTAATACAGGTTGCGATTTGGTCACTTTTTGTTGCGGTTTAATTATTTTATTAATATTCTCTCCGATTTGTTAGCAAAAGGACAAAAAGGACGTTAGTGCTTGTCCCTTTTGATAGTGACCTGCGATTTGTCTCTGCGTTTTGTTAAGTGCTGCGATTTGTGTTCCTGTGTTTTGGTATCTCTGCGATTTGACAGGTGTTGCGACTTGTCTCTGCGTTTTGTCAAGTGCTGCGATTTGTGTTCATGCGTTTTGGTATCTCTGCGATATGACAGGTGTTGCGACTTATCTCTGCATTTTGTCAAGAGTTACGGTTTGTGTTCTTGCAGTTTGGTATCTCTGCGACTTGACAGGTGTTGCGATTTGTATATCTGCAACTTGTGTCCTGTGGTTTGAAGAATAGTTGAGATTTGTCTCTTGCGATTTGTGTCTTGCTGTTTGTCAGTCTTGATTTTTGTAAAACTTTTTGATTTGTCTCTTGAAATTTGACACTTGAGATTTGAGTTCTACGGTTTCCTCTTGATTTTGTAAAATCCCGCTAAAGATTCGATTTCTCGGTTAAATCAAAGAGTTGTAAAATCCCGTGTGTTTAGAAATCATGTCTACCATTTCAGATGACGTTCAAGTGTCCGGTACCCACCCTCCTATGCTGGATAGAACTAATTATGACTCTTGGGCACAAAGAATCCGATTGTATTGCTTGGGCAAAGAGAATGGTCTTAACATCCTTCAGTCAATTGATGAAGGACCCTTCCAAATGGGCACCACCAGAGATCAACTTGAAACTGGTGAAAATGGAAGTGTCACTCTAGGCATGGATAGACCAAGAACTTATGATGATCTCAATGATAAGGAGAAGAAAAGATATGATGTTGACATTAGAGCTTCAAACATCATACTTCAAGGTCTACCCAAGGACATCTACAAGCTGATTATTCATATCACTCAGGCCAAAGCAGTTTGGGACAATGTGAAGATTCTTCTCTCTGGCTCAGAACTGACTAAGGAAGATCGAGAGTCATAGCTGTATGATGAACCCAGGGGAAAGTACAACAAAGTATCATGTAAGGTTTCACAAACTTTTGAATGATATGAGGAATATCAATATGACTATGCCAAATATCCATCTCAATTTCAAGTTCGTAAACAACATGAACCCGGAGTGGAACAGGTTTGTTACCGCAGTAAAATTGAACAAAGGCACAACAAATTCAATTACTTCAACATGAGAAGCATGCTACTTTTGACCGTTTGATCATGGAAAAATTCAATTAAACTACAACAACAGGCACAACAAATGACTCAGTTGCATTTGTTTCTAATGTGAAGCTAAACACTCGAACATCACAAGTCATATCATCTTCTCAGAATCATATTCAGATTACCATACCAGACTCATGATTTACCCCAACAGACATGTTGATTGAAAACCTCTCAAATCAAGTAGCTCTATTGGTTCAACAATACAGAACCTCACTTCCCCAAACCAACAACCAACTTAGGACCTCATCTAACCAACACAATCAAGCTACAATGGAAGATGGAAGGGTTGTGGTACAGAATGTGCAAGGAAGGCAAAATGTGAATCCAAGGAATGTTGCATGGGGAAATGTTGCAACTAGTTATGTGGGGGCTCATAAAAGAGGAAGGATTGTAGTTCAGGGTCAAGGCAAACCAATTAAATGTTACAAATGTGGAGGTGAGGGACATATTTCTAGGAACTGCACTCAACCCAAGCATCCAAAAAATGCTGAGTACTTCAAGGATAAGATGTTGCTGATGCAGGCTCAAGACAGTGGAGCAGCGTTGGATGAGGAGGAGTTGTGGTTTCTTGCTGATAGGAATGCCAAAACATTTGATGCTGACGTGGATGAACAACCAGTATATGATTTGGCACAAAACAATCCCAATGTCTTCCAGGTTGCTGACTGTGATGCCTTCGACTCTGATGTTGATGATGAACCAACTATACAGACTATTTTCATGGCTAATATTTCTCCCATGGTTTCATCACCTCAACAAGCTGGTCCCTCAAATGCGTCAGTCATATCAGAGGTACTAAAGCTATATGATATGGTTGATGAGAAAAAGATTCCCAAGAAAGTACAACCAACAGAAGTCGTTGAATCAGATATTGTAAATATGGAAAATAGCAATGTTATCCCATATGAACAATATGTAAAGGACGATGAAAGTCCTATTGTATAAAGTAGTGCATCTTCTGCCATTAATGATGAATATGAGTTTAATGAGTACACTGAATATGTACTTGATGACTCCATGACGACTAAGCTAAATATATATCAGGATCAAGTTGCCATCTATGAACAGCGTGCTAAATTCGAGCTGACCACACGTGAGCAGGAAATGGATAGTCAAATGCGTACATTGATTACTAAAAGTAATTTAAGGGAAGAAACATTAATACAAGAGTTAAATTCCTTGCACGAGAAACTTAATCAAACTGTTAAGCAAAAAGAAGAACTTCAAGAAAATGTAAAAACGCTTAAACAGGAATTCAAAGAAAAGGAATCAAAACTCCTAAATGATTTTTCCAACCTTAAGACTTTAAAGAACAAACTTGAAAACAAGTTGTACGTACAAGGAAACACCATTCAAACTGATCACATGATCACAAAACACAGAGTATGAAGTGATAAACACAGTGAAAGCTTTGTAGAAGACCCAAATCCTGTGTATCTTAAGAAAGCCAAAAGGGCTCAAGAAGTAATTCATGATGGTAGTGAGATTCTTAAGCCGAAAAAAAAGCTAACTTGTGTACAGAACACTGAAGAGGACATGGAGTTATAAAACGGATAAGAAATTGAAGGAACCTAATTGTGTGAAGAATAGATTAAATGTCAAAACTCCCAACTACTCGAAGGAAAACTTCTTACCAATGTTTAAACCACAGACTCAGTTAACCTCTGAACAAGTGTTTTGGAAGTTAGATATGGATAAGAGAAAGGCCGAAAAACTTGTTGTAAATAATCCTCCCCTTAGGAAGTTTCCTGCAGCTACTGTGTATCGTCCCAATACACCTATGCATTTAGTGCCAAGAACTCTTCATACACAATGCAAAAACTTAATTAGCATATACGTATGATGCAGGTTTTACTGACCAGGTTTTAATATTTGTACGTGTCTCGGTATACATATGGTCTACCCTAATGCACTAATGGGCAGTGTACCCGATCGTGTGTAGTGTAGTATTTGGTAAAAAGGAGGTCGTCCCAAGAGCTGTGTGAGCGGATTCTAATTAAGTCTAGGTGTCACAGATTTTAATTGGTTTTGAGATTAATTAACTACTAAAGCAAGAAATGCAAGAAAGCAAATAAAGGCGAGGGTTGTGATCAATAGAGGAGAAGTGTGCTAACCTAGTTACGCATCCTATCATGTTAAGTTCAAGTTTAATTACTTCCAATTGTTTCAAGTGGGGGTTTAAGTCACTAGAACAGCATTTGGTCAGTTCGTCCTAACCTATCAGCAAAGGTTTCCACCAGAGATCAAGCTACTACCCAAGAAAGTCCAGTTGTTTTTAGTCCCCTAACCCAAGTCATTAAGTTTCGATACATGCAAGATTCATAACAATGAGTGTCCGGGCGCTAGCATCTTAAACACTCATCCCTAACTTCTTAAGCTCATCCAAACGGTAGGTGATCAGTTGGTCAAATCGCACAAGCGAAGAAGGGTCGTCAGTTGGTCAATTCTTACCCTTCCCACTCAGTCTACCTACTTAGGGTCAGTTGGTCATATCTCCTAAGCAACTAGACACTACCGCCATTCAAAACTACCGAAACAAGGGTAGCTACCAACAAACTATGCATGCATACACTAGAAACAATTATATGGAAGCAATGTTAACATAAACAAAACAATTAAGGAATCATAACTAGGCTAGCACCAGAAGTGCTTAGCTGATCATATTAATTGAAATAATCGGTTCAATGTTTAACATAATGAAATACATGAATTGAAAGTAAAAAAAATGATAAATCGCTAATGCTTATCGCTAGGGAGTGATTTCTCCCTTGGAGATGGCTCTGTATGCTCCTTAAGATCTGCCTTCAACTTCCTACACACGTTCTCTTCTTTTGTGTGTGGAGTGAATGATGAGAAATGCATAATTTTGGGCGGTATTTATAGGCCAGATCTGGTTACGGCGTAACTTAAGTTGAGAGTTACGCTGTAACATCCATTTCTTCGTATTTTGCTTTGGAAAAGCTGGTTACTGCGTAACATCTGGAATGAGTTACGCCGTATCTTCAATAAATCATGGTTACGCCGTATTTGTGGAAAGAGTTACGGCGTACCTTGCAGCGGCGTGAAACATCATTTGACCTAATTAGTTACGGCGTAATCCTAAGATGGATTTACGCCGTACTCTTCAGTTGGGTTGGTTTTCTGAGTCACGATTCTGTTACAGCGTAATGTGAGAGAAGATTTACGCCGTAATTACTTCAAAGTAGGCATACTATCATATATCTTCTATAAACTCTCCAAATCCGTGTCTCATTAGCTCCAATGCTCGTAATTTACCTAAAAGGGAAATATAGAGGAAAACAAGCGTTAATCCATATAAATGATATAAAATACGGGCATTATCGGGGGAAATTAACACTTAATATTCAGGACTATTTGATGTTATCAAATATCCCCACACTTGAAATCTACTTGCCCTCAAGTAGACCTTATTTGATAAATTCCTAAAAAGATAACTCCCATTACTTGGAAAATATAAGTTTACAAATCCCTTATGCTAGAATAAAACAAAGCCGAACACCTCACGAAATGGGAACAAAACACTCAAATCTCTCAACTATTCTAAGCGTCAATTTCGGGGTGATCACTCAACGCACAGTCATAGCATATATTCTATCATAAGCTTGGCGGTTACACAAATCTCCACCACTAGAGTTAAGGACTAAACAATTCTTGAAGGCAATATGGGTATACACGACAAAGGTTAAGGGTGAGTCGTCATTACTAACATGTCACGGCGAAGTGGACAAAATCACTGATAAATGACCAAATCCATGGCCAAGACACCAAAGATTGCTCGCTGCATCACCTAGACATGCTTCATGACTAAAGGGTAGGATAAGACATGGGATATAATTGGTGTAAAATAAAATCAAGCAAATAGTCTAAATCTATAACCAAGTCATCACCGCTCACCGTTCATCCAAAGTTCAAGTTTCGAAGTTAAGAAACCAGATCATGATATACCAGGTAGATGTGCCATTAGAGGACGTCATGATGGGTACATTACCTTTTCTCCAACTGTTGGTGCAATTACCAACCCCATTCTTTAAATGTGACCGAGATGGCCTCCTCGATACTAAATCTATAATGAGCTCATAAACATAGTGCTTATAACTTCGCACTTTACAATCAACAAATAACTATAACTATTTTTTTCTTTCGAATCACTTTATTTTTATTATTATTATTATTATTTTAATCATAACTAACAACCAAACATAGCATCCCCCCACTTGAGATGAACAATATGAGAATTTAGGGGGTCTTCAATGATCTTCAAAAATATGTCGTCGATGAAAGCGTGATTCCCGAACCTTTCCACTTGAACCTTGAACTTAGGCAAACAATGACTTCCTAATCGCAAATAAAGACTACAGGGTAGGCTAAGGTGTATGGGTGTAACGAAACAATATGTTGGGTGAAAAAAATGAAAAGAATGGCTCAGATGGGTGTATCTAGGGGTATCTTGCACTAAACGTGAGTGCAAAAAAAGGGTTTAACATGGGGGTCGGGAAGTCGAGGTGACTAATCGATAGACACACAATGATAGGCTATTTGGGTGATAATCCTATAATATTGCCTTGTTAAACTGAAAAGTCCAAATACATTAAGCTAACTCAACATACCTCGTCTATGGTTTCGAAATGATGCAAATGCCAAGTTCTAAAGTTTACAAGCTACCGGCACACTCATAATTTGGTGGATTTGGGGTGAATATTTGGAAACGGATAAGGCTAATCTCACCATATAATATCAAGGGTTATAATGTGCTTGGCTAAGGTCTAATCCTAGTTAGGTTAAGAAAAACATGTCAAAATTTTAAAAATGGCATAATTTTTCAAAATAAACTAGAAAAACGAGGGCAAAATAAAGTTCAAGAGATAATTCTACTCCCATCCCCTCACTTGAAATGTACAAAGTCTCCTTTGTATTAAATGTTAAATAAAGGTGAATAGAAAAGTCGAATTAGAGCGAGAACTTCCCTGAAATTTGCTCCAAAAAGAAAGAAGACCCACGAAAAGAATCGTGCCTTCGCTTAAGCATCCACGAGCAAACTTCATTCCTTGAAATCACACTACCAACAAGTATAATTCTAAAAAAGAAAAAGAAAAATGAAACGAAACCTAACTCACTTTCGTACGAATCACTGTTGCATTTAGCATATGCACCAAGCCTTTTAAACCACTTGGTGTCCCAAGTGGAGGAGTGTAGTCTCATGAGGGCTTACAGGGAACATACGCACAAAGTTCATTTAAAAATTAATACAAGGTTATTGCATTTAAAAAGAAAGAATTGTTACAGAGGATAGTTACGTCGTAACTCCTATAAGGAGTTACGCCGTAATTATTGCAAAACCTGGCAGATGCTACAGGAGTGTAGCTACGGCGTAACCATTGCATGGGATTACGCCGTAATTGGTAATGCCCTGGGAAGAACTACCGCAAAAGATGTGTTACGCAGTAACCATAAGAATGAGTTACGCCATAACTATGGATAGGTCAGATCCCCGTTCAGCATGTTGCAGCAACTTTCTCCGATTTCCTTTAAAAATGGTTAAAACCACAAAACCCAATAGAAATGGAAATAAAACAAGTGAAAGCGATAATTTGGGTTGTCTCCCTGATGAGTGTGTAAATACTCATCATTTTTAGTCAAATCTGAACTGCAAAACGTTTAAAAATGCTCAGAAATGCATCAAAATACTGAAAATATCTCAAAAGTGCATTTTATATGTTTAAGATGCAAAATGTTCAAAATCAGATGAAAATTGAGCTAAGTTTGCAGAATTGGCGTTTTCAGAGTCCCAAAGTTTCAAAAGTTGTCAAAAATAGTCCCTGAGCACATAATTTCAAAAGAAAAATCACAAAGGTCCTTTTAAAATCATAACTTGTCAAAATTAGTCCTTTGGTGAAAAATATCAAAAGTTTGAGAAAATTACAAAATTGGTCCTTCAAGTTTCAAATTTGGCAAAAATGGTCCTTGGAAAATTGGAAAATGTCAAGTTTGGTCCTTGCATTATTGAAACTTGTCACTTTTAGTCCTTGGAACATCTTTGTGAAAATGGCGAACTGTTCCCTCAATTTTCACAATTGGCAACTTAAGTCCTTGTGTTATTAACCCTTTTAAACTTTGGACCCTTGTCTAAACCCCAAGTGACCCCTGCCAAGCCAAATTGGACCCCTTCATTTGACCCTTCCCTTTTTAATATTAAAACCGGTCAAACCTCTTCCCCTTTCCCCGTTTTCCCTCCCCATGTCTGCTACTCCCATACCCAGCCACCATTGCAACCACCCAGCCTCCTTCTCACCTCTCCATGTCCCCCCCACCTCAGCAAGCTTCCAAGAAGCAATTAATGCTTCTTCACCCACCATATCAACCCCAACTGTTAAAATCCAGAATTGGCGCCAAAATCCATTCAAAGGCCAGGATTGCTTTAAGCCATCCAATGGCTGAGAAAAAAGGTGGGAATTCATCAGAAGAAAGAGACAAAGAGATTGGGATATAAAAAGGAGCATTTGGAAGCAAGAAAAAGAGTCTTGTAGTTTTATTTTTATCTTAACATGTCGTTTTTAATTTAAAGTCTTTAAATTAGTATAAAACCTGTAATATCTTGTTTCTTTGTATCAAACTAAGGTATTTGTATCATTATAACTTGTTTCCAAGTATCAATTCAGTTTATGATTAAAATTCCTTGTTTAAAGTTTACTGTTGAAATTTTCATTTTCAATTCTCACACAAAAGCTTCCAATAGCTTGTTTCTCAGTTCCATTAAGCTTATATGAGCTTAGCATAGCTTTTTATAAGCTTAAGTTGAAGTTTCAATCAATATTGAGTTTGGTCAAAGAAAGTCAAAACGGGGCAAAAATGGCAATGGAAATGGAAATGGGTGATGCAGAGGTAGATGTGGGTTGATTTAGGTTTAGTGGGTTGATATAAATAGGTTAGAGGTTCATTGGTTGTTTGTGCAAGCCATAGTGGCTAAGGGACCCTTGTAAGTGAAATTTCAAGTTTCTTTGTATTATCTTCCTTTGTAGTTGCAACTGGTTTTTATCTGTTCCTTAAGTTGTATTTAAGATATTAAGACTTAGTTTGATCATTAATTCTAGCTAGTGTAGTGTTTAGCTTAATCAAAATTACAAAACAGTTTACAAAGGAGTGTTTGGAATTGCTGATGCAACTGTGTTCAGGGCTTGTTTATTGTATAACTCTTGTAGCTTTAGGTTTACTTAGCTCAGATAGGCTCATATCAGTCATATGATTGAGCCTGCACACCACTGAAAGTCAAATTCCCATGAAATTTGTCCTAATCAGTTAACTGTTGGAATTTTGAAAAGCAAATCATTTGTTTTGTGTTCAAAAGACATAGATATAGGTTGCTTAAGTCTCATTTCAATCATTAACATCAATATCAGCCCTTAAATCAAGTTCAAAACTCAAAAAAGTCAAAGTTTCATTTTTTCATCAAAAGTCAAAAAGTTGCAAAAATCTGTTTTGAGCCAACTGAAAAGGATTTTTCTAGGATTCATTTTTGGCTCTTATTCTGTGAAACTTGTTGTTATAAAAACTTCAGTTGGTGTTCTTTCTTGTCACCATTTTAGTGGAATTTTATAAATTTTTGAAAGCTCTAAAAAAGCTTTTCTTTTGGGTGTTAAGTGCCCTGTGCAGGCCACTGTTAACTGCACAGGGCTTGAGCAGGTTTTGCATAGCTTGTACAGAGCTTATCATAGCTCCATATGGTCTGAATTTTGGTGCACTTGGTCTCACCCAGGTCTAGTATAGGTTCCAAGTTATTGTTCCTAATTTCTAGCTTATTGGATTGCTTATTTTGTGGCTGCAAGTTGGTACCCAAACCTGTGTTTTAAGCAAAAATCTCAAAACATCAATTCTGTTGTATCTTGCATATCAGTGGTATTAGTTTGTTGGAACTCATAGCATTTTGGTTAATTTAGCTTATTATAGCTTCTTTATCCAGGGTGGTAGCTTTTGGTGAGCTTTTGGCTTATCAAGTGCTTATTTCAAGTAGCACTTCCACAGCAGTTCTATATTTCTCCATATAAGCACTTTGTTTTATATTTTCTCAGATTTAGATTATAATTTTAGAGTTTTTCTGTTTTTCATATTTTTCTAAGTCATTTTGCTATTTTTCTTGATTTTTATTAGTTTTTAAGCACTTTTAATTAGCTTTTAATACAAAAAATTAAAAAAGGTCCAAAAATATAAGTTTTCATTTTTCTTAGGTTTAGATAAATATAAAAAGTAAAAAAAGTAATTTTCCAGATTTTTCATAGTTTATTTTGTAATTTTAGTAATTTAATTAGTTTTTAATAGTTTAAAATTCCTAGAAAATAGAAAATAATCAGAAAAATACAAAAATAGTTTTGAAAATTCTATTTTGATATTTTAGACTTTTCCATTTCATAATTTTATTTTTCTAGCTTTATTTCCTATTTTCTTGTATTTTAGGTACTTAATTAATAATTAAAAATAGTTTTTAATTAGATAATTAGTTTTAAAAATAATTTTCTTTTTCTATAAATTTTCTTTTATCATTAGGTTTATAAAACCATCATTTTCATATTTTTAGGGTCAATATTGCTTTAGTTTCACGTTTTTATTTGTACGTCACGTAGTTTTTAAATTCAGTTTTATAAAAATATAAAAACAAAAACATCATTTTAATTATAGTGATAGCGTTTATTTAATAGATTTTATCTTTTTAATTTCCTCTCATTTGCATTTTAGCCTTTGTGTTTGTTTGATATTTCTGTAGTTATAATAATCAAATCATATTCCCTTTTTCATTCAAACTTCTCGATCACTATACGTTGATTGATCCATTGCATAGCTCGCTGGGACATAACGACCCGGGGAGACTCTATACTCCTCTGATCTTCATTGATTTCGTGCTTAAGCAGTTTTAAGCTGGTTACGGTCCGCCATTCACAAGTGACGGGCTTGTGTGATTTAGCTTGACTGTTTTGCGCGCATCAAATTTTTGGCGCCGCTGCCGGGGAGCTGTGCTGATCTATCTTCCGTTTTAGCAGATTAGTTGTTTGAATCCTCACTCTTTGTTTATATCATCCATCTCTATATATATATATCCATATTTTCTTCTAAAAAATCCAAAAACCCAAAAAACATCCAAAAACGTATAAAACACAAAAATATTTTTCTTTTGTTTCTATATATGTATCAAATAATAAAAATACAAAAGATTGTCGTTTTCTTTAATAATAACAACTTAAAAGATTACCACCGCAAACCAAGGCAGTGCACTACCTAACTGGGGGTGCGACCATAATAAGTTCCCAAACTAAAGATATAAAACTTGCCTTTGTGTCCTTGTGATTGGTGTACCTTTTTTAAAGAAGCCATTCATCTTGGATTATTGGTTAAGTTCACTGTTGTTTTGCCTCGATTTTGTGTTAATTGATTTTGTTGTGATATCGACGTTTCAGAACCTGAAAACCCATAAAGATTCTTCTCACCCCAAATTTTTATAAAACGTCTTCATAATTCTCATTCTCATCTGAAATATCTTCATAATTCCATTTCTCTCCTTAACTCTGAGTCTCTTAGAGTTACTCTAGTGCATGCGCACTCGTTCTTCTAGATCATTGAGTCCTTTGCATGATTCTAGCAGAAATTCTAGAAGACGTCTCGTAGGCGTGCTGCCCAAATAGTCGAACCCGAGATTCGTACTATTTCTAGCAACACCATGGCAGACGAACGTACTATGGCGGGAAATGCTCCGGCACCCACCGAGGGTTATGGAGATGCCATCGTTTTACCAGTAATCAGTTCTGATCACTTCGAATTGAAGACACATTTGATCACACTTGTGTCTACGAATCAATTCCGCGGGTCTGATCGAGAAGACCCGTATGCACACATCCGTTGGTTTAACAAATTGACCTCAACTATCAATTTCAAGGATGTGCCACAAAAAGTCATCAAGTTGATGCTTTTTCCATTCTCTCTTGAGGGGACAGCCCGGATTTGGCTGGAAAAAGAACCCTCTCGATCCATCGAAACTTGGGAGGATCTTGTTCAAAAAGTTTGTCAACTATTTCTTTCCTCCATCAAAGACGACTAATCTAAAAATGAAATTTGGATTTCGTCAAAAATTTCGATGAAAATTTGGAGAGGCATGGGAGAGATTCAAAGATCTCCTCAGGAAATGCCCCCATCATGAATTCACGGAGCTTCAACAAGTCAATATCTTTTATAATGGGTTGAACTGTAACGATCAAGATTCTTTGAACGCATCCGCGGGTGGCAATATCTTGAATCGTAGACCTAAAGATGTGCTTGAAATTTGCGAGAGTAAATCAAAAGTTCCTATTTCTCGAAACAAAGTCAATATTCCGAACACTCCTGCTTCTTCATCCGGTAACTCTTCTGAGTTAGCAGCTCCGATAGCTGCTCTAACGGACATGATCCATTGTATGATAAAAGAGGTAAAGGAAATCAAAAGCGAAATTCATAAGCTGGAACCAATCAAAGCCATAAACAATGTGTGTGAAATTTGTAGTGGTCCACACGCGTATTATGATTGTCAAGCAACCGATGCTTCCTTTTACCAAGCTCCCGTAGCTGCGGTAAACCACAATCAATACCGACCACATGCTGATCCTCACTACCGGCACCTAGCGGTATATGACACCACCTGGTTTTCCTCCTGTGCAAAACCATGGCAATCAAAAATCGCTTTGTTCCGAATCAAGGACAAAATTTCAATAACTCTCAAAATTTCAATCAAAACCGGAACAATTTCAACCAACCTTATCAAGCTCCAAACCATCAAAGTTATCAACACCTCCCCAAGCTCTAATCATCAAAGTATCAACAACTCCCCAAGCTCCTAATCATCAAAGTTATCAACCACCTCCTCAAGCTCCCATGCCAAATGACTTCATGAAAATGACTGAGTCGAACATGTGTCCAATGTAAACTCAGATCAATAACATGAGAGGTGAGCTAAAAAGGGAAATTGATACCACATTATCTCGGCGACAATGAGTTAAAGAATATGATGAGCAGTTTCATGAACATGAATATGAACAAAGCTTCGCCATCTTCTGGAGGACTGCCAAGCAATACTATTCCCAATCCTAATGCCGAGTTGAAAGCCGTCACCACTGGAGTGGTAAGACGACAATGGACCTAGACTCCTATGCCCCCTCCTCCTGTGGCATTGAGTCAAGTTACCAAGGAGACAACGGACAAGGTGCATTATTCAAGCCCACAAAGTACCGCACACGTCCCACCTTCGGTAGTCCAAGCTTCAAGTCCGGAACCCGAAGTTCCGTAGAAAAATCTGAGCCAGAAATACCTTCCATCCCGGCTCAAAAGTCTAGTCAGCTTCCTTACCCATCAAGAATGAATGATGAGAAGCTCAAAGACAAAAACAAAGAGAAAATGGAAAAATTTTTCCAAATCTTCAATGAGCTTCACTTTGATATAAGCTTCGTTGATGCTCTCGTTCTAATGCCTAAATTTGCATCCACGCTTAAGGGCTTACTGACCAACAAAGATAAGGTCCGAGATGGCTAAAACCCTCTAAATGAGCAATGCTCAGCGGCCATTCTTAATAAGCTTCCCGAAAAGCTTGAAGATCCTGGCCGGTTTTTAATCCCGTGTGATTTCTTGGGGATGTTTCAATGCTCCGCCCTGGCCGATCTTGGCGCTAGCATTAACCTCATGCCACTCTCAGTATGGAAGAAACTGTCTTTTCCTGAACTTTCATCCACTCGTATGACACTCGAGCTAGAGGACCGTACCGTAACTCGTCCACTTGGGATAGCCGAGGATGTCGTGATGAAAGTGGGAAAGCTTCACTTTCATGCTGACTTTGTTGTAGTAGACTCGATGCAATCCTAGAGTTCCCCTTATCTTAGGGAGAGCTTTCTTAAGAACGAGTCTGTGCTCTGATTGATGTGTTTGCTGAAGAGTTGACCATACGGGTTGACAACGAAGAGCTCACATTGAATATCAACCAGAACTCCAAACCTCTATACAAACAGAGTGTTGCCACAATTGATCAAAAATCTGAAAGATTCAATGCAACACTCTCAAATTTCACGGTTAAGAGGAGTTTTCAAAAACGTGCCGAGCTCAAAGCTTTGAAAATTACCCCTGGTTCAAACAAATGGTTTGCAAGCTGTACCAGGGAAGTCAAGAGTGTTCTTGTTGATGATGATGATGATCTAGAATCGGAGACTTCATCGGAAGTGGTGGAAACTGCTAGCTCTAAGAGCACACCACTTGTCCCACCTCCGGCATCAGTTTGTCGCATCGAGTTTGTTAAGTCTGTGGATGAAACCAAACTCTCTTCAGTTTCATCTGAGTTGGATGATGATGTTTGTGATCCAATGGGAGACATTCCTCCCATTGATGAATTGCTCAAAAATGATCCATCATCTTCTAGTCTTATTCCCGACTCTTCCATCCCTTCTCTCACTCCTGATGAGGAAGATGACAACTTTTGGAATGAAGTCGATGCATTTCTTAGTGATGAGTCAATTCCTACAGGAATTGATAACACTTACTTTGATCCGGAGGGAGACATCCTTTTTCTGGAAAGTCTGTTGATTGAAGAACCATTTCCCACCCTCCCTACCGGACATCTTCTTGACAATCACCATCTAAGCTTCAAGTCTAAGCTTAAAAATGTTAAAAATGGTGATTTGCTTCTCTCTGCTGAGGAATGGACTTGCATTCTCATGTACGTCTTTATTCCATTCTTCACAGATGGTGTGGTTGCTCTTTCCCTTTTCTCTTTCGGGAATGAGGACACCATCTTTGACCCCGGTATCATTCTTTATAGTTTTTACTGTTAACAATACCACGGTCGTGTCTCGTCGGTGTGGAACTTTCTGATGTTCATATGTTTGTTAACACTGTGAACGAAAGTCCGATTGAGATTGGTTTTCCACGTAACTTTCCCCAAGAACAAATGAATTCGGGGTCGAGTCAAGCTAGCGACTCGGTAATCAAAAACAGTAGCACACACCATATGGGTTTTCACCCATATTTCTGACTTCTTTCTATTTTCTACCACCCTAGTGTGGGGGGGTTGCCCCACATGTTGTGTATATAAGTAAGTTCAAAAAAAAAAAAAAAAAAAAAAAAATCTTCTTTCTAAATAATGGCCGTAGTATTTCCCTTTTACGTTCTTTGTTTCGGCATAACCGCCGGTACTTTGAATATTGAGGGCAATATTCATTTCTAAGTGTGGGGGGGAATTCTCACGAATTTGATCATATATTATCTACCCATTCCCCGTTTTTGGCCAAAATTTTTTGGAGTAAGTGTTTACACTTTCTCATCAGTTATCAGTCCGCCATGTCTGTAAGACAAAGGATTGTGCTAATCCAGGAGCAAACGGCTCTTGGTAAAGATTTCTCAAATCCGTTTATATGGCTTGCAATTTGCCCAAAATTGTATGGTTCTCAACTCACCATATCCTAAAAAGTGAAGAGTTGGCTAGCCGCAAGGTTATGGCTTGTGGTAAAGGCAGTGGAAAACCCATAATTGGTATTCAGCTCACCAAAGATAATTCTGATAATTTATCTAAGAGTGGCTAGTCCGAAGGGTACGGCTTCTGGTAAAGACACATCAAATCCGTTATATGGTTTTTGATTTGCCAATAAATCAGATGGTTATCGGTGTACCATGGTTCTTGCTTGAATGAAACATTTGGTACTCCAAGTAATGGCTTTTGTAAAGAGATGCAAATCCATTAAGTTTTTCTCAAAAGATTGCTAGGGACTAGCACTAGTTTAGTGTGGGGATGATGAGGTGTGAAATACTCATTTTTAGTCAAATCTGAACTGCAACGTTTTTAAAATGCTCGAAATGCATCAAATATGAAAATATCTCAAAAGTTGCATTTATATGTTCAGATGCAAAATGTCAAAATCAGATGAAAATTGAGCTAAGTTTGCAGAATTGGCAGTTTCAGTCCCCCAAAGTTTCAAAAGTTGTCAAAACCAGTCCCTGAGCACATAATTTCAAAAGAAAAATCACCAAAGGTCCTTTTAAAATCATAACTTGTCAAAATTAGTCCTTTGGTGAAAAATATCAAAATTTTGAGAAAATTACAAAATTGGTCCTCCAAGTTTCAAATTTGGCAAAAATGGCCCCTGGAAAATTGGAAAATGTCAAGATTGGTCCTGCATTATTAAACTTTTCACTTTAGTCCTTGGAACATCTTTGTGAAAATGGCAGAATTGGTCCCTCAATTTTCGAATTGCAACTTAAGTCCTTGTATATTAACCCTTTATAAACCCTTTGGACCTTGTCTAAAACCCCATGACCCCCTGCCAAGCCAAATTGGACCCCTTCATTTGACCCTCCCCTTTTAATATTAAACCGGTCAAACCTCTTCCCTTTCCCCGCTTTCCCTCCCCATGTCTCTCCCATACTCAGCCACCTATTGCAACCACCTCAAATTCTCCTTCTCACCTCCATGTCCCCCACCTCCCAAACTCCAAGAGGCAATTAATGCTTCTTCACCCACCATATCAACCCCAACTGTAAAAAATTTGGCGCCAAAATCCATTCAAAGGCCTAGATCATGGCCATCCAATGGCTGAAAAAGGTGGGAATTCATCAAGAAAGAGAGAAAGAGATTGGGATATAAAAGGAGCATTTGAAGCAAGAAGAGAGTCTTGTAGTTTTATTTTTATCTTAACATGTCGCTTTAATTTAAAGTCTTTAAATTAGTATAAAACTTGTATTATCTTGTTTCTTTGTATCAAACTAAGGTATTTGTATCATTATAACTTGTTTCCAAGTATCAATTCAGTTTATGATTAAAATTCCTTGTTTAAAGTTTATCAGTTGAAATTTTCATTTTCAATTCTCACACAAAAGCTTCAATAGCTTGTTTCTCATTCCAATAAGCTTATATAAGCTTAGCATAGCTTTTATGTTTAAGTTGAAGTTTCAATCAATATTGAGTTTGGTCAAAAAAGTCAAAACGGGCAAAATGGCAATGGAAATGGAAATGGGTGATGCAGAGGTAGATGTGGGTTGATTTAGGTTTAGTGGGTTGATATAAATAGGTTAGAGGTTCATTGGTTGTTTGTGCAAGCCATAGTGGCTAAGGGACCCTTGTAAGTGAAATTTCAAGTTTCTTTGTATTATCTTCCTTTGTAGTATAACTGTTTTATCTGTCTTCTTAAGTTGTATTTAAGATATTAAGACTTAGTTTGATCATTAATTCTAGCTAGTGTAGTGTTTAGCTTAATCAAAATTACAAAAAGTAGTTTTAAAAGGTGTGTGGAATTGCCATGCAACCGTTCGTAGGCTTGTTCATTGTATAACTCTTTGTAGTTTATGTTTACTTAGCCTTTATAGGCTCATATCAGTCATATTATTGAGCCTGCACACCACCAAAGTCAAATTCCCATGAATTTGTCCTAATCAGAATCTGTTGGAATTTTGAAAAGCAAATCATTTGTTTTGTGTTAAAAGACATAGACATAGGTTGCTTAAGTCTCATTTCAATCATTAACATCAATATCAGTCCTTAAATCAAGTCAAAACTCAAAAAGTCAAAGTTTATTTTTTCATCAAAAGTCAAAAGTTGCAAAAATTGCTTTTGGCCAACTAAAAGGATTTTTCTAGGATTCATTTTTGGCTCTTATTCTGTGAAACTTGTTGTTCTAAAAACTTCAGTTGGTGTTCTTCCTTATCACCATTTTAGTATAATTTTATAAATTTTTGAAAGCTCTAAAAAGCTTTTCTTTTGTGTTAAGTGCCCTGCGCAGCTCCGTTAACTCCACAGCTTGAGTGTGTTTTTGCATAGCTTGTACAGAGCTTATCATAGCTCCATATGGTCTGAATTTTGGTGCACTTGGTCTCACCCAGGTCTAGTATAGGTTCCAAGTTATTGTTCCTAATTTCTAGCTGATTGGATTGCTTATTTTGTGGTCGCAAGTTGGTACCCAAACCTGTGTTTTAAGCAAAAATCTCAAAACATCAATTCTGTTGTATCTTGCATATCAGTGGTATTAGCTTGTTGGAACTCATTGCATTTGGTTAATTTAGCTTATTATAGCTTCTTATCAGCTGTGGTAGCTGTGAGCTTTTATTTATCAGTGCTTATTTCAATAGCACTTCCATTCAGCCTATATTTCCCACATAAGCACTGTTTTTATATTTTTCAGATTTAGATTATAATTTTAGAGTTTTCCTGAATTTTTCAGATTTTTCTAAGTCATTTGCTATTTTTCTTGATTCTTATTAGTTTTTAAGCACTTTTAATTAGCTTTTAATACAAAAAATTTAAAAAGGTTCAAAAAATAAGTTTTCATTTTTCTTAGGTTTAGATAAATATAAAAAGTAAAAAGTAATTTTCCAGATTTTTCATAGTTTATTTTGTAATTTTTAGTAATTTAAATTAGTTTTAATAGTTTAAAATTCCTAGAAAATAGAAAAATAATCAAAAAATACAAAAATAGTTTTGAAAATTCTATTTTGATATTTTAGACTTTTCCATTTCATAATTTTATTTTTCTAGCTTTATTTCCTATTTTCTTGTATTTTAGGTAATTAATTAATAGTTAAAAATAGTTTTTAATTAGATAATTAGTTATAAAAATAATTTTATTTTCTATAAATTTTCTTTTATCATTAGGTTTGTAAAAACATCATTTTCATATTTTTAGGTTAATATTGCTTAGTTTCACTTTTTATTTGTACGCCACGTAGTTTTTAAATTCAGCTTATAAAAAATATAAAAAAAAACATCAATTTAATTATAGTGATAGCGGTTATTTAATAGATTTTATCTTTTTAATTTCCTATATTTTGCATTTTAGCCTTTGTATTTGTTTGATATTTCTGTAGTTATAATAATCAAATCAAATCCCTTTTTCTGTTCAAATTTCTCGATCACTTTACGGTGATTGATCCATTGCATAGCTCGCTGACATAACGACCCTGGAGACTCTATACTCCTCGATCTTCATTGATTTCGGCTTAAGCAGTTTAAGCTGGTTACGGTCCGCCATTCACAAGTGGCGGTCTTGTGTGATTTAGCTTGACTGTTTGGCGCGCATCAAATTTTGCGCCACGGGAGCCGGGTATTGCTATCTATCTTCCGTTTAGCGATTAGTTGTTTGAATCCTCACTCTTGTTTATATCATCCATCTCTCAGATATATATATATCCATATTTTCTTCTAAAATCCAAAACCCAAAACATCCAAAAACGTATAAAACACAAAAATATTTTTCTTTTGTTTCTATATATGTATCAAAAATAAAAAAATACAAAAAGATTCGGCTTCTTTTAATAATAACAACTTAAAAGATTACCACCGAAACCAAGGCAGAAGGCACTACCTAACTGGGGTGCACCATAATAAGTTCCCGAACTAAAGATATAAAACTTGCCTTTGTGTCCTTGTGATTGGTGTACCTTTTTTAAAAGAAGCCATTCATCTTGATTATTGGTTAAGTTCACCGTTGTTTTGCCTCGATTTTGTGTTAATTGATTTTGTTGTGATATCGACGCTTCAACCTAAAACCCATAAAGATTCTTCTCACCCCATTTTTATAAAACGTCTTCATAATTCTCATTCTCATCTGAAATATCTTCATAATTCCATTTCTCTCCTTAACTCTAGTCTCTTAGAGTTAACTCTAGTGCATGCGACTGCTCTTCTAGATCATTGAGTCCTTTGCGTGATCTAGCAGAAATTCCTAGAAGACGTTCTCAGACGGTGCCCAAATAGTCGAACCCGAGATTCGCACTATTTCAAGCAACAACCATGGCGCACTAACGTACTATGGCGAAATGCTCCGTGCACCCACCGAGGGTTGGAGATGCCATCGTTTTACCGTAATCATCCGATCACTTGAATTGAAGACACATTTGATCCAACTTGTGTCTACAATCAATTCCGCTGGTCTGACGAAGACCCGATGCACACATCCGCTGGTTTAACAAGTTGACTTCAACTATCAATTTCAAGGATGTGCCACAAAAAGTCATCAAGTTGATGCTTTTTCCATTCTCGAGGGACACCCCGATTTGGCCGAAAAGAACCCCCATCCATCTCAAACTTGGGAGGATCTTGTTCAAAAGTTTGTCAATTATTTCTTTCCTCCATCAAAGACGACTAATCTTAAAAATGAAATTTCTGGATTTCGTCAAAATTTCGATGAAAATTTTGGAGAGGCATGGGAGAGATTCAAAGATCTCCTCCGGAAATGCCCCCATCATGAATTCACGGAGCTTCAACAAGTCAATATCTTTTATAATGGGTTGAACTGTAACGATCAAGATTCTCTGAACGCATCCGCTGGGTGGCAATATCTTGAATCGTAGACCTAAAGATGTGCTTGAAATTTGCGAGAGTAAATCAAAAGTTCCTATTGCTCGAAACAAAGTCAATGTTCCAACACTCCTCGCTTCTTATCCAGTAACTCTTCGAGTTAGCATCTCGATAGCCGCCTAACGGACATGATCCATTGTATGATAAAAGAGGTAAAGGAAATCAAAAGCGAATTCATAAGCCGGAACCAATCAAAGCCATAAACAAGGTGTGTGAAATTTGTAGTGGTCCACACGCGTATTATGATTGTCAAGCAACCGATGCTTCCTTTTACCAAGCTCCCGTAGTTGCGGTAAACCACAATCAATACCGACACAAGCGATCCTCACTACCGTGCACCTAGCGGTATGACACCACCTGGTTTTCCTCCCGTGCAAAACTATGGCAATCAAAATCGTGTTCCAATCAAGGACAAAATTTCATAATCTCAAAATTTCAATCAAAACCAGAACAATTTCAACCAACCTTATCAAGCTCCAAATCATCAAAGTTATCAACAACCTCCCAACTCCAACATCAAAGTTATCAACAACTCCTAATCATCAAAGTTATCAACCACCTCCTCAAGCTCCCATGCCAAATGACTTCATGAAAATGACTGAGTCAAACATGCGCTCAATGCAAACTCAGATCAATAACATGAGAGGTGAGCTAAAAAGGGAAATTGATACCACATTATCTCCGCAGACAAATGAGTTAAAGAATATGATGAGCAGTTTCATGAACATGAATATGAACAAAGCTTCGCCATCTTCTCGAGGACTCCCAAGCAATACTATTCCCAATCCAAATGCCGAGTTGAAAGCCGCCACCACTGTAGTGGTAAGACGACAATGGACCTCTTCACTCCTATGCCCTCCTCCCCGTGGCATTGAGTCAAGTTACCAAGGAGACAACGGACAAGGTGCATTATTCAAGCCCACGGTACCGCGACACGCCCCACCTTCGGTAGTCCAAGTTTCAAGTCCGAACCCGTTCCAAGAAAAAATCTGAGCCGAAAACCTTCCATCCCGCTCAAAAGTCTAGTCAGCTTCCTTACCCATCAAGAATGAATGATGAGAAGCTCAAAGACAAAACAAAGAGCAAATGGAAAAATTTTTCCAAATCTTCAATGAGCTTCACTTTGATATAAGCTTCGTTGATGCTCTCGCTCTAATGCCTAAATTTGCATCCACGCTTAAAGGCTTACTCACCAACAAAGATAAGTTATCTGAGATGGCTAAAACTCCTCTCAATGAGCAATGCTCACGCCATTCTAATAAGCTTCCCGAAAAGCTTGAAGACCCGGCCGTTTTAATCCCGTGTGATTTCTTGGGATGTTTCAATGTTCGCCTTGGCCATCTTGGCGCTAGCATTAACCTCATGCCACTCTCAGTATGGAAGAAACTGTCTCTTCCTAAACTTTCATCCACTCGTATGACACTCGAGCTAGCGGACCGTACCGTAACTCGCCCACTTGGGATAGCCGAGGATGTCGTGATGAAAGTGGGAAAGTTTCACTTTCATGTTGACTTTGTTGTAGTAGACTTCGATGCATCCTAGAGTTCCCTTATCTTAGGGAGAGCTTTCTTAAGAACGAGTCGTGCTCTGATTGATGTGTTTGCTGAAGAGTTGACCATACGGGTTGACAACGAAGAGCTCACATTGAATATCAACCAGAACTCCAAACCTCTATACAAACAGAGTGTTGCCACAATTGATCAAAAATCTGAAAGATTCAATGCAACACTCTCAACTTCACGTTAGAGGAGTTTTCAAAAACGTGCCGAGCTCAAAGCTTTGAAAATTACCCCTGGTTCAAACAAATGGTTTGAAAGCTGTACGTGGAAGTCAAGAGTGTTCTTGATGATGATGATGATGATCTAGAATCGGAGACTTCATCGAAGTGGTGGAAACTGCTAGCTCTAAGAGCACACCACTTGTCCCACCTCCGGAATCAGTTTGTCGCATCGAGTTTGTTAAGTCTGTTGATGAAACCAAACTCTTCGCTTCATCCGAGTTGGATGATGATGTTTGTGATCCAATGGGAGACATTCTTCCCATTGATGAATTGCTCAAAAATGATCCATCATCTTCTAGTCTTATTCCCGACTCTTCCATCCCTTCTCTCACTCCCGATGAGGAAGATGACAACTTTTGGAATGAAGTCGATGCATTTCTTAGTGATGAGTCAATTCCAACGGAAATTGATAACACTTACTTTGATCCGGAGGAGACATCCTTTTCCGAAAGTCTGTTGATTGAAGAACCATTTCCCACCCTCCCTCCCGGACATCTTCTTGACAATCACCATCTAAGCTTCAAGTTTAAGCTTAAACATGTTAAAAATGGTGATTTGCTTCTTCTCTCACTGAGGAATGGACTTGCATTCTCATGTACGTCTTTATTCCATTCTTCACAGTGGTGGTGGTTGCTCTTCCCTTTCTCTTTCGGGAATGACTCGTATCATTCTTATAGTTTTACTATTAACAATACCGCGGTCGTTCTCGGGTGTGGAACTTCTCGATGTTCATATGTTTATTAACACTGTGAACGAAAGTCCGATTGAGATTGGTTTTCCACGTACTTTCCCCATGAACAAATGAATGCGGGGATCGAGTCAAGCTAGCGACTCGGGAATCAAAAACAAGTAGCATGCCATATGGGTTTTCACCCATATTTCTGACTTCTTTCTATTTTCTACCACCCTAGTGTGGGGGAGTTGCCCCACATGTTGTGTATATAAAAAAAAAAAAAAAAAAATCTTCTTTCTAAATAATGGCCGTAGTATTTCCTTTTACGTTTTGTTTCGCATAACCGCCGGTACTTTGAATATTGAGGGCAATATTCATTTATAAGTGTGGGGGGAATTCTCAACGAATTTCATATATTATCTACCCACCCCCGCTTTTGGCCAAAATTTTTTTGGAGTAAGTGTTTTACACTTACTCATTTGTTATCACCGCCATGTCTCATAAGACAAAAGGATTGGCTAATCCAGAGCAAACGGCTCTTGGTAAAGATTTCTCAACTGCTATATGGCTTGCAATTTGCCCAAAATTGTATGGTTCTCAACTCACCATATCCTAAAAAGTGAAGAGTTGGCTAGCCCGCAAGGTTATGGCTTGTGGTAAAGGCAGTGGAAAACCATAATTGGTATTCAGCTCACCAAAGATAATTCTGATAATTTATCTAAGAGTTGGCTAGTCTAGAAGGGTACGGCTTCCGTAAAGACACATCAACCGTATATGGTTTATGATTTGCCAATAAATCCGATGGTTATCGGTGTACCATGGTTCTTGCTTGAACTGAAACATTTGGCTACTCCAGAAGTAATGGCTTTTGGTAAAGAGATGCAAATCCATTAATTTTTTCTCAAAAGATTGCTAGGGACTAGCAATAGTTTAGTGTGGGGATTGATGAGTGTGTAAATACTCATCATTTTTGGTCAAATCTGAACTGCAAAACATTTAAAAATGCTCAGAAATGCATCAAAATACTAAAAATATCTCAAAAAGTGCATTTTATATGTTTCAGATGCAAATGTTCAAAATCAGATGAAAAATGAGCAAAGTTTGCATAATTGGCAGTTTCAGTCCCCAAGTTTCAAAAGTTGTCAAAAATGTACCCCTCGAGCACATAATTTCAAAAGAAAAATCACCAAAGGTCCTTTTTAAAATCATAACTTGTCAAAATTAGTCCTTTGGTGAAAAATATCAAAAGTTTTGAGAAATTACAAAATTGGTCCTCCAAGTTTCAAATTTGGCAAAAATGGCCCCTGGAAAATTGAAAATGTCAAGTTTGGTCCTTGCATTATTAAAACTTGTCACTTTAGTCCTTGGAACATCTTTGTGAAAATGGCAGAATGGTCCCTCATTTTAATTGGCAACTTAAGTCCTTAAGTATTAACCCTTTATAAACCTTTGGACCCTTGTCTAAACCCTGTGACCCCGCCAAGCCAAATTGACCCTTCATTTGACCCTTCCCTTTTTAATATTAAACCGTCAAACCCTCTTCCCCTTTCCCGCTTTCTCCCCCATGTCTCAAGTACTTCCCATACTCCATTACTCATTGCAACCACTCAAATTCTCCTTCTCACCCTCTCCATGTCCCCCACTCAAAACTTCCAAGAAGCAATAATTAATGCTTCTTCACCCAACCTATCAACCCCAACGCTAAAATCCGAATTGGCGCCAAAAATCCATTCAAAGGCCTGATTGCTTTAAGCCATCCAATGGCTGAAAAGTGGAATTCATGTAAGAAAGAGACAAAGAGATTGGGATATAAAAAGAAGCATTTGGAAGCAAGAAAGAGAGTCTTCTAGTTTTATTTTTATCTTAACATGTCGCTTTTAATTTAAAGTCTTTTAAATTAGTATAAAATTGTAATATCTTGTTTCTTTGTATCAAACTAAGGTATTTGTATCATTATAACTTGTTTCCAAGTATCAATTCAGTTTATGATTAAAATTCCTTATTTAAAGTTTACTGTTGAAATTTTCATTTTCAATTCTCACACAAAAGCTTCCAATAGTTTTTTCAGCTCCATTGCTTATATAAGCTTAGCATAGCTTTATGCTCTTAAGTTCAAGTCAATCAATATTGAGTTTGGTCAAAGAAAGTCAAAATGGGCAAAATGGCAATGGAAATGGAAATGGGTGATGCAGAGGTAGATGTGGGTTGATTTAGGTTTAGTGGGTTGATATAAATAGGTTAGAGGTTCATTGGTTGTTTGTGCAAGCCATAGTGGCAATGGACCCTTGTAAGTGAAATTTCAAGTTTCTTTGTATTATCTTCCCTTTGTAGTTGCAATCGTTTTATCTCTGCTCTTAAGTTGTATTTAAGATATTAAGACTTAGTTTGATCATTAATTCTAGCTAGTGTAGTGTTTAGCTTAATCAAAATTACAAAACGTTACAAAGGAGTGTTTGGAATTGCTGATGCAACTGTTCGGGGTATTTGTTTATTGTATAACTCTTGTAGCTTTAAGTTTACTTAGCTCAGATAGGCTCATATCAGTCATATTATTGAGTCCGGTACACCACCAAAGTCAAATTCTATGAAATTGTCCTAATCAGCTTAATGTTGGAATTTTGAAAAGCAAATCATTTGTTTTGTGTTCAAAAGACATAGATATAGGTTGCTTAAGTCTCATTTCAATCATTAACATCAATATCAGTCCTTAAATCAAGTTCAAAACTCAAAAGTCAAAGTTTCATTTTTTCATCAAAAGTCAAAAGTTGCAAAAATTGTTTTGAGCCAATCAAAGGATTTTTCTAGGATTCATTTTTGGCTCTTATTCTGTGAAACTTGTTGTTCTAAAAACTTCAGTTGGTGTTCTTTCTTGTCACCATTTTAGTGGAATTTTATAAATTTTTGAAAGCTCTAAAAAGCTTTCTTTTAAGTGTTAAGTGCCTGCTCAAAGCCAATCGCTAATCGCTAATGGCTTCAGCAGTTTTGCATAGCTTGTGTACAGCTTATAATAGCTCCATATGGTCCAATTTTGTGCACTTGGTCTCACCCAGGTCTAGTTATAGGTTCCAAGTTAGTTGTTCTAATTTCTAGCTTATTGGATTGCTTATTTTGTGGCTGCAAGTTGGTACCCAAACATGTGTTTTAAGCAAAAATCTCAAAACATCAATTCTGCTTGTATCTTGCATATGTGGTATTAGCTTGTTGGAACTCATTGCATTTTGTTAATTTAGCTTATTATAGCTTTATCGTTGTGGTAGCTTTTGGTGAGTTTTTATTTATCAAGTGCTTATTTCAAGTAGCACTTCCACATCAGTTCTATATTTCTCCATATAAGCACCTGTTTTTATATTTTTCTCAGATTTAGATTATAATTTTAGAGTTTTTCTGAATTTTTCATATTTTTCTAAGTCATTTTGCTATTTTTCTTGATTTTTAATAGTTTTTAGCACTTTTTAATTAGCTTTTAATACAAAAATTCAAAAAGGTTCAAAAATATAAGTTTCTTTTTTCTTAGGTTTAGATAAATATAAAAAGTAGAAAAAGTAATTTTCCATATTTTTCATAGTCATTTTGTAATTTTTAGTAATTTAATTAGTTTTTAATAGTTTAAAATTCCTAGAAAATAGAAAAATAATCAGAAAAATAAAAAATAGTTTTGAAAATTCTATTTTGATATTTTAGACTTTTCCATTTCATAATTTTATTTTTCTAGCTTTATTTCCTATTTTCTTGTATTTTAGGTAATTAATTAATAGTTAAAATAGTTTTTAATTAGATAATTAGTTTTAAAATAATTTTCTTTTTCCATAAATTTTCTTTTATCATTAGGTTTGTAAAAACATCATTTTCTATATTTTAGGGTTAATATTGCTTTAGTTTCACGTTTTTATTTGTACGTCACGTAGTTTTTAAATTCAGTTTTATAAAAATATAAAAACAAAACATCATTTTAATTATAGTGATAGCGTTTATTTAATAGATTTTATCTTTTTAATTTCCTCTAATTTGCATTTTAGCCTTTGTGTTTGTTTGATATTTCTGTAGTTATAATAATCAAATCATATTCCCTTTTTCATTCAAACTTCTCGATCACTATACGTTGATTGATCCATTGCATAGCTCGGCCGGGACATAACGACCGGGAGACTCTATACTCCTCCGATCTTCATTGATTTCGTGCTTAAGCAGTTTTAAGCTGGTTACGGTCCGCCATTCACAAGTGACGGGCTTGTGTGATTTAGCTTGACTGTTTTGCGCGCATCACTCCCCGAAAGGGCACTTCTATTTATTTACGAGTCTTTAAGTTAGACTAAAAGCCATGGGGCTTTATGGTGGCCTTCGAATAAGGCCAACTTCCTCCGTTACTTGGCGGCAATCATTCATCCATTCAACAAAAAAAAATCTTTTTCTCGACCGTGTTGCCCATACTACATAAAAAATCAAATTTCAAGGAGAGCCACTCTCGCTGAATGATAGACACGGCTTCCTCGTAGTCGCCTTCAATTATAGGATCAATCATCAGACTCCATGTTTTGATCTTTCATCATTGGTCAATTTATCAATAAGGTGATATTCATTGTAATCGAAGTTTTAGCCGCTTCATCAATATTGTATTGATGTTCAAGTCTCCAAATCTCACCTTGTACCAATCTTCAAAGGATAGATTTCCAAATTTTATTTCGTGTTTCTCACCATCAGGAGTGGGCACGCCCATTCTTCCAACTTCATATTCTGCTATACAATATTCACTTAAAGTAGTTACACGAGGCCATGCTTTCATCGATCCACAATGCTACTTGACATTATAGGATGCAAAGAATGTATGTTAGGTCCTGAGCTTCTTTTATGCCCCCAATCAAGTTAATCTTTTCTTCTGCTCCTCGCTCACAACTATCAACCTCTTGCATACAATTGTTGTCTAGGTTATAGCATAAAGGTGGGTCGCAGAGACGGAATATTGACAATATCAACCTTTTTGAAATACCCAATCGGGATTCAATTGTTCCTTTTCCATAAATAAAGTAATTGCCCCCTTCAATTCCCAAAGAAATTTGGTTTTCAAAAACTTTTATATGTGCTCAATAAGTTGCAAGAAAAGGCCTTCCAACAATTGCTGTAAGTCTCTCGCTTGCCCATGTTCATAACCACAAAATCAGTAGGAAAAAGGAATTTTCCAATTTTTAAGAGAACATTGTCAACAATTCCCCTATGTACTGCTTTAGAGGAATCAGCCATTTCAATCATCATTGTTGTTTCTTTTAAATTACCTATAGTGGATGGTAGAAGAAAACTTTCTTGATAGAGTTCCTTCTCAGGAAGTTGGCTTAGCAGGTCCTCGTCGTCTTCGATTTGTCATCTCTTAAGTAGTTAATCCTAAAAGGTACTAGTGACGTAAGAGGTGCATCGCTCTTCCTTCAAATTTTATCTTGTGCAAATATGGCTTTGCATACAATGGCTTCATCATTGTTGGTTTCGAGATTTTTAGCTAACTACCCAATTTAAGTTTCGAGGTTTTAATCATGCATCCTCGATTCCGTAAGTTCATGTTGGTGTCTTCTTTTACCTTGACCATCCATTCTTTGAGTCTATCACTTTTCTTTGTAGATTCTTCGATATGTTTATGCAATATTTCTTCGAGGCTTGGTTTAGGAGGGTTATTGTTGATTCTTGTATAAAATCCTGGTGATTCATGTGTATCTAGCCCCTACCATTGTATCCGTTGAAAGGTCTTCTCACTTCCATATTTGACTTCTTCAATTCTTTTGACTTCTCCTTGGGGACGGGCACTCCTTGTCAGGGAGAGTGCCATCGTTCATTCTCGCCCAACTTGTATGGAATGCACATTTTCCTTGAGCTTTTCTATGTTCCTTCCAAGACTCTCTAGTTTGTTATTTATCACGCAAGGCCTTCCACATTTCCACTCCTATACTGGACAAGCCCCCATTGTGCCACTTATAGGAGTGGTCAGCCATCTTTTGAATAGTTTCGAAGGCATTTGTTGGAGTCATTCCAGGTATTGGTCCTTGAGAATCGATCATTTGCCTTGGGGAGATGTTTAGACCTTTATAGAAGACGTTCACCTTTTGCTGGCTATTTAGGTCATGAGTAGAGAATTTGTATAATAATTCGTTGTATCTTTCCCATGCTTGGTACAAAGATTTCATCACCTCGCTTGAAGTTATGGATTTCTTTCTAGTTGCTTTGGTAAATCCTAGATGGAGGAGCGACTTTGAATGGAAATATTTTTAGGAGGGGCTGTGTGTTAACTGCTCCATTGGTAATCGATCAAACCTCATTTTAGCAAAATTTCCAAAGGAGAGAAATAGGGAATACACGTAAAATGATAGCATCGCTCGAGACTTGGAATTTTAAATAGGCTTCATTAAATGTATTCC
>OU343217.1:230776112-230977401 GCA_910596185.1 Chrysanthemum makinoi | reverse complement strand
AGAACTAACTACCATATGGACCTAAGCCATAAGAGTTACAACCCAGAGGCTCACTGCAGGGTCCACGGCCGGAACCTACTCTCATACGCTTTCACCAAAGCCTCATGTCGATGCCTACATCAAAGTCTCTAGAGGGGTTGAATAGTTTACCGTTTAAAATCTTGGTTTTGAAACTTTATTGTAAGATCAATTGATATTGATCTTAGATATGTTAGTGAAGAATAAACAATATGCAAGCAATATATAATGAGTAAATAATGAAAGAAACAATCAAACCACGACAAGTTAGTTATAGTGGTTCGGTCTACAAGGACTCTTTTTTCTTGCCCAACTCCACTCCCCGAGTCTCCAACTCGAGAGTTATCTTCACTAATCAACAAGCTCCACTGAACGGAGGAAAACCTTTACGCACGTAAACACACAATATTTCGACATAAAGCTAGATGTCGAGTTCTTTTACAAGGGTAGAACCACTCCCACACACTATGTATTTTGAGGACTAAATACTAACCACTCGGAGGTTTAAGATGGTTTGGTACAACAATGATGTATGAACAATACTAGATCATACAACAACAAAACAAACAAGCCTTCCAACTATTTGTTGAAGCTTGTTTATGCCTTGATCTTCTTTGCTACAAAAGAGGATCACTAGAATGAAATGAAACTGAGTTAGAAGTAATAGAAAGAGAGAATGTATGTGTTTATGCTAAGAAGGGATGAGAAAACAACTTGGATTGGCTTGCTATTTATAGGCCAAAATGAACAGCTGTGGCCACGGACCACGGAACCGAAAAAGGGTTCCGCCCTTGTTATTTTTTGGTTCCGTTGATCTGACAGTAAGATTACAAAGATCTTTCCAAGATCACCCAAATCTAACCAAGATCATGTAAGATATTTAGAGTCCAAATCTAAACAAAATATTATATGAAATCTTCTAAAGATTTCAAATGTGATGCAAGCCATGATGTAATATGTTGTTTTCTATTTTTAGAATTAATATGTTAAAAGTAAATACAAATGTAATGTTGTGTTTAATAAACTAAAACATACTTGTTCTAAAAATGTATATGCACATTATGGTTTAAAAAGATATTAAATTTAATTGATACATAACTAATCTAAATGTAAATGCTTAAGCGATGAAGACTTTATTTAAGGAAAGCTTGTTTTAATGTCTATTAATCTTGACAAGCTTTATACTTTACAAAAATGAAATTTACTTTTGTCGTTAACAAAACTAGGTAAAGATCATAAAATATAAATAACGTTTAATGACGATATTTGTATTAAAAATCTCACCCTTTTTGTTGAGGCCAAACATAAATTTTATTTTTATTAAAGATGTAAAGTTGTACAAGATTTATAAAAATACGAGATTAATTTGAACTTAAAAAAACTAGTTAGTTAGATAAAGTTGGCAATCAAAAGTTTATTTTATCTTATGACTAATTTATCCAATTATTTGGTTTTTAACAATTTTGACTTTTTGAATATCCAAGCATGGTATTGACTTTTTGAAAGTGAAAGTTCAAGTTCAATAATATTCTCCCCCTTTTTTTCGAAACAAAAAGAAGAGGCGAGGCGAAAAATGCAATGGAACCGAGCCATTTTCTCCCCCCTTGGCCAATGCTCCCCCTTAATTGGGTACCAAGAGAAAGATACATAGATTATGAAAAGCTACAAAATAAAGGTTAGTAACAAGCATCATCACAATTATACAAGTAATTTCAACTAACAAGTAATAACCAACAATCATATAAGAAACAACATTCATTTGTTAAAAATTTTATGACTTTAGAAGTCATAAAAGGGAACACAATGGATGTGTTGATACATAAAGAAATCCTTAAAATTAGAAAAATAACTTAAAATAAAAAAAATCCTAGAAAAAAAAAACTTAGAATTTAAAAAGTCCTAAAGAAAAGTCTAGAACCATCCTATTGAGGAGGTGGATGATAAAGAGCGTTGATACGCTCAAAGATGTGATTGAGGATGAACCTCATCTCATCTTGTAACTCGTGGACCATGATCCGGGTCCGTTCGCTAAGATGGGCGGTCCGCTCACAATTTGAGCAACCGTGTCTAGGTGGGAAAATAGGATCATGATTAGGTGGTGGTGGATTGGTAGAAGTGTTGTTGGTGTTTGATGGAGTGATGAGGGAGGTAAGAAAAGTATTTTGCATTTGCATAGCCTCACTAAGGTGAGAATCCACCATATTGGAGAAGTTTTGGAAGTTTTCTAGTTGGGCTTGTATTTCCGCTTGTGGTTGTGGGTGATCTTCCCGCATAGATTCATCAATGTCATCGATATGATGAGACAAGGATGTTGGTGGTAGAGCATGGTCCCCATACAATGGTCCATGAATGTCATTATGGATTGGGTAGAAGAGACGAGGCCTTGGTTCCAAAGGGGCGTTTGGTTCAAATGATGGGCATGGTGGTTCATGAGCGATTCGCTCAATGGTACCAAATGATGGTAGTGGAGGTGGATTTGCGGGTCTAGGAGACAGGTCCTCTAAGTCTTCTAAGAATGGGTTTGGAGATGTTGGTGGAGTTGAGAATAGTTCTAAATGTATGATCTTTGGAGATTTGGGTGGTGATGGTGATTTGGAAGTTTGGATTGGAGCCAGTAGTGGAGAGGTGACAATGGGTGTTTTTGTAGGGGGTGGAGTGGTGATGGTAATGGGTGATTTTTGCGGTGGTGTTGGAGTGCTTAGAGTAAGAAAGTTTTCATCTCTTATTGGGGATGAAATCGTTAGAGGTGAGGATTCGGAGGGGGAGCTAATGTTTACAAAACAACAAAGTCTAACACTTATTCTTGCGGTTTTCTTACATGGTTTGTTTGATGGGGATGATGTGGATAACTTTGTCATTTTTTCCTAAGCTTATTCTAGGAGAAGATGAGAGAAATTGTTGAGGTGTGAGGATGATCATCTTTGAGGCTCTTAATTTATAGGATTATGAGATTATGTAGAATTGTGTTTGATTTGATGTTAAGCCATAGAAATAAAGTGGTTTCTAATAATTTGGAAGAGTTTTAATGCAAGTCATATCATCTAAGTCAAGGCATACAAGAAGGTTTGAGTGAAAAGACCAAGATATGCAATAAATGGGTCCTAATGATTGCAAGATCTTGAAGTTCAGATTATCCACGGATTTCAAAGAACCAAAATTTTGGTTCCTTCCTTTATGAAAAAGGGTTCCTTGCGTGAATTTTGGGAATTTTTGAATTTTGGTGGGAAATGGATATCTTATATATCTAAGTAAGTAAAACTAGTTCTAATATGAATAAAAAGAAGTAAAAACTAACCTAGAAACAAATTTTGGTAAATTAGAATACGGGAATGAGCGAAATTTAGCAACTTACCTGGGCTTCCCACGGTACCAAAAAAATACACAGACGGATCCCAAATTTTAGGTCTGGCTGGTCCGTCAGTGCAGAAACGGCGGCACCAAAATTTTTAACGGACGGAACCAAAAATTTGGTTCCGTGAGATCCGTCCAGTTCAGATTTTTTGGCTGTGGCATTTTTTGACCCCCGGGGAATTTTCCGAATCCTGAAATTTTTCTTAAAATATATGGAGATAATTATTTCTAGTTAGGAACAAGCAATAAGCATACATATAAACATAAGGGAGCATCTATTTTCAACAAGGGCTATTGATTTTCACTTAAAAGTGAAAACTAACAAAATTTGATAACATCCGTATGTTATCCCCCTGCATGAAAAAGTTAGTATACATCAATGTTTTAAGTTAGTTTATCATCCTACGAAGCAATAACACATAAATAATATCATACAACATTGTTTCTTGTCTTGTTCCAAACACCCTCTTAAACCTCAACTCACTTATCCAACTTCTTGTAAATCTTGGTCATCATCCTACCAAGGAACTTGAACATCCCCTTGGTTTGCTTGAACTCCTCCATAAGGTTCTCCACTTCTGGAAGTGAGGCATAGTACTCATGTGGTTGAAGCCTTGAGTTGGGAAGACCGTCTTCGGAGCTATTTAATGATGATGAAGGAGTTGGAGGTTTTGGCCTATTTCCCTTTGCCTTAGTCTTGGATACTCTTTCATCACTCAAGGGCACAAATATATGAGGGATGAGAGAATAATCTAGTTTCATCCCTCTAGGACTTGGCGGATTAGGTGCATAAGCTCTATAAAGACGGGTTAGGAGCATCCCGTATGGAAGAGCAACGGAGCCTTGAGTAGGAATGTCTACCATTCTCCCAGAAATGTAGTATGCCAAGTTGAATGGTTGACGAGTAGACAAGCGATAGAGCATGTAGCAAAGGCAAGTATTGATGTGGTTTCGGTTTCCTATGGTGCTAATGACATTGGCTCTAAGGAGTTCCTCCCACTTTTTGAATTGAGGCTTAAGCTCATTGAGTTCCATACCGTATGGATCTCGGTTGACTTCCTTTCCCGCTCGAGTAACACGGGTTGGTGCTACCCTATCATTAAAGAGGTGCTCACGAATGAAGTCCTTGTCGACCAAAGGAGTTTGGTAAGGAGGAGAACGGTCATGAATAGCATCAAGGATAGTGAGTGACCACTTATCCGAGTAAAGACAAGTACCACGGCAAGGAATTCCTAACACTTGAGCAAATTGGTTGAGGGAAATGGTGTAGTCATTTTGGTTGATCTTAAATTTGAGAGCCATGAGGTCATCCTCATTTGTTATGGAAACAACACTAGCATAGAACTCTAAGACAAACCTAGGGCAAATTGGCTCGTCGATGTCAAGGAGACAATCGAAGTTGATAGTGGCTAGTTCTTGACGGAGATTTGTTCCATCGACAAAATATGGATGAATTGTCCTACCCTCATGAAAATACCTTTTCTCTATACTCTTAAAGATCTCAACTTGTTCTTTGGTAAGGCCCATAGTTTTGTGGTGTTGAGGAATGTATCTAAGGGTATCTTTGTGATCGTAAAATTTTGCGGCTACCATGTTTGTTTCTAGGAGCAAAAAATTACAAGTTTTAGTAAAAACGAAAACTAAATTAGCATTTTTGTTCTAGTGTGTGCCTATATGCAAACAATGTGGAGTTGCGGTTATCTCGACCCATTTTATGCATAAAATAGTTTTTATTAGTAGTGTTTGGCAAAATGCAAGAGATAAGCCAAACGCTCTTAATTCAATGTGGCTTCATTTGAATATACCTGCGAATGCATATTAGTTATGCATTACCTTTAGTATTCAAGAGACATGCAAGTGATGAAAATAACGTTTTTATTTATATGAACAATGAGAAATTGTTTTCCTACAAGTGAGAAGTTTTTCAAAATTTTGAAATGGGGTTTTTAGTTTAATTAGGATAATGCCTTATGATAAGTAACTTCTAGCTAGTGGGAAACATGATTATTTATGTAATTTGATAACGTAGTTCATAATTTGTGTAATTAGTTATGCAATTTAACAATGTAGTTCATGTTTTGAGCAAGAATATACATAATCCCCATGTAATGGTTTTGTGCATAAATTAGAACCCTAGACTTAGAATTAAGAGAAGTAATGTAGTTAGGATACTTACAATAATGAGTTAGGTATGTTTGTGGCTCGTTTTGGTAAAGTGGGTTGTGAAGAAGATGGTGTTTTGTATTTCAAAACTTTGATACTGTTAGCACCACGGACTAGACGGACCCAAAAATTGGTTCGTCACGTGTTGTCATTGGTGTGGTAATCTGCAGCAAATTTTGCTAAATTGTTTTGCTTTGGTTATTCTAAGGTTTTAGGCTATGTTTTAACTATATGTTTGGTTCCATTAATCGTAAACCAAGTCTAAGAAGATTAAATGGTTCTCGTTTAAGAGGTTTAGTTAGGATTTCGGCAATGTTATCTTGAGGATACTTTCTCGATTGAGATGTTTCCTTTTTGAACATTGTCACGAAGGAAGTGATGGCGAATTTCAATATGTTTCATTCGAGCATGTTGGAAGGGGTTTTTGCTGAGATCAATGGCTCCTTTGTTGTCACAAAGTATAGAGATGTCATTGAGATGAATTTCGTAATCCACGAGAGCTTGCTTCATCCAAAGAGCTTGTTGACATGTTTTTCCTTGAGGCGTTACCGGCTCGGTAATTGAGATAGCGAGAGTCGTTTGTTTCTTTTGAACCATGAGGTGAGACAATGTCCAACAAAGTAAAATACCACTTGTACTCTTTCTCGACATAGTCACCATGGTCAGTCGAGCATATACTATGGTTTCTACACCCGTTCCTTTGGGATACCATAATTCTAAACATGTAGTACCTTTAATGTATCTAAAAATTCGTTTCAAGGCTTCTAGGTGTGATGCTTTAGGATCTTCTTGAAAGCGAGCACATAGACAAACACTAAACATAATGTCGGGTCTACTAGCCGTGAGATAAAGTAGGCTACCGATCATTCCTCTATATTTATTGTTATCTATGGATTCACCTTTCTTCATCCTTGGTGAGTTTCATTTCCGAGGACATGGGTGTTTTAGTTGGTTTTGAGTCTTCAAGTCCAAATTTCTTAAGCATATCCTTTATGTATTTAGATTGGTTAAAGAATATGCCATCTTCTAGTTGTTTACTTTGAAGTCCTAAAAAGAAGTTTAACTCACCCATCATACTTATCTCAAACTCTTCATGCATGATTTTAGAAAAATCATCACATAACTCTTGACAAGTTGATCCAAATATGATGTCATCAACGTATATTTGAACTATAATAATGTGTGATTCCTTTTTCTTGGTAAAGAGAGTATTATCTACTAATTCCATGGTGTATTTGTGTTCAATTAAGAAAGTCTTAAGCCGATCGTACCAAGATTTTGGTGTTTTCTTAAGTTCGTATAATGCCTTCTTAAGTTTGAAAACATGATGTGGTTTTTCAAAGTCGGTGAATCCGAAGGTTGAGCAACATATACTTCTTCCTTAATGAACCCATTTTGGGAATGCACTTTTAACATCCATTTGAAATAATTTAAAGTCATGAGCGCATGCATACGCAAGTAAGATTCTAATAGACTCAAGCCTAGCTACCGGTGCATAAGTTTCATCGTAATCAATTCCTTCTTGGTTATTATAGCCTTGTGCTACAAGCCTAACCTTGTTTCTAGACACTACACCGTTTTCGTCCATTTTATTTCAAAAAACCCATTTCGTTCCAATTATAGTTTGATTTTTAGGTTTTGGAACTAATTTCCAAACATCATTTCTAACAAATTGGTTTAGGTTTTCTTGCATAGCAATTACCCAAGATTTGTCTTTTATTGCTTCGTTTATGTTTTTCGGTTCAACGGACGACACAAAACAAAAGTAGTTACTTTGATTTTGGGCTTGTGATCTTAGTGTTCTTTTATTTAGTTTTCCTATAACTTTTTCCAAAGGGTGACTTTTGGTTTCTTTAATATTTATAATTTCTTTATTTAATGGTTCATCTTCCTTGTCATTATCATTAATTTCTTGACTTTCAACAAGTTGACTTTCAACTAAGTCATCATCTACCAAAGGTGATGTCTTAGAGGGAGGTGGACTTTCGTTGAATGTTATGTTCAACGATTCCTCGACTCTCATTGTTTCTTTGTTTAAACTATGTATGCGTTGCTAGTTTGTGAGTAACCAAGAAACACACCTTCATAAGACTTTGGGTCAAATTTGGTGAGATAGTCTTTGGTATTAATAATGAAACATTTACATCCAAACACTCTAAAATATGCTAAAGTATGCTTTTTGCCTTTATATATTTCATAGGATGTTTTGTTCAAGAAAGGACGTATTAAAACTCTATTTAAGATGTAAGTGGAAGTATCAACGGCGTTACACCAAAACTTTTGAGATATGTTTTGTTCATTAAGCATTGTTCTACTCATTTCTTGAATAGTTCTATTTTTACGTTCTAAAACCCCATTAGATTGGGGTGTTCGAGGAGCCGAGAAGTTATGTGTTATACCATTTGTATCACAAAAGTTTCCAAATTGTGTTTCATTGTCGAACTCGCGACCATGATCCGTTCAGATCGACACAATGTTAACACCTAGTTGATTTTGAATTTTCTTACTAAGTATTTCAAATTTATCAAAGGCTTCATTTTTAGTTTTCAAAAACATTGTCCAAGTAAACCTTGAGTAATCATCTACTATGACCAAAGTGTAGAGGTTTCCTCCATAACTTCTTATAGCTGATGGACCAAACAAGTCCATATGCAAGAGCTCTAGACACTTAGATGTGGAAACCATGTTTTTAGCCTTATGGCTACTATTAATTTGTTTACCAATTTTGCAAGCGTCGCAAAAGTGTTGGTCATGTTTCAATTTGGGTAGGTTTCTAACTAGCTCTTTTGAGGATAGATTTTGAATGAGTCTTATATTTGCGTGACCTAATCGTCTATGCCAAAGAGTAGAGTTATCCTCTAAGGTTGTTAGACAAAGTTTGTTTTTAGATGTTCTATCTATTTTCATGACACATATGTTATTTTTCCTAACTTCTTTAGCTATGGTGATACCATCTTTTAGTATTTTACTATCATTTTCTTCAAATAGTACTTTATACTTTTTATCACATAGTTGACTAATACTAAGTAGATTAAATCCTAATCTATCAACATGAGCAACATTTTCAATAGTTAAGGAGTTATGAGCGATCGTACCTTTGCCAATGATTTTACTTTTGAGATTGCTACCAAAAGTAATATTACCTCCGTCATACTCTTGGTATGTTGAGAAGAGACTTTTGTTACCCATCATGTGTCTTGAGCATCCACTATCTTTTATCCATTCATCAGGTTCTAAGCCAACTTTCAAGCATACCTATGACACAAATAACTCAAGCGTTTGGTCCCCAATATCTCATGGGTCCATTTGGGTTAAACATACCATTTACATGGTTCATATATGGAAATGATGGGTAAGGGTTCTATGGCATTTAATTTGGAGTTTGATATGGTCTATGGTAGTTTTGATTCCAACCGGTATGTTGATAGTTAGGTTGTATGTTGTAGTTGCTTTTGGAAAAGGGGCGTTTGGCAATAGGTGTTTTAGGCCGTTGTTGAGTAGTTTTAGATCTAAATTCATTTCTAGCAAGTCCTACTCCTAATGTAACAACAGGTTTTAGTTTAACAACATCCTTGGTTTTCTTAATTAACTTGACAAATTCACTACGGTCCGTTTGCAAACTGCTATCCCCTCTGCGACACACCAATTTTGGACGGGGTTTAAATGGGTGTGATGCGGTATCGTTTGTTGATTGATGTGACAGTTGTTTATCTTTTTTCGACGTTTTGGTTTGACTACTTGGAATCATTACATCATTAAAACCTAATCCACTTGTATTTCCGGTACTTTCTGAATTCTTACTATTTCATCGACACAAGAAATGTTTTTGTTAAATCTTTTAAATTTAGAGTTATGTTCGATGACAACTTCTTGTGTGAGTTTTAGCTTTTCTATTTCAAGACTAAGCACTTGACATGATTTACAACCATCGTCATTTGCTTTGCCCTTTTCTAATCATTTTGCCTTTTCTTTTAACTCATAAACTTCGTTTTCTAAAAATTCCTTTTTAGTCTTTAAAAACTTGTTTTTAGTTATGATTTTTAAGCTAAACTCACATAATTGATTATATTGTTTTTGCAAAGTGTCATCATCAATAGAAGAGTAAGATGAGTCGGAATGTACCTCGTTTAATTCATGTGCCATTAGAGCGATCTCATCCTTGCTTGATTCTTCATCATCCTCACTATCACTCCAAGCACCGCTTACAAAAGCTCGTTAAGTTTTGCTTTTAGGTGGCTTGGGGCAATCTCCTATTAGATGACTTGTGTCACCGCATCTAAAGCACTTCCTTTCACCATTTCCCTTTTTGTCATCTCGGTCTTTCCGGAATGACTTCTTTTCATCATGGGGTTTCCTTACGAACTTTCCTCTTCTTCTAAAAAACTTTTTAAAATCTCTAACGGCCATGTCATACTCTTCATCTTCACTATCCGAGCAAGATTCTTCATCATCACTAGATTCCGTTCTTGCTTTTAGAGCAACGGATTTGACGTTCTCTCTTTTTCCTTTGATGATCTCCGAATCTTTCTCCATCACCATTTCGTGTACTTTGAGATTTCCAATTTGCTCATCAAGTGACATTATTGAGAGATCTTTTGATTCCTCAATAGTCGTTACTTTTGCTCTCCACTTTGGATAGAGTGCTTTAAGAAATTTCCTGACAAAATTCTTACTACGAAAAGTTTCATCAAGTGCTTTAAGAGAAGTAACAATAGTATTAAAGCGAGCAAATGCACAATCAATGGTTTCATCTTCAGTGTTGGGAATTATAGATTTGATAATTACAAAACCCACAAGCTGAAATGAAGAAAGAAGAAACAATGAAGGCCTTATATATAATTTAATAGTAGCTTTCATAGTAAGCTAGGGTTTGTAACCTCCCTCTATTATATAAAGAGGGTAGGCGTCTAGGGTTACTGACTCATCCATTCATATAGAACTCTTCAATGAGAGTCAAGACACACGATCATAGCGTGTGTATATTAGTAGTAGTAGTTTATTAGTTTCTTTATCATGTTTGAATAAAGAAAACCTTATTAGTAATGTTGATTGTGTTATTATTATTCCGATGTGCATCTAATCAATCAATGTTACTCATACCCTATTTGAGTCCGGATCTTGGATTTCACATTCAGGGATAACAAATTGTTCATATTGTTGAACAAGAAGATCAATTTTGTTATCCTTGACTTGTGAATTTCCTTGATGTGTAATAATTAAAGATTCCCAAATAACTTTTGCGATTTCACACATAAAAATTCTTTCATATTCTTTCTAGGAAAAGCATTATAAAGCATCATTCTAGCATCATTATTTTTAGCTATTAATTTCTTTTGTTCATCACTTGAAGTATCTTTTGTTGTAGGATTAAAATAACCTTTAATAATAACAAACCAAAGATCTATATCTTTTGACTTTACATATGTTTCAAAACGGTTTTTCCAATAGATGAATCCATTGGTTTCAAAGAGTGGTGATCTTTGCATAGATTGACCTTCTTTAAAGTTTTCGGAATCCATGGATCGTTTCAAGTTTATAAAATACAATATATTTTAGAAATTCTTGAGCAACGAGGCTCTGGTACCAATTTTGGGGGGTTGAATAGTTTACCGTTTAAAATCTTTATTTTGAAACTTTATTGTAAGATCAATTGATATTGATCTTAGATATGTTAGTGAAGAATAAACAATATGCAAGAAATATATAATGAGTAAATATGGAAAGAAACAATCAAACCACGACAAGTTCTTTATAGTGGTTCGTTCTACAAGGACTCTTTTTCCTTGCCCTAATCCACTCCCCGAGTCTCTAACTCGAGAGTTATCTTCACTAATCAACAAGCTCCCTTAACCGGCGGAGAAAACCTTCACACGTCGCTTACAAGATATTTCCGACACAAAGCTAGATGTCGAGTTCTTTTACAAGGGTACAACCACTCCCACATACTATGTATTTTGAGGACTAAAATATTAACCACTCACACTCAGAGGATTAAGATGGTTTGGTACAACAATGATATATGAACAATACTAGATCATACGAGAACGAAACAAAAAAGCCTTCCAACTATTTGTTGAAGCTTGTTTATGCCTTGATCTTCTTTGCTACAAAAGAGGATCACTAGAATGAAATGAAACTGAGTTAGAAGTAATAGAAAGAGAGAATGTATGTGTTTACATATGTTTCGAACCTATTTTTCCAATATATAAAACCGTTAGTTTCAAGTAGTGGAGTTCGTTGCATGGATTGCCCTTCCTTGTAATTTTCAGAACCCATAGTGATCGAAAAGTTTTAAAATACAGTTTACTTTAAAACTTTTATAAACTTAGCTCTTGATGCCAATTGTGGAAAACTAGAAGGGGGGGTTGAATAGTTTTTCCAATTTTAAGTTAGTTTCAAAAACTTTAGATTCGATGTTATGTGAAATCGTATGGATGAAGAGAAAGTATAGATCTAAGACTAATGCAAGTAAAGAAAGCAAGTAAAGTAAAGGATAGAAATGACACAACCGATTTATAGTGGTTCGGCTACCAGGACACCTTCCTTGCCCTACTCCACTCCCCGAGTCACTTACTCGAGAGTTCAAGCACTATGTCAATAAACTCATACAACTTGGCGGAGAAGCCTTCACAACATTGCTTACACTTTTTCCCGTACAAAGCTAAATACCGAGTCCATAACACGGAGGACCAAACCAACACTACTATAACACAACAAATATGTGAAATATGAAATACAAGATCTTTGCTACAGAAATCTTCTGGAGGAACAAATCAATCAAGGACCCCTTGCTTGGATGACTTGTAGAATGCTCGTGATCTTGCCTTAAAGAAGGACCTATATGAGAATCACAATAAAAGAAAGAAGAACTACTCTCTAGATCAAGTAATCTTTTTTTAGAAGAGTGTAAGAATATATGCGAGAGTTTGTAAGAAGAGGGGTAAGTAAAAATGAAGAAATGGCTCTCTATTTATAGGCAAATTCTTACCACCGTTGCACGGATCCCACGGCTCTCTTGCTTGAGGGATCCGTCTAGTGTAACTTGAGGGATCCGCGAGACGATCCTATTTGCTCATGGGTTTTTGGGTTATGGGTTATGGGTCATGGGTCATGGGTCATGGGTCCTAGATTATGAACCATGGGTATCTAAATAGATAAAATGTATCTAATAGATGCAATGCATCTAGACAATAGGTATGGGTTAACTCCATGGGTTATGGATATGCTCCATGGGTATGGGTCGGGGGGTTTTTACCCATCCTAATAAACTATTACAACAAATGAATTATTACAACAATTTGTATTAAATGACTATATGTAGATGCTTTACAAAAATAACATGTATCCTTATAATTTTACTTATGATAACATTATATTTGTTATCAACAAAATACAAAGAGATCGCTAAATATTAATAAATGTTTTTACGGTTTATTTGTATTAACAAGGTTGATTACGCGTAAAGATCAGAATCAAGGTGTTCATGTGTTACGCTTATGGAATACCTTATGCGTAAAGGTTACGTATAAGAGCAATCTTACGCGTAAAACTTACGTAAGGGGTCTCTGATGGGACTCTGGCGTATCCTTAAGAAATTGAGTGAAATTGTGACATTTACGCCCAAGGGCTACTCTTACGAGTAAACCTTACACGTAACTCCATTTGCCAAAGCTTACGCGTAAGCATATAAGCTAAGGGGACAGCTTTACGCGTAAGATTTTTCTTACGCCTAAGGCTTACCCTTACGCTTAAGCTTACGCCTACGCCTAAGGTCCATTGTTTACACATAAGCTCACATGCTTACGCCTAAGCCAACTTGTCACTTTATTTAGAAATGTTACGCGTAAAATACTTGTAATAAGTTACTCATAAGTCACAAAAACCAAAAAAAATGTCACTCATAAGCTATAAAAAGTTAAAATGTTGTGTGATTAAGTGAAATTTGGACACTAAAATTCAAAATTAACATACTCACGTAACTTATCACTTCAACTTCAGACAATTGGACCTAATGTGACTTTGCACTCGTATCATTCATAAACATGATAACATTCAATCAAAATAATTGGACAATAAAATCAAACTTAGACTAACATAATGTCTTTCGATATGTTGATTCTTTTGTCTCAATACCTTTCAGATCGCGAAATGGACGTCAATCAGAAAAATCTCAATGCTTCAAATGAACTCACGATGGCAGATATCTTCCCTGCGGACTACCACAAAACTATTGGAAAGAACAATCTCAGAGTTGACTTCGAAAACTTCACCTGTTCTGAATCCTCGTTCAGAGTTGCAGTCGATATCCTTAAAGATCATCCCTACCGTCTCATGCTCTCTAACTCTGCATCAATACCTGAAATCTACATACATCAATTCTGGCACACAATGGATAAAATCGATGGTCAAGATGCTGTGAATGTGACCATTGGCACCAAAGAAGTCAAAGTTACAGTGGCACATCTTAGAGTTATTCTTCTTCTACCAGTTATTCACTCTTCTGAATACGTTCCAACTCCAAGTGAAGAGGAAGTATTGCAGTTCATGGTTGACATTGGATATGACGAAGCTTCAGGCATCATCACCAAACATTCGAGTGTTGATCTCAAGAACATCCCACATCCCTGGAGGACTCTTTATATCATGATCGCTAAGTCTGTCTCAGGGAGAGATAGTGGACATGAACATCCTAAGCTAATGCACCTTCAAACCTTTTGGGGAATGGTCAACAAGAAACACATTGACTATGCAAGCTTGATATGGGATGACATGATGCAACATTACAGGAAGCCTGGTTTCAAAATCCCTTTCATCAGATATACAAAGTTGCTGATCCACAACCTCCTCGGGAAGCACCTAGACATCCTAATGAGAATCAATGACCCCAATGCACACTCAATGTTGTAGTAGCCTACCCTGAACACTGTCAGATTCAAAGACTCCTAAACACGAAAAAAAAAGTGCGGAATTACTTGATTGCTTGATAACCAATGAAATCAAGGTTCTTCCATCATACCTTCGATACAAGGAATCTGTGCGTGCTGGGAAAGTTGGGTTCATGGATGAAAAGACAACTTCAGTGGCTACCACAAGGGCAAGGAGATCAGGAAGCACTAGCAGCACTACCAAGTATAAGAAAAGGCGTCCAAGCCTAAAGAAAAGAGTCCCAGCTCAGATCGTTCGTCTTAAAGTTGAACTGGAACCAATTCTACATGACGATGACTCTGAAACTGAGTCAGATGAAGTGACTATCTATTCTGAAGAGCAAAAGGATGATACATCTATCCAGAAGGCAGAGGACAAACCTCCTAGTCCTTCATCTGACAAAGAGAAGAAGCCAGTGGAAGAAGAATAAGAGAAAGACTCAAATGTTGATTATGATCCTAAAGGTGTAGACAAAGAATACCACAAAACTCTAAATCAACTCAGAAAGGAGCATGCTGCTAAAGAGTTTGAACTTCAACAATTGAAAGGCCCTGGAGGTTCCAGCGGTGGTGTTCCTCTTACATCAGTTCTTGATACGGTTAATCAACCCGATAAAGGAACTGGTGCCACCACTAAGGAATCTACAGATCAAGAGCGGCAAGAGAATCAGATGATGTTCTAATTTGAACATGAAGAACAAGAGACTGATGAGAGAGTAACAGAGAAAGATGTGGAGGAAGCTGCAAAAGAAAGGGCTGTAGAAGAAGAACTTGCTAAGAAGGCCGAAGAGGAACGCATCAGAAAGGAACCAGATGACTACATTCTAGACAATCCTGAACACAATCCTCAGCAATCTTCGAAACAACCCCATGACCCTTCCACAACAGAATCATCTTCTCGCTCATCACCACCACCATCCAAAGAAACAACAACAAAATCATCATCGAAATCAGTCAAGAAAAAGGCAGATACATGGGCATCTCGAACCAAAGCCAGGATCCAGAAAGTCGTGCATCAATCCAGGAAACGTAAACAAAGTCTTCAGGACCGAAAATTAAACATGCTAGCTGACAGGGTCAATTAACTTGGTCAAGAGATGAACACGTTCATAGAGGAAAGACATCAGATAAAGTTATTCCTCAACAGAGACGTTAAAGGAGAAATGGACGAGCAGATAAGGAACTATACTCATCATTTCCTTCTCCAAACTGTCCTTGGAGTCACTAAAGAAATGTTCTCGAACCAAAGCCAGGATCCAGAAAGCCGTGCATCAATCCAGGAAACGTAAACAAAGTCTTCAGGACCGAAAATTAAACATGCTAGCTGACAGGGTCAATTAACTTGGTCAAGAGATGAACACGTTCATAGAGGAAAGACATCAGATAAAGTTATTCCTCAACAGAGACGTTAAAGGAGAAATGGACGAGCAGATAAGGAACTATACTCATCATTTCCTTCTCCAAACTGTCCTTGGAGTCACTAAAGAAATGTTCTCTAGACAACTCTACCCAGCGCTAAAGACACTGGTCAAGCAAACGATTACAACAACACCGGTGGTAATGCAAACCCGCCCAGTCCCGCCTCCTAATGTCACTGAAGCTGATTTGATTTCACAGCTGATATTACAGATGTCTCCTCGATCTCCTACTTTCACATCTGATGAATCAAATCTTTTTGAGGCACTTCTGGCATATCAACTGAAGACTACATGCAAGGAAGCAAATGGTCAGGAAAAGCGACCAAGAGATGATGATAACACGGATAAAGACCCAAATTCAAAACGTCCAAAGAAAACTGGCGAGTCATCATCATCAATACCACCACCACCGCCAAAGACCACCACCACATCAACTACTCAAGCTTCTCAACAATCTCCATCATCTGAGAAACCTCGGGATACTGAATCTCCACCACCACTGGAGAAAATCGGTGATCAGTTTACCTATACCGGTAGTGAAGATGAAGAAAATCCTGAGCCTCAAAAACAACCATCACCTCAACAACAACCTGAATCATCCTCCAGAAAAAAGAAGAAAAAGAGCTCGGTCGTCTCCTGGTTAGACGAAGACGACACAAAGGAGTATGACTGGTTCAGTCAATTGGTTGATGCGACGCCTAGATTATCGGATGGTCAAGAACTAGTAGACGGTCGTACAATGGATCAAGTAAAGATTATCCAAGATCAGTTCAAGATTAAAAAGATGACGAAAGGGGAATTGCGTAGGATAAAGAACGACGTGTTCAACTTACTGAAAGAAAGATCAAACAGCGCAATTGAAGTCGAATATCATTTGGACAACATTGCCCGTGCAATGTCCAATAACATCGACTGGCTAAATCCCGAGTCGAACATCGAGTTTTCAAGGAAGGATAACACTCCATACTACACCGATTGGACAAAACCGCTACTAACCATTGGCCGACCCGAGCAACCCAAGATCCATACCGCTTCTTCTTCAACAACGACCTCGAATTTATCCAACACGGCAGTAGCGTCAGCAAAAAGTATGCTACTTCACTCACCTTCAATATACCAGCTATGGTCTTCTCCACAAACATAGCCATTGAAGAAGATGCCACCAAATTGTTCGTTGACAACATGGTGGACTATGATCTTGATGCAAAGTATGGAATTCATCATTGGCCATCAAGGAGAAGATTGTACTACAGGAGCTGTCAAGTACAAAAGTCAAACAAGGAGGTTAAGAGTGACAAGAAGATCGTTGCTATCATGAAGGTCACATTGGCAACTAAGTGGGGTTATTCATTCTTGTTAGAAATCAAGGTCAAGCGACAGGATGAACAAGAATATGAGTTCACTGAGACTGATTTCTCGAGATTGTCACTCAACGACATCGAAGATATGTACCTTGCAAAGGTACAAGGAAGGATGAGACAATTCTCTACAGATGTTCAACTTCAGTACATCACAGCCCTACTGATCTTCATTCGAAGCAAGGTGATTCAAGAACGTGTTGACGATTTACAACTTGCGGTCGAATCATACCAAATGCAAATTAACCTTACACAACCGTTGCTACACTTTCCCAATATCAATCAACTATCTCAGTACACTATCGTGAAGAAACCAAAATTTGGGGTCGTCTACCGCAGTGAACTTCATCATACTTGCTTCATGGCATACGATGAAATCCACAAATTTTGTGATCATACGTTGAAGATGGTTCGGGATGGGTTAGCTTACCGGTAAAAGGATATCCAAGAAGGTATTGGATCGAAGAAGAGGTGGAATTCGAAAGAAAGAAAGGAAGCTCGTAGGATAATCAAAAGGCTGGATGAAAGGATGTTTCATAAGGATCAGATGAGGAGATTGGAAAGTTATGTGGGAGGACGACATAGCTTCTCTATTGCAACGTTTCAACGTGAAGAGAGAGCACCGGGTCTAATTGTCTAATTGTTGGGTACTCCTTAAAACTCTTGATTGTTATTTTGATGATTGATTTATTTTATTCATTATGGCTTGTGCACACATAACAGTGTACAACCCGTTCTTGTAATGAAAGGACCCTCTGGTACGCACTAGTGCCATAATCCTTATAAAATGAGCGAAAGCTTCTTACTTTTGAGTAAAATTTATCAAACTTTCAAAAAATTTCAAAATTTTGCTCAAAAGAACGAGTACTTACTCTCGTGTTTTTAAAACCTCAAAAGTTAATATTACTTGTTGAGGGGGAGTATTTGCTAAAATATCTTTGTTCACAAAATATTTTTCGTGGAAATCTTCCCATAAAACTCAAAATGGTCATATTCGATATCAAATTTCATCAAAAATAACATTTATATGCCATTTTTTAGGGGGAGGAAAAATGTGTGACACAAATATGTTGTATTGTGATTAAATCTTTGTGTGTTAAGACTTAACCCATGAATTGACGAACTCTAAACTGTCATAAATTGAAAAGATTTGTCTTCCAAGACTTATCCGAGTAGCTCATACCTATTCGAGAAACTCTTGATAGACATGAACTTTGACGGGTTTGACAACATTTTCAAGGTTCGTCCACATCTTCAAGGTAGTTATTAGAGCTAGTTGTCACCTAAAAGCTTACAATGCATCTCTTTAACTATGCAACGTAACTGTGTCTCGCGGGGAATTGTCTATCTTGAGTTGATCAATTCAAAAATGTGCGCTCTACCCTCACTATGTAGATTTCTGTCAAAACTATTAACACTAGAACAAAAAGTGGATTTGGCTACACCGAATATGTGTGACGATATACATATAGTCACACATGATTTTTCGACCGTGTGTGACCAAAGGTCGCGCGACCATAGGTACCCTATGGTCACATGTTTGACTTTTTTTTAGTCTCTATTACAAAACAGTAACCAAAACCTTAACATGTGTGACTAATTAGGTACAAATTTTGCTGGATTAATCCGTATTAGTGACCATAAACACTGTATAGTCACACAAAGCATGTTTCTTTTGGGTATTAAGTCACATACAATTAAGCATAAAGTGGCCAAAAGTGTTAATAAGTGTGAACATATGGTGTTTAAGGTGAAGAAATATGTCTTTTGTGTGACTATTGATCATCCAATGGCCACTTGAATTTTATGTTTGTGTGGCCTTTTGTAACATTTAGTCACACAAAGCATGTTTGTTTTGTGTATTTAGTCACATACAATTAATCATAAAGTGGCCAAAAGTGTTAATAAGTGTGACCATATGGTGTTAAAGTGAAGAAATGTGTATTTTGTGTGACTATTGATCATCCAATGGCCACATTAAATTTATGTTTGTGTGGCATTTTCTAACATTTAGTCACACAAAGCATGTTTGTTTTGGGTATTTAGTTACATATAATTAACAATAAAGTGGCTAAAAGTGTTAATAAGTGTGACCACATGGTGTTTAAAGTGAAGAAACGTGCATTTTGAGTTACTATTGATCATCCAATGGCCACATGAATTTTATGTTTGTGTGGCCTTTTCTAACATTTAGTCACACAAAGCATGTTTGGTTTGGGTATTTAGTCACATACAATTAACCATAAAGTGGCTAAAAGTGTTAATAAGTGTGACCATATGGTGTTTTAAGTGAAGAAATATGTGTTTTGTGTGACTATTGATCATCCAATGGCCACTTGAATTTTATGTTTGTGTAGCCTTTTCTAACATTTAGTCACACAAAGCATGTTTCTTTTGGGTATTTAGTCACATACAATTAATCATAAATTGGCCAAAAGTGTTAATAAGTGTGACCATATGGTTTTTACAGTGAAGAAATGTGTTTTCCTGCGACTATTGATCATCCAATGGCCACTTGAATTTTATGTTTGTGTGGCCTTTTCTAACATTTAGTCACACAAAGCATGTATCTTTTGGGTATTTAGTCACATACAATTAAGCATAAAGTGGCCAAAAGTGTTAATAAGTGTGACCATATGGTGTTTACAGTGAAGAAATGTGTGTTTTGTGTGACTATTGATCATCCAATGGCCACATGAATTTTTTGTTTGTGTGGCCTTTTCTAACATTTAGTCACACAAAGCATGTTTGTTTTGTGTTATTAGTCACATGCAATTAAGCATAAAGTGGCCAAAAGTTTTAATAAGTGTGACCATATGGTGTTTTAAGTGAAGAAATGTGTGTTTTGTGTGACTACTGATCATCCAATGGCCACATTAATTTTATGTTTGTGTGGCCTTTTCTAACATTTAGTCACACAAAGCATGTTTCTTTTGGGTATTTAGTCACATACAATTAAGCATAAAGTGGCCAAAAGTGTTAATAAGTGTGACCATATGGTGTTTTAAGTGAATAAATGTGTGTTTTGTGTGACTATTGATCATCCAATGGCCACATTAATTTTATGTTTGTGTGGCCTTTTCTAACATTTAGTCACACAAAGCATGTTTCTTTTGGGTATTTAGTCACATACAATTAAGCATAAAGTGGCCAAAAGTGTTAATAAGTGTGACCATATGGTGTTTTAAATGAAGAAATGTGTGTTTTGTTTGACTATTGCTCATCCAATGGCCACATTAATTTTATGTTTGTGTGGCTTTTTCAAATATTTAGTCACACAAAGCATGTTTCTTTTGGGTATTTAATCACATACAATTAACCATAAAGTGGCCAAAAGTGTTAATAAGTGTGACCATATGGTGTGTAAAGTGAAGAAATGTGTGTTTTGTGTGACTATTGATCATCCAATGGCCACTTGAATTTTATTTTTGTGTGGCTTTTTCTAACATTTAGTCACACATGGAATTAAGCAAAATGTGACCAAAAAGTGTTAATAATTGTGACTATATGCATCTTTTAGTCACATATAAGAAATCAATATATATCAAAACAAATTCAAATATATATATATGCAAAATATATTCAAATACAATAAAATTGGAATGTATATAAAATTGTAATGTCGTACATAATAAAATTCTCAATAATTTAACGACTTCTGATTATTGATCTTCTTAGCTTCCTTTTGCATGGAATCACTAGAGACGTAGGCGCCGTTTGTAATTTAGGTGCGTTCTTTCTCTCCAATCAGTTTTATGGTACTTGGTGGTGTTACCTGTAGGAAACAAAAGGCGGGTGTATCAAACACTGAATTAAATATGAAGAATGATATATGTAGGTTTATAAAACACATGCATGTATGTACCTTTTCATCGAAAAGCACTTGATCCTTTGGCCATGCATAACAACCACCTACTGCATCCTTAACTGTTTTGAAACCGTTACTTCCTACATCCGGTATGCATCTGCATCCACTAAAGATTTATCAATAGACACTCTGTAGCAATCCTTTGGGAGTGGTTTGTTATGAAGCATTTGTTTTCCATCAGTTTTGTACACGGTGCCCTCCGCAATAATACTTGATTTCTTTAAGTGCCACAGTCTGCACTTAATTACCTAAAAAGATAATTTGTTGCATGTATATATGTATCAGTAATTAATTAAACTAAAGAACATATGAAAATGTTTAAATACATACTTGTGGTAGTACTGTTAATAGAGACTCATGTTCTTGTGATTCGGAAAGTTGACGTGAAGAATCCTTTCGTTTTGATCTACTCGGTTTCTTAGATGCGACAGATTTATCAGTTTCCTATATATATAATACACGGTAAATAATGCATGTATGTAGAATTCAAAATCGGGGGATGATTTATTACTAACACTTATTTCCATTTCCTTTTCCAAAGTTGCAAGTCCATTAGACTTCTCAATGCTCGCAATTTTCTCACGTCCAGCAACACTTGTTCCGGCATCCTCATCGATCTTGCTATTTATAAGATTAATGTTCACCGGAGACACCTGAAATATAAATTGTTTAAGAAGACTGCAGCAGTATTTAAAAGAGTAAAAAAAAGATGGAATGTTACTTTCTTATGTCTTACTTCCGTTTGTGTCAATGGAGTTGAAGTTGATTGCAATGCCCCCTTTGTGCGAGCCAATTGTTTCATCAAATCTGTATTACGCCTCTTTTCTTGACGTTGGCGCCTCTCATTATCAAGTTCACTTTGAAGTAACACCACTCTTTCATCAGATGCTTGTCTGATTCGAGGCACATCAAAATACCTCTTGTAGGTTACTCCACCTCCCACTCCTCTCGCATATCCTCCCTTTTCCTTTCCTAATACAACTGTCATGGCATCGATTGCCATGATCAAGCTTCAAGATTTCTTGTTTGATCTTGTCTTCCGTTTCTTTCTGCACACACAATATGGGAAATAGGTTATTTAATTACGGCGGTATTAACTTGTAACTAACAGTATTAACTAAAACACTACCTGTATTAACTTATAACTAATAGTTTTAACTAATACGATAGGATTAACTTATAACTAAACAAACATAATAATAAAATTTGAAGTCAAACTTAAAATTTTTTCTCCCACTGATCTGATATCATCATCGTGAAATTCTCCGTCTTTATTCACCCTTCCTTTCAACCACAGTGTACCACGCGGTGGTTCTTCATCTGGTTCAATTTCTTTATTCTCGATCTTATAAACATCAAATACATACACTTGTAAGATAAACCAATATAAACGAAAGTATGATGCTATTAAATGCAAATGTGCAAATTTTTAATGTTACCATTTTATCTATCACACGGGCGTATCCACCTCATCCCATTGTATGCTGATAAACAGACTTGGAACAGCCACTTTAGATGCGGTGATTTCACCTTGCAACACAAAATAAAAAGGTGTTTAGATGTAGTAATGCTGATAGTATACAACTAATATATATGGAAACAACAAATGTGACAGATATTTGAACTTGAATAAAAATGAATAATTAACACCTTGTATTCCTCGGTGGCCGTGTAGTTTACAAAATTTACCCAATCTTCGGCTTTTATAATTGCACTATACTTCGCCGGGACTTCATTAAGTTTTGAAAGGGTATTTTGGTTGGGCACTATGTTGTTTTCGGTCAATTTCCTTCTGAAATTCCTTAGAAGTTGACCAAGACGATTCATTATCAGCTTTCTGACTGTCAAGTCAACATCAAAATATCGCTGCAAATATTAACACAATGTTGTTAATTAGTTGCACATAATGTAAATGCAGAGATAAACTTATTAGCACATTGTACCTACGACAGCCAAGCAACTACTAGTTAAAAAAAAGTATATGTGTACCGTGATTTCGTCCCACATTTTATCTCTTGCTTCTGAATCAACCTTCCTCCAGGATAGAATCCTGACACCTATATGCTCACGAACCAAATCACCCAAAAAACTCGAAAACAATGCCCTATTTTTTCCTGATAACCTATTCAGTGCATCGAAGGTTACACTGACCTTTATTCCATCGGTTTTTCCATAATCCTTGCGAAACTTAGCTCACCTAGTTATGCCCCTCTTAACAACATTCGCATTTGAATGGTTGTTTCCAGAATCCTCACCCTCATCGAATCGCCTCGATTCATATCCAAAAGGGTTATCATTTTCACGATCAGAATAAACCAAATCATCCTGACAATTGGTTTGATTTGCCATGATTCGTCAGAAGTAATGTGTTAAAGAAAATTAGTAAATTTAATTGGTAAATAATGGTGTAAAAATTGAAGTTCTGGTTGTTTTGCTTGAATCCTGATTTATTGGAGTAAAATTAGGGCTCATTATGAGGCAGTTTTTCAATTAAGGAAACCATAATTTCCTAAGTAATTTTAAAAATTTTGGCTGAAATTTGGCTCCAAATTTGATAATTTTAAAATGTAGCTCCAAATTGATAATATAGAATTTAAATATTTCATTTTTGGCTGCATTTTGAAACCAACACACCCATGACTGAAATGGTTCTTACCCACAGTCCCAAACACCCATATAACTTCAAACCAGTTGTATCAAAGACACATATAACTGCAGCTACACTAAAATCTCACCACATGGCGCATACAAATGAAGAAACAAAAGCAAAAAATGGAATTAAAGCAACTATTTAAGCAACTATAACTAATAAGCAGTCCCAGATAAACAAGTAAGCATAAAAATAATCAAATTCAACCAAGGACTACTGATACAACAAAGCGACCCCTGAGACCTTACTTTAAGCCTATAAATAAGCTATTTATAAGCACTTAAATAAGCTCTAACATCCTCCAACAGTAAAAAAAAATCAAGAAATCATGTAAATGCAATTAACTTAAAGCAAAAACAACAACAAAAACACCCTAAATCTAGTGGTTCAATCCAAAATAATTGTCATGCACAAACGGTCCACTTCTAAACTTCATAATCAGTCATTAAAATTGACAACAACCTAAAAAATGAACAATCTAAGCAAAGCACTTATTAACCGCATATCCATGGCTCAACATTGAACACGACACATGGGATGCACCACTGTGATTGGATCAACCTCAAACCTACAATAATACATTCTACCAGATCTGAACTTAAACACCACAACCAATTCCTAAATGCAAAACAACATTAAAAAAAAGATGAAACAAACTAGCGAGCGCATCCCATTCCATTCCATTGGATCAACATACATATTTTAGAGTGTCATATGGATAAACCATCAAAAGATCCAAACATGTGTCATTGTTAATATATCTACAAACCATAATATTAAACCAAGACATTAGACATTATAAACAGATGACACTAGAGCAAAAGAAACCATCCCTTTACATAGCGAGCAACCCTTCAACCATTCATCGCTTGAATTTGTTCTTCCTTGGTCTCGATATCCTCCTCAGCTTGAGTAATGAGATCATTCAACCCCTGCAGCTTAGTCGTCACAGCCTCCATGTCATGCCTAAGATCCATCAATGTGTCAAAATGGTCATCCCCATCTCCAAGAGCTACCATCTCCGCAATTAAAGCATTAAACTGCCCAATCTCATTCTTTGCTATGGTGGCCTCTTCGCGCATCCGGTTTATAAAGCCACAGAGACTAGAAATTTGCTGAGCCTTGAAGAAACTCATGTAACCATCAACAGATGTCTCTCCGCTAAACTCAATTAGGTCATCAATAACACGCTTAGCCAATTGGTTTTGTGGTGATGGTGCTGCCATTGATAATGAAATTGGGTAAAATAGGATATTATTGAAAGATTGATAAGAAAGGTTGAAGAAGAGTTGTGGGGATAGTGTGATAGAGAAGATACTTGTACCTCCAGAAACCGAGAACTAGTCATAGATATTAGTGGTAACTAAAATACTCCTTATGAATTCAAACTATAAAGACCTAAACTTTAAAACCGCAAAATAAGTCCTCCTTCTAAACTATCACTATAAATTAGGGGTGTTTATCCGTTCGGTTATCGGGTTGTTTGGTTTCGTTAAATCGGTTATTTTTTTATTCGGTTCAACACGAAAACCAAACTGAACCGAACCGAACTAGAATTAAAACGAAGTGATATGAATTCACTTCGCTTCTTGGATTGACCCGAAAAGTCTTAAAAACGGATAAAACGGAAAAAAACGGACTAACGCAGACGAAAATGTGTAAGAACGTAAGAAAACGTATGGAACGTAAGAAAATGTACATTAATATGTAAAATAGATGAAAGCGTATGAAAACGGACGAAGACGTCTAAAATTGATGAAAACGTCAAGAAACGGACGAAAACGGTCAAAAACTTATACAAACGGACTAAAACATGAAAAACCCAGCGACAAAGTGTAAACACGGACGAAAACGTGTAAACAAAAATGAAACGTGTTGGGAATAATCCGTTACCACGGATAGCATGTGGTTTACACTGCTTGATTTAACACTAGCAGTGGAAACGTATTCCCACTGCCAGTTCATTATTACCACTGCTATCAGTTTAAGTTTAGCTTAACACGTCTAGATAAGTATAGAATAGCTCTTGTGTATATTCTATTATGTTAGCTTTATACTTATCTTGTAAAGGACTCCTTGTTGTATAAAAGGAGGTCCTAGGTCATTGTCTTAGGTACTTGATTATTACCTACGTATTACTCACAAAGGCTTCAAGGTGTAACCCTAGTGATACTAAGATCACTCGTATTATTCATCAATAATATTGGAGCTTAAGTTTTGTGTTTAATCTGTGTTTACTCTCATACAATACATCATATAAACTGTCTTCTAAGTATTACTAAGTATATTCCGCGTGCTTAATAATATCATACAAAATATCATTGACACAAGGAGTGTGTCCAGATCCATCAAGTGGTATCAGAGCGAAGGTTCTGATATTTTGTTTTAGAAGATCCAAGGAATTTGCTTAACTCACTCACTTAATTCAATGGAGATGGAAAACAACCAATCAAACTCTTCTTCTACTCCAAGACTTCCTAAGCTCAAACTTAATGAGTTTGAGATGTGGAGGATACTAATTGAGCAATACTTCCTCATACAGGACTATGCTCTTTGGGAGATCATTCAATCTGGTGATTCTTTCAAATCTGTGACTACTACTTCGAAAATTGGTGAAACAGATGTTGTGAAAGTTTTTGTGCCTAAATCAAATGCTGAAAAGGCACAAAGGAAGAATGATCTTAAGGCTAGAAGTTTGCTGCTGATGACTCTTCCTAGAGACCAGATCATTGCATTTAGCAAATTCAAGACTGCTAAAGAATTGTTTGAAGAAATTTGCTCAGTGTTTGGTGGTAATGATGCTACAAAGAAAACACAAAAGACATTACTGAAGCAAATTTATGAAAACTTCTCTGCTTCAAGCAATGACTCACTTGATAGCATCTTCACCAAACTTCAGAAGATTGTAACACAGCTGACTGTGTTTGGCATTGAGGTAGAAAAGGAAGACCTGAATTTGAAGTTTCTAAGAAGTTTGCCTTCAGAGTTTCAAACTAATGTTACTGTCTGGGAAAACAAATCAGACATTGAAACAATGAAGCTTAATGATCTTTACAACAACTTCAAACTTATTGAGCAAAGGTTGAAGAAGGCAGGGAAACTTGGTACAAGCTCTAGTAGCTTGGCATTGTTGTCAACCTCTGTTGACAGTGATGTTTCTGAAGATGAAAGTGATGATGATATTGCCATTGTAGGTTCTAAAGTTTCCACTGGTAATGTTAATGCTACCACTGCAGGTTCAAAGAAGAAGGTTGCTAGTATTGGAGACCCTACCTTTTATGCTTTTATCTCCACACAAGTTGATGGCTCTGTCTTAACTCATGAAGACATAGAGCAAATTGATGAAGATGACTTGGAAGAGATGGATATAAAATGGCAGATAGCTCTTCTTAGTATGAGGGCTAAGAAATTTTACAAGAAGACTGGCAAGCCTATCCACATTAATGGTGATGATACTGCAGGTTTTGATAAGAAGAAAGTAGAGTGCTTTATCTGCCACAAGTTTGGACACTTTGCTAGAGAATGTAGAAGACCAAAGACCAAGGACAACAGGTCTACTTGGTACAAGCAAAAGAAGGGACCAACTATGGAAGAACCAAAGGCAATGTTGGCTATTGATGGTGTGAGCTATGATTGGAGTTTCATGGCTGATGAACAAGAAGAAGAACATTCTGATGCTGCTCTTGTTTCTACTGAAGTTGCTCTCATGGCTTTCTCTGACTCTGAGGTACAAAACTTTGATAGTTGTTCTAAAACATGTAGGGCTGCTAAAGAAGTTGAAAGGCTTAATGATTTATACTCTAATGAAAGGCAAGAATTATATACTGCTAATTATACTGTGTCTAATCTTAGGAGAGCTATGGCAGTATTAGAAAAGCAAATAGAGCACTATCAGGAAAATGAGTCAAAATATAATGATGATATGATTCTTCTTAGAAGAGAGGTAGAATATACAACTGCTGTGAATGAAGCATACCAAAAGGAGCTTGAAAAACTCCAAAAGAAAAATGAAAATGTCAATTTAACTTTAGACACATGTTATCATCAGTCTAAGTCAATTGATAAAATTTGGAATGCTCAAGTTTATAGTAAAGCTAAGTCAGGTATGGGTTATAATACAGTGCCTCCACCACTAAGAGGTGTTCCATCACCTCCAGGTATAGATTTAGCTCATACAGGCATAGAGGATTTTAAGGATCTTGAAAGAGAATATGGTCCTTTAAAAGATACAGTGGTGAAGAGTGAGGAAGAGAGTAAGCTTGATAATGATGTTTTTGAGAGTGCTAGTGACTCATCTGTTGTAGATGAGAATGTTAAAAAGAATGAAGAAACTTCTATCCCAAAAGTTGTTAATACTGTTACAGAGGAACCTAGGAAACAAATTAATAAACCTAGACCAACTGTAAAGTATGCTGAGATGTATAGGAACAAGTCTACAGCTCCTAGGGGTAATCAAAGGAGTTGGAATCATGTTAAATCTCAACAACTAGGTAGTGATTTTGTGATGTACAATAAGGCATGCTATATCTGTGGTAGTTTTGATCATTTACATGCTTATTGTGATTATCATAATGGGAGAAGGGAAGTATATGGGAATAAAAGGGTGGAGTCTAATAAGTTTCAACATAATGTATACCCTAACTCACATTGCAAAATGGTCCCAAGAGCAGTTCAACTTAGAAGTGGCCTCAAAACTTTTGCCACTGCAAAAACTGTTAACACTGCTTACCCTAAGTCATCTGTTAAAAGTGCAAACTCCAAAACAACTTTTGCAAAATCTGCACAAACAGGGAAAGGAACCTTTCAAGCTAAAAAGGTTAATTATAATCAACAGTGGGTGCCTAAAAAGAAACCAGCAGTTACCACTGCTCATTCAAAAGTTACCACTGCAAGGGTTTTGAACAAGAAAAGGGGGGACATGGGCAATGCTGTGAAGGCCTCAGCACGTTGGGAATGGAAACCTAAAGGAAATACCTCTACAACCAATCCCAATGGTGTATCAATGACCATTGATAGATTTAACTATATTGATATACGAGGCAGATCCAAGTCAATCATGGCTTGGGTCCCCAAAAAAACTAACTCTTTACTCTTATGTGCAGGAACATCCAAGGTCAAAAGATCAGATCAAGGATATACAGATAGTGGGTGTTCAAGGCACATGACTTGCAACAAGTCTTATCTTTCTGATTTTGAGCATTATGATGGACAGTATGTCAGCTTTGGAGGTGGAGTAAATGGTAAAGTTTCTGGTAAAGGAGTTATTAAAACTGGTAACTTGGACTTTGAACCTGTGTATTATGTAAAGGAGTTAAAGTACAATCTTTTTAGTGTGTCACAAATGTGTGACAAAATGAACAATGTTCTTTTTACCAAAGATATGTGCTTTGTTCTCTCTAAGGATTTTAAGATGCCTGATGAAAGTCAGATTCTTCTTAAAGTTCCTAGAAAAGGCAATCTATATAGCTTTGATATGAACAACATTGTAGCTAAAGATGATTATGCTTGCTTGCTTGCAAAGGCCACAGTGGATGAATCCATGTTATGGCATAAAAGACTTGGTCATGTTAACTTCAAAACCATTAACAAGATTGTCAAAGATGGTTTGGTGAGAGGTTTACCTCAAAAAAGGTTTGAAAATGATCAAACCTGTGTGGCTTGTCTTAAAGGCAAACAACACAGAGCTACTTGCAGGTCAAAGTTGGTTAACTCTATTGCTCACCCACTTCAAATGTTACATATGGACTTATTTGGTCCTACATCAGTGAGCAGCTTGAATCTCAAGAAATATTGTCTTGTGGTGACTGATGATTTTAGCAGATTTACATGGGTTTTCTTTCTTGGAACTAAGGATGAAACAACTGGCATCCTCAAGATCTTTATCACCGAATTAGAAAACCAATATGATATGAAAGTTAAAATCATTAGGTGTGACAATGGAACAGAATTCAAGAATAGAGTTATGGATGAGTCTTGCAAAGGTAAAGGTATTAAAAGAGAATTTAGTGTGGCTAGAACTCCTCAACAAAATGGTGTTGCTGAGAGGAGGAACAGAACACTGATATAGGCTGCTAGAACCATGTTGGTAGATTCTAAATTACCAATCACTTTTTGGGCTGAAGCAATTAACACTGCATGTTATGTACAAAACAGGGTTTTAGTGGTAATGACAAAGAACAAGACACCTTATGAATTATTTAGGGGTAGACCACCTATCCTTGACTTCATGAGACCGTTTGGGTGTCATGTATCTATTCTCAATACCATTGATTATCTGGGCAAATTTGATGAAAAGGCTGATGAAGGGTATTTTGTTGGGTATTCAATGGTTAGTAAAGCTTTCAGAGTATTCAACCTAAGAACCCAAAAGATTGAAGAAAATCTGCATGTTGAGTTCCTGGAAAATAAAGTGAATGTCAAAGGAACTGGACCAGAAAGGCTGTTTGATCTTGATACTCTAACAAATACTATGAATTATGTACCTGTTTCTACAGGAACATCTTCTTTTGATTTTGCAGGTTCAGAAGAGTTTCTTGATGATGATGAACCAAGCAAGGATAATGTAGATGATCAAGATGAATTCATTCTACCTCTTTGGGACTATGCAGATAATGATGATTTACCAAAAACTGGAGATGCTCACCCTTCTTGTGATCTGGGAGGAAGGAGCAACTTGAATGCTGAAAATTCTGAAAGCAGTGGAAATTTAGGTTCCACTGCTAGGCAAAATGTTTCCACTGCATCAGATGTGGAAATTCCAACTCCAGTTTCAGAGGAAGCTCAAGCCAATGATGTTGAAATCTCAAATATGCCAAGTGAGATTGCAGTTTCTCAGACTCCTCACACTTCTATTCATAAATCACATCCTCTTGAAAATGTGATTGGGGATGTCTATTCACCTGTGAAGACTAGAAGACAAACTAAGCTGCCTGATGTTCATGGATTCATTAGTGAAATATATGAGTCTAAGATTCATGAAGGCAAGAATGAATGTATCTTTATGTGTTTTCTGTCACAAATGGAGCCAAAGAATGTCTCCAAGGCACTTGAAGATGAAAGTTGGGTGGAAGCAATGCAAGAAGAGTTGCTCCAATTTAAGCTTCAAAAGGTTTGGGTGCTTTGTGATTTGCCTTCTGGCAAGAAGGTAATAGGTACTAAATGGGTGTTTAGAAACAAGAAAGATGAAAGAGGAATTGTTATCAGAAACAAAGCCAGGCTTGTGGCTCAAGGATACACTCAAGAGGAGGGTATTGACTATGAAGAAGTGTTTTCCCCAGTTGCTCGAATTGAAGCAATTAGACTATTTTTAGCCTATGCATCCTTTATGGGCTTTAAAGTCTATCAAATGGATGTAAAGAGTGCTTTTCTATATGGGCAGATTGATGAGGAGGTTTATGTTTCACAACCTCCAGGCTTTGAAGACCCTGAATATCCTAACAAAGTTTACAGGGTAGCATTGTATGGCTTGCATCAAGCACCAAGGAAATGGTATGAAACCTTAACTACTTATCTTCTTGCTAATGGGTTTCATAGAGGCAGAGTGGATCAAACTTTGTTTATCAAGAAAGACAAGAGTGATATCTTGCTTGTTCAATTATATGTTGATGATATCATTTTTGGATCTACAAAGACAGAGATGTGCAAAGATTTTGAGAAACTGATGAAAGAAGAATTTCAAATGAGTTCTATGGGTGAACTCACATTCTTTTTGGGACTTCAAGTACTACAGAGGCCAGATGGTATTTTCATTAATCAAGATAAATATGTGGCTGAGATACTAAGGAAGTTCAAGTTCACTGATGCAAAGTCATCCAGCACTCCTGCAGACATGACTACACATCTACTTCTGAAGGAAAATAGTGGTGAAGCTGTTGATGTGCACATGTACAGGTCTATGATTGGATCTTTGATGTATCTTACATCATCTAGACCAGATATCATGTTTGCAGTGTGTGCCTGTGCAAGGTTTCAAGTTACTCCTAAGTTCTCTCACTTGACTGCTGTGAAGAAGATTTTCAGATATCTTAAAGCATTTCCTACTCTGGGATTGTGGTACTCTAGAGATTCTCCTCTTGATCTGGTTACTTACTCAGATAGTGATTATGCTGGAGCTTGCTTGGATAGAAAATCTACAACTGGTGGATGTCAATTTCTTGGCAACAGGTTAGTGTCATGGCAGTGCAAGAAACAAACAATGGTGGCTAATTCTTCAACTGAGGCAGAGTATATAGCTGCTGCAAGTTGCTGTGCTCAAGTTCTATGGCTTCAGAATCAACTTTTGGACTATGGGTACAATTTCATGAATACCATCATACATATTGACAATAGCAGTACCATTTGCATCATTAAGAATCCTGTTCAACTCACAAAGACCAAACATATTGAAATTAGACACCACTTCATTCGAGATTGCTATGAAAAGGGACTAATTCAAGTTGTCAAAATTCATATTGATGACAACTATGCTGATTTATTAACAAAAGGTCTTGATGTGGGAAGATTTCAGTACTTGGTAACAAGTCTTGGAATGCTTAATCCATAAGTGTTCTCTAGTGTTGAGGAGAGGCTGTTGGGTACTAAAATTGTTGTATGAGTTTGTATATGAAAGCTTTGATAGGAGTTGAATGTAAAAGGTGTATATCTGAGATACACAACAAAAGGTTATTGATTCACCATGTCTTATACACATAAGAATCAACTAGTCCAGAGCAAACGGCTACTGGTAAAGACTTGACAAATCCGTTTATGGTTGATAGTTTACCAAAAACTATATGGTTATCAACTCACCATATTCTTTATGATTAAGAGTTGGCTAGTCCATAGCAAACGGCTCATGGTAAAGACATAACTAATCCGTTGATAGCTGATAGTTTGCTAAAAACTATGATAAGAGCAGTTTTGTTATCATGATTTTATTTACCACTGCTCTTTGAAATTTTTGTGAAAAATTACCACTGCTAGTTCACGGTTTCCACTGACAGTGTTATTTTACCACTGTTGTTCTAGCCGTTACAACTGATTATGTCAGTAACTAATTTTTACTAGTCGTTGAAAGTAACCACTGTTTGTCATATATATAGGGTTAATATTTTAAGGAAATTATCTTCTTTCCATATTTTAATACTTTCTAAAGATAATTTTACTTGCGCTATAATTCTAAACCCTAACCCTATATATCTTTCTCTCTCAATTGGCTAGTTAATTCTTTCATTCTTACTGACATCATCTTGTTTTTCATCAAAAGTTTTTATGGCATCTTTGAAGTTTGCAGATGAGCACAACCTTGTGGCCTACCTACAAAAGACTAATGAAAAGAGCGGCCATGTTTTTCATGAGATTGTGGACTTTCTCAATACCACTCATATAAGGTATGATTTGCTTTTAAAACCCACAATCTATATCTCTCAAATCAAACAGTTTTGAACTACTGCTAAGTCTATAACACTTGAGATTGGAGATACACATGAAACAGTGGATGCTCTACGAGCCACTGTGGATGGGGTAACTATTAATGTTACTGAGGCATCTTTGAGGAGAATACTCCACTTGGGTGATCTCAATGGTGTCATTACATTACCTCTGCCTGAAATTCATGATACTTTATCATCCATGGGGTATGATACCACTGACAAAAAGGCTACTTTCAAAAAGAGTGGTTTTTGTCCCCAATGGCGATTTTTGATTCATACTCTGTTGCATTGTCTCAGTCCAAAGAAAACATCTTATGAGCAATTTAGTTCAACCATGGCTTATCCTTTGGTTTGTCTAGTCACTGATAAGATTTCAACTGGTCAAATTATATTTTTACAAGCATGAAAGGCAATGTACAGAGTAAAACCAAATTTTTAACGTATCCAAGGTTTGTGCAAGCAGTGCTTAATGACTTTCAACTACAACCCCACACAAATGTTTATCAAATCAGTTGCCTAAAGCCTAAAGTTTTTCAAAATTTGAACAAAGATGGCAATATGATTTTTACACCTCTCCTACCACAAATGCTTGCTAAAATTTCAACTGAACAAAACACATCCACAATTAATGTTCCAAACATTGATTATACCCCACCAGTTTCAAGAACCTATGAGAGAAGGCCTAAACAGTCAACTCCTCTCATGACAACACAGCAAGTTTCTGAACCTTATGGTCTAGGAACAAGCAGTGGTGGTTCTAGACTTCAACCTAGTCCCACTAGGGAGGAATCTGAACCTTTGCCCCATGATTCACCTCTCCCAACAGGTAACACAGTTGGAAGCGATGAAGGTAGTGGGAACGAATTGGAATTGATGGTTTTGTGTACCAAGTTAGCAAAGCAGGTTGAATCTCTACAGAAGTCTTTGGTCCAAATCAAGAAGCAGCATGCCGAAGATATTCAATACTTAAAGACAGAGATTCAGACATTAAAGGAAGAGATACAAGGGTTGAAACAGCACAAGAGGACTGCAAAGCTGGTGATTTCATCTTCATCCTCACCAACTGATGGTGATTCAGCTGATCAAGATTTGGGAAATTCTTCCAAATAGGGGAGGAAAACATGTGCTGACACTGAGGGGAGGACAATTGATTTTGAAGATGAAGGAGATACAAGTAAAGGAGCAAAGGAAACTGAAACTCATGGAGAGCAACTTGAAGATCAAGACATTTTTCAAACTGCAACAGATTTTACCACTAATGTTATTTCCACTGCAGAACCAACTTTTGCCACTGCAAGTGAAGAATTTGATAATTTGAAGAAAGATAAGGGTAAAGCAGTTATGGAAGATGTAGAGCAATCTGGAAGCAAAATTTCAAAGAAAAGACAAACTCAGATTGATTTTGATAGAGAACTTGCTAAGAAGATAGCAGAAGATCAAATTGCTGAGAAAGTTGCTGAGAAGAAAATATTGAAAGAAATAGAGGTTGTAAGCTTTTTGGAAGCTAAAAGATTGGATAGAATGGAAGATGTTGTTTAAGATCCACTTTCCAATGTTCAACCTACAGTTCTTAGAGAGAAGACTCCAGAGTTTAGTTATATTCCTACTGAAGATGATATTGAATTCTTGATTGCTAATAATGCAGAAATCAAGAAAAAGGCAATTGACCTGGTAGCTGATGCATCCTTAACTGAGGAACAAAGAACAGCTCAGTTGAAGGATTTCATTCAAATGAAAAACAATCAAGCACTTGAAGATGTGATTAATTCAGTCAAAAAGGGAAAGGGCCAAAAGAAACCAAGACAACCAACCAAGGCACAAATACTTGCATACATGAAGACTTATTGTTGTCATGTTGGTAATTGGATGAAGCATCAATTTAGAGGAATGTCTGATGATCAAGTTGAAAGAGCTTATTACAGAGTTCTAAGACAAGATAAAGCTTTTATTCCAATGGGTTCTGAAAAAGAAGAAGCAAAAAGGGTTCCTAGATTGAAGAGAAAGGCCAAAGTAAGTGATTCTCAAACTGTTAAGAAGACTAAGGTTGATGAAGATCAAACAATGTCTACTGAGAAGGAAGTTCCTACTGAGAAACTTACTGAAGATCAATTGACTGGAATGATTGTGATTGAAGAAAGAGATTTTTATCCAGAACCACAGCAAGTTCGACATCCTATTATTGATTGGGAAGTTTTCACTGCTAGCAATTTTGCTCCATCATGGAAGATCACAAGGCTAGGTGGTGCAACTTCATCATTCATGACATTTGAAGATCTTATTAAAGCTTTTGACAGAGATGACCTTAATACACTATGGAGATTAGTTCAAGAAAGGTTTAATGCTCAAGATCTCAAAGATACTAAGGAGATGCAGTTATGGGTGAATCTTAGAAGGCTCTATGAACCAAATGTTGATGATGACTTCTGAAAAACCTTATTCACAAGTTTTGGTACTAAATGGTTTTACTATGATTCATGTGAAGTTCATCATGTCTCTACAACAAATGGAGAAGACTTTTTCATGCTTGCTGAGAAAGAATATCCACTTAGAGCTGGAGCTCTTACAGTGATGTTAACCTTACCAATAAGAGTTAATGAAGACAATGAAAAGGTCAGAGCATTGTTACAAAGACTTCAAGATCAATGTTCAAGAGCCATACATAAGTTAAGAAAGAAGTGAAGTGTTTGATTGAATTCCCCAAATCCTTGAAGATAATGCATATTGAAGAAACTTATTGATTTACAGAGAAATCATAAGTTTAGGGGAGGATTGTTGGGACTAATCCGTTACCACGGATAGCATGTGGTTTACACTGCTTGATTTAGCACTAGCAGTGGAAACGTATTCCCAGTGCCAGTTCATTATTACCACTGCTATCAGTTTAAGTTTAGCTTAACACGTCTAGATAAGTATAGAATATATCTTGTGTATATTCTATTATGTTAGCTTTATACTTATCTTGTAAAGGACTCCTTGTTGTATAAAAGGAGGTCCTAGGTCATTGTCTTAGGTACTTGATTATTACCTACGTATTACTCACAAAGGCTTCAAGGTGTAACCCTAGTGATACTAAGATCACTCGTATTATTCATCAATAATATTGGAGCTTAAGTTTTGTGTTTAATCTGTGTTTACTCTCATACAATACATCATATAAACTGTCTTCTAAGTATTACTAAGTATATTCCGCGTGCTTAATAATATCATACAAAATATCATAGACACAAGGAGTGTGTCCAGATCCATCAAAACGTATAAAAACTTATCAAAAAGGACAAAGTCGTACGAAAACGGTGGAAAACGTATGTAAACAGACGCAAACGTGTAAAAACATATGAAAATGTGTAAAAGTGTAAGAAAGCGTATGAAAACGGCGAAAAAGTCTTAAAAACATATGAAAATGGTTAAAACGGACAAAAAACGAACTAAAGCGGACGAAAACGTATAAGAACGTAATAAAATGTACGTTAATATGTAAAACAGATGAAAACAGACGAAAACGTCTAAAATAGATGAAAACGGCTAGAAACGGACGAAAACGGTCAAAAACTTATACAAACGGACTAAAACATGAAAAAACCAGCGACAAAGTGTAAACACGGACGAAAACGTGTAAACAAATACGAAAATGTATAAAAACTTATTAAAAAGGACAGAGTCGTACGAAAACGTGGAAAAAGTGTATGAAAATGTGTAAAAGTGTAAAAACGTACAAAAACAGACGCAAACGTGTAAAAACGTATGAAAATGTGTAAAAGTGTAAAAACGTACAAAAACGGACGAAAACATATGAAAAGAGACGAAAACGTGTAAAAACGTACAAAAACGGAAGAAAACATGTACCGAACTAAGAAAACGTATGAACACGGACGAAAACGTATAAGACCGAGTAAAACGGACGAAAACGCACAAGGGTTGTGTTACCGTGCCCAACGTATCTAACGCAACCCTAAACACAGTGACACGTGAGTTAATGATATTATGTCATCCTGAAATGTCAAAATTAACGTGCCCACCCTTAATAACTTTAATACAATTCATATAACCTTCACACTATAACTATACACCTACCAAGCCGGTGCAACCCATTCATGACCGGTGATAATGGCTAATTCACATGGTGGGTAGGGTATTACGTTATCACTGGTCACATTCATTAATGGGTATTTGACATAATATGGGTCAAAAGCATTGGGTTATAGTTGCTTAGAGTGTCATGTTACGACATGATTCAATCAATAGTATATATAATATTATATTATGAAAAACCCGACCAAATGGTCAATTTGCTGGCTACCCGAGAATGAAAATCCCAATTTGGTAAATGAAAGTCAAAAAACAATATTTTCTAGAAATATGAGATATTCCCATGTCGTTTTAAGTCCCAACGGAGTGTGAATGGAAATTCGCGTTCGGTTCGTGATCGGGTGATAAAAAATAATGAAAGATATTTGGATTTTGTGAATAAATTTATGAAACATAAACTAAAAACAAAAAAAGAGCAAGGTTAGATCAAGTGGTTAACACTCTTGCCTCTGGAGAAAGAGGTCAAGGGTTCGATCCTTACCCCTTGCAAGGCCGGAGGTGTTCGATCCTCACCCCTTGCAAGGCCGGAGGTCCTTTTCTACCTTTGGTAGAACCGGAAGCAGACTCTCTACCTTAGGTAGGGGTAAGGCTGTCTACGTCTCAACCTCCCCCATACACCGTGTGTTAGGTCACTAGTTTTACAAACACAAGTTTATAAGAAAGAGATAAGGCGATTGAACAAGTTATACACACACACACACGTTAGTAATAATACGGTTTAAGCAAAGAGAGTGAATGAGAGAATAACTTGAACAACCAACCTTCAAATGAAGGTTTACATAAGGTATTTATAGGAGGAAAGCTAGGGCAACACTCCTAGTTTCCATCCTTTCCTTAATGGACTAAGGCCTAGGCTTATGGGCCTTCTACATAAGCCTAAGGCTAATTGCAAACATAAAGGCCATAGTAAAGCTAACTATTACATATTAATTACAAACACTTGATTATGGTTTAGGAGTGATTCCAACACCGTGAAAGACGGTATTGGGACCAATAACCCGTGGAAGACGGTATTGGGAGTTACTTTACTTTTTTTTAAAACTAAAAACAACTAAATAAGCAAATAAATCAAGTAACAAAAGTCGAAATAACCTAAAATGCACTTAATCCTAAAAATACCAAATATTTATAAGCATAAAAATTAAAATTATTTTTTAAAAGTCCTAAATACTTAAAAATAATTTTTTTTTAAAGAAAATTGTATTTTTCTGAAATTTATTTTATTTATTATGAATAAAAAACCTTTTTAAACTAATTAAATGAAAAAAAAATCATTAAATCAAAAGAGAAAAAAAAAAACCTTTTTAAACTAATATGAAAACTTTTCAAAAATTTAAGCAAATTCAAAATTCCCCCCACAAATTAAATTTATTCCCCCCAAAGTTTCCATCAAGGCCATTCCAAACTAATTGCAAAAAATTAACTCCTCCTCCTATCACCCCACACCTCCGTCTCATCTCACCACAAATCCTGTCACCACCACAACTCTCCCGTCATTGACCCACCAGTCCCATCACCACTGGTAAGTATTGTTATGTTCCTTTTGTACACATCGTTCTAACACATAAAATAACCCTGTTAAGCCTATTAGCTAATTGAACATCTGTTTCGAGATATCCTCTTGTAAATTATGTCATTTTCTTATTAAATTTAGATAGTTAATTGGTTAAAAAATTTAAGAAACCCTGTTAAGCCTGTTACCACATGAACATGGAACCATAACTTAGCTAGTTAATTTCTTATTTTTCCTTAACCCAAACACCCCTTTAGGAACAGTTTCATTAGACTTTATTCAATTCTTAGCATAATTCAATGCCACATTCAATCTTTGAGCTATCCTCATTACTTGGAATGTCTTTTTTAACTTTTAAGATCATCAATTGCAGTTTGATGTTGTCTTCTATAATATTCAATAACTTGGACTGTCTTTTTAACATGCCTGCAGGGACTACATTTATAAAAATTGCTGCTCGGATAGTGGGACACATTTATAAACATGGACAAGTCTTGGATAGGAACTAATAAAACCAACAAATCTTATGTTGATGGAGTAGCAGCGTTTATTGATTATGCAGTACACAACTTGCGGAAGATGGGGAACATCGACCCACGAGTTAATAAAAATGATCTTTCAATGCCATGTCCGTGTACAGATTGTTTAAACCACATAGCGCATAAAGTGGAGAAAGTGCAGTTCCATTTATTCAGCAATGGGTTTGATCTAAGCTACCTAAACTGGAATAAACATTGAGAGAAGGATGAGTCATCAATAAGTACCGAAACACATGTTAACACTACAATAGAGTTTGTTGACGACACGGATTTTGCTTCATATATTCCAACAGATTCCCCAGCAACAGTAGAAATGGTTAATGCTACAAAAGATAATTTTGATGAGGATGATCTTGTCAAGTTTCAACAATTATTATTAGACGCAGAGAAGCCTCTTTACGCAGGATGTCCTGACTTCACAAAGCTGTCCACAATAGTTAAACTACTCAACTTGAAGGGTAAGTACGGATGTTCTGATAAGTTCTTTACTGAATTACTAGGATTGTTAAAGAAGATGCTACCTGCTGGTAACGAAATGGTGGAAAAAACTTATCAAGCCAAAAAAAATTGAAATTGATGGGATCAGGATACACAAAGATACATGTATGTATCAACAACGCCTTCTTCTGGAAGGATGACAAGGATTTGACTGCTTGTCGAACTTGTGGGATATCAAGATGGAAGGTGGATAATAAGACACATAAAGTGTACGAAAACATTCCAACAAAGGTAATGTGGTACTTTCCAATTATACCAAGACTGCAACGACTATTTAAGCTAGAAAGTATTTCAGAAGATTTAAGAATGGCACGCGACACGGAGGATAACCGATGGTGTGTTACGTCACCCGCAGATTCAAAGGCATGGCGTACCATAGATGAAAAATTCCCCGAAATTGCTGAAGATCCAAGAAATCTACGGCTAGGAATATCGGTTGATGGGGTTGACGTCAACTCAGGAAATAGGCATCACAGTGTATGGCCAATTTTAACTGTCATATACAACCTTCCTCCATGGTTGTGTATGAAAAGAAAGTTTTTCATGCTTTCGGTATTAATATCGGGATACCCGAGAAATGATATCGATGTTTTTCTAGAACCGTTTGTTGATGATCGCAAACCTTATTCGATACTGAGGGTTGATACATATGATGCATCCACAAAATATAACTTTAATCTACGTGCCATTGTGTTATGGACAATAAATGATTACCTTGCACTTGGTACATTATGTGGCTGCCCGTACAGTGGATTCAAAGGTTGTGTAGTATGTGGGAAAGATACAAACTGTGCTAGACTTTCTGCCTCATCCAAGCAAAGTTATGTTGGTCACAGATGATATCTACCATATGACCATCCGTTCAGAAGGCAAAGGAAGGCATTTAATGGACAACAAGAATTTCTTCCGGCTCCAAATCCAATGACCGGGGAACAAATATACAACGAGGTACAACATATTGAAAATAAGTGGGGAAAAGGAAAACGAACAAACAATAATGCATCAGAAAACCAAGAAGATACTAGAGGTAGAGGTAGGAAGATTCAAAAGCAGAAAAGAAACATAACAGAAGTAGAGGGTAGTTCAAGCCAAGTAAACGGACAAAACGGTGCGTATTGGAAGAAATTCAACATTTGGTATCGAAAACTTAGGTATTGGAGGCATAATTCTGTTCCACATTGTATTGATTTTATGCATGTAGAAAAGAATGTTGCTGAGAGTCTCGTCGGAACTTTGCTACATGTTCTAGGAAAGACGAAAGATGGACTGAATGCTCGATTTGATCTGGCTGAGTTGTGGGTAAAACAAGAGTTGTTTGCTATGCAAGAACAAGACAAAACAACACTACCTCCAGCAGGTTACACATTAACGAATGCTGAAAAAGATAATTTTTGTGAAACTTTACACAACATCAGGGTACCACAAGGCTATTGTTCAAATTTCTCTAGTTTGGTCAGCCTAAAGGATAGGAAGCTCATTGGCCTAAAATCGCATGACTATCACATGCTAATGCAAGAGTTTCTGCCCATTGCAATACGTTCAATCATGCACCCACCCACACGATATGCTATTATCAGGTTTTGCTTTTTCTTTAAATCAATATGTTGCAAAGAAATAATATTGCAAGAACTAGATAATATGCAAGCAGAACTGGTAGTGACACTGTGCCTACTCGAGAAGTTCTTTCCTCCATCATTGTTTGATATTATGATACATTTGACTGTGCACCTAACTAGGGAGATAAAATTATGCGGTCCCATATGCTTTTGGTGGATGTATCCATTCGAAATATGTTTGAAGGTTATTAAAGGACATGTGCGGAACATAAATAGACCAGAAGGATGCATTGCTGAGGAGACTATTGCGGAAGAAACAATAGAGTTTTTTAGCGAATATCATAAATCCATGAAAACTGTTGGTATCCCACCTGATAAACATGAAACAGATGAAAATGAGGAAGGAAAGCCATTGTCGGCCGGAAAATCAAGTGAAGTTCTCGGAACTCTTTCGAAAGCACATTTGTATGTAATAAATAATAGAGATGAAATTGTACCGTATATCGAGTAAGTCTTACTAACACATGTCTATTTCGTTACTGAAAATGATGTATCAAATATAATAATCAAACACCTTGTTTCAGGCGACACAAGCAAGTTTTGAAAACAGAAAACCCGGGTAAACGAATTGCATTTCTGGAGAATGAGCACAGCAAATCTTTTGCCAAATGGTTACGCAAAGAAGTAATTAATCTTATGTTACTCAACATACCCTTTCTAAACCTTATTTCTTAGCTCATTTTGATCTGAAAATTGGTGCACTTATTCTTTTGAGCTAATATATAGTTGTAATGAAATTAAGGTTGAGAGAGAGTTAGAAATCGACAAAGAAAGTGTATCAGAAACTGTAAGGTGGATATCCTATGGACTACGCGCTACCGTAGTGAAATACGATGCATATCACATCAATGGGTATACTTTTCGTACGAAAGATCATGAAGGCAAAGTTTACCAGAACAGTGGGGTTAGTGTTGAGGCATTAGATATGCACATATCTAAAGAAGTTGCAACCACAAGAAAAGCATATTATTATGGGGTTTTACAAGAGATATGGGAACTAGATTACCGTTACATGCAAATTCCTATTTTCAAATGTGACTGGGTTAATCACAAAGCTGGTGGAGTGAAACGTGATACTACTCTTGGGTATACATTGGTTGACCTGAATAGTTTAGGCCACAAGGTTGATCCATTCATATTAGCCGCACAAGCACGACTAGTGTTTTATGTGAAAGACCAGGTAGATAAAAAATTGTCTATTGTGTTTAAGACACCTCCCAAGAATTACAAAGATAAGTATGACGAAGCCGATGAGGAATTTAATACCGTCATTCACCAAAGACACTGATAACATATTGACACGTGTGGATCGATGTGACTTGGGTAACGAATCACGAACTGACTACTATCGAACCGACTGTGGAGGTGTTGTTATACGAAAATCCAAGTGAACCATGTTATGGCCAAGTTGTCACACTCTACCTTTATCATATTTCACTCTTTTAAAGCATAAAGATATTCGATTTTTTGTACTTTTTGAAGGATTTATGTTTATAATACAAGACTTAATATTAGTTAAATATGTTAGGTATATTATTTTGTACTTGTTTAAGTATTTATGTTTAAGGATTTATGTTGAAAAGCAAGAATTCTCACAGATTGGAGATGTATGGAAGTTGTGCTAGTTGATGTGCTATAGTACAGAGTTAATTCTGGTGATGTCATTGTTAAGTCTGGTAGTGCAAAAATTAAAAAATGATTTTTACTGTTTAAATAGTACTGTTACCTAATTTTAGGTGGTCAGAAGTATTTATATGGATAATTTTTATTTTTAGAATTCATATTTATCCTTTAATTACTTTATCCTAATCTTTAAAAGTTTAAATCTTTTCTTTCGATTAATTCTCCTTACCAGCACTAAACCCTAACTGCGTTGCACTACCAGTACTTCAATTAACATAAAAGATGGCACAATTAAAGTTTGTAGACAAGCACAATCAAGTGGGATTTCTCAAAAAGCCTGCTGAAAGCACAGACTTCGAGCAGATAGTGGACTTTCTAAAGGGTAGTCATATCAGGTATGCCCTTACTCATAATCCAACAATCTATGATTCCCTAGTCAAACAGTTCGGCATCTATCGCTAGAACTATTGCCGATGGGACACTAGAGTTAAATGCAACTATTGATACGTTAGAGTATTCAATCACGAGGAATCAGTGAAGCAAGCTTCAATTGGCTGATGCCTCGTGGATTTCAATGTTGCCAAATAATGACCTCTTTCAAGGATTGGAAAATATTGGATATCTAACTCATGGAACATTCACTTTTTGGAAGAGTCATTTTACGCCACAATGGCGTTTCCTTGTGCATCATATTTTACATTGTACGAGCTCTAAAAGTGGTGGATGGGATCAATTTGGAAGCAATATTGCTTCTGAATTGGTCTGTCTCTCCATTGGCAGACTCTTCATTTTTTCAAAAATGATTTTTGATGCCATGGTTGCTAATGCCAAGAATAAGAAAAAGTTTTTGATGTACCCAAGATTTTTGCAAATGATCTTAAATGTTGAAACAGCAAGCAAACGTCCTTACATTGTTGTCCCTTTCACTAAAAAGATATTTGGTAATATGAAAAGGGGTTTTGAAGGGGTACACAAGCCACTTTTGTCTGCTATGTTGCCTACTGTTGCTACTGACCCTGCAGGTACATCTACATCTGCTCCATCTCCCTATCGCTACATCGAAGCTCAGTTCAACCTACATCAGAACCAGAAAAACCAGAGTTTGAACAGAGGACACCAACACCTCACCACCTTCACCTTCAGTCCATGAGGAAGAACCACCAGTGATTCCTCAACCACAACCTCCAACACCCACTACTACAGCAGAACCCACTTCCTTATCTATGGAAGATCTACTTCAACTGGTTCCACAACTGATTTCAAGGGTTGATGAGTTGGAGAAAAAATTAAAGAAGACCAAGAAGTCACTAGGGACTACACGCAAAAGAGTTAAGAAATTGGAGGGGAAATTCAAACAGACATGGATAGACATTACAGACTCAGAAGGTGAGGAATCCTCTGAGGAAACTCAAATTAGTCCTCAAGGATTGAAGCAGAAATCTTGGTTAAGAATTTCACAGAAGAAATCCTTTAAGAAGAGACTGATAAAGAAGCGCAAGTTCTAGTGGAGTGGATAAGTCCGGTGACTTTACTAAAGATAAGTCTGGTGGTGCTGAAATTAAATCTGCTTTTAATGAAGATTTTAAAACTCGCTTTGATGATGAAGTTAATACTAGTACTTGAACATATTAATCCCTGGTAGTGATCCGGTAGTACCGTGAGGAGTTTGTGCATAGGGAAGGCAAAGGAATAGTGCAAGAATCTTCGAGCCGTGAAGACCAAAAACAACTCACGTAAGAGAAGCTAGCTTAGCTGAGATTGCTAGGATTCAAGCAGAGGATGAGGCTGCAGGCTAAACGTGCAGTAACAAACATTGAATGATGAGTGATTGCCAAAAATCAGAGGAGGAACCGAATTAACCAAGAACAAATGAAAAGGAAAGATGAAATTATGGAATCTGCCAAATTCTACACTGATGAAGAATGGGATACTATAAAGGCCAGATTATTAGTAAACAGAGATATCCTTCCCGATATTGGCGGAGAAGACTATGCAAGTAAAATGGTTGAGATGATTAATGAGAAGAAGAGGCTTCTGAGAGAGCAGAGACAAAGAGAAAGGATGCACAGACCCTTGACCAAAGCTGAGCAAATGGATTATATGATCCACTACATCAAAAGTCAAGGGAATCCTACCTGGAAGTTGAGCCAGTTAAGGAAATTGAAGGCTGATGATCTAAAAGCAAAATTTAAAAAAGTAGTACCAAAATAAAAGATTTATTCCAATGGATTCAGAGTTGGAAGCTTCAACGCTTAAAAGGAATGGTTACAATCTTCAACCAAAGGATGCTAAGAAGCAGAAGATTGTAGAGATCTGAAAAGGCTGAAAAACATTGTGATAAGCCAAAAACTGTAAAGAAAGAGGAGGAAGCTGAGGTTAAGCAACCGGTTGTGAATATGACAAGGAAGAAATCCACTGGAAAGAAAGGAGTGAAAAAGGATAAGACAAATGTTAAGAAGGAAGTGGAAGAGTACATGAAGGATAAGGTTGATGAACCGTCATCCGAAGAGTTTACCATGGGCTCCATTCCTACAGGTTCAGCACTTCCTGCTAAGATTGCAAAGGTTCAGATCATCAAAAATGGGGAAAAGGTAGTTTACGATAGTAAGGAAAATCACACAGACACTATATATGTGAACTTTCCTGGTTTATTGAGTGTTTTGTCAAGGGATGATTTGAAGACCATGTACCAGCTGATGATGGAGAAGCATGGTGACAAGAGACCTGAAGAGGAATATGAAAGAGTCCTCTCGGGTGACTTGAAGACCATGTTTGAGACACTAGATGCGATGATGAAATGTGAAGGCCTGTCAAGAATAAGTGATCAGATGGAGATATTTCCACACTTGTCAGATGCACTGTTTGGAATTAGAAACTGCAATTCATTATATGCTTACAGAAGTGGAGTATCCACTTCCAAACAGTATTTACAGGGCTATGCTTGAGAAGAAGCTGTTAGGTGAAAGAAAGGATGATGCATGCTATCAGCTTTTGAGGTTAATTAAATCAAAAGCTCAACAGCAATAATATGGCGATATAACAGTTAAGTCCGGTAGTATTCAGTAGTTAGTTATGTTTATGAAAAACATAATAGTTTATTAGAGTTTAGGTAAGGGATATGTACGCGTAGAGATATCTTAGGAAGAGATATCTATATCCTTCTACACGTTTTGTATACTAGGTTTTCCTTAGTGTATAAAGGAACCCTAAAGTATAGTGAAATGAACTTGTACTTAGACGAATAGAAATATTAATAAAAGAAGTTTATTAGTGAAATTGTATTTGTGTTCTTCTTGCTTGTTGTTAAGATTCCGCATTAACAATCAAGTACTCGTTGTTAAAGAGTTCTTCATATATATAATTAGTTTGGATTTATCCAAGTTTAGTAGATTGTGGTATTGCACAAGTGTTAGTGTGTGTGCATATCAATGTGACTATAAAAGCCATCACCTACAAACCCACATTTACATTAACAAAGACAATAAATGCAACGAACTTGACCATATGGTGTTTAAAGTGAAGAAACGTGTATTTTGTGTGACTATTGATCATCCAATGGCCACATCAAATTTATGTTTGTGTGGCCTTTTCTAATATTTAGTCACACAAAGAATGTTTGTTTTGGGTATTTAGTCACATACAATTAACCATAAAGTGGCTAAAAGTGTTAATAAGTGTGACCATATGGTGTTTAAAGTGAAGAAACATGTATTTTGAGTGACTATTGATCATCCAATGGCCACATATTAAGTTACGTCGCCATATGTACTGGATTTTGGCTACACTTAAATAATATGTGTGACAAAACGTTTAGTGTGACCATATATGGCATTTGGTCACAGTGTTAGTAGTAAATGTGACTTTATAGATTAGCTTTTGGCAAGCTAACACAAACTAAACTTTAAACACACATATTAACTTACGTGAACATATGTACTGGATTTTTGCTACACTTAAAGAATGTGTGACAAAACATTTAGTGTGACCATATATGGCTTTTGGTCACAGTGTTCAAGTGTGTGACATATATTTGTCACTGTTTATATGTTTATCGTGACTAATGCTTCAACCTTACTTTTCATTTTTCACTCGTTACAATTTCAGATGTGGCTAAAGAGTTGGCAAAACATATCAGTCACCATTAAATAATGTGTGATAAAACTTGACTCTATGATTTAGACACACAAAACATTACTTCATATGACTAACGCATCAAGGTTACTTGTAATTGTCACGCGTTCCAAATTCATATGTGGCTAAATGATCTGAAACAAAATCATCAGATACCTTTAGCCACACAATGTTCAATTGTGTGGCAATACAGTTCTAATGGTCACACAATCAAAATTTTCATGTGTGACTAATTAGTAAATGTTGTCAATTTTCGTACCTTCAGCCACACAAATATGTGAATGTGTGGCCGTTCCATTTCGACCATGTGTGACCAAATCCCATTTTTGTACTAGTGTAAGCACATGTGGAGGGGGAGTTTTTCTGAAAATACAAAACTCTCAAGTGTTACAAACATGTTTTCATTCATAAACACTTTGAGAGATTTTTCAAGAAAATGGTTTTATGGCAACATAGGATAATCATGGAGATATAAGGTGACTAAGGTTAGGAATAAACGTCCTATAATCCGCCAGAGCAGGAGGGATCTACCCAAGGACACCACCAATAGTTAGTATTTAGAAGTCCTTAGGAATGATTATTAAATGGAGAAAATGAGAATCGGAGAAAGAAGGAGTTGAAGAATTAAAAAGAAAAGTAAAGAAAAGGGTGAAAAGAAATAGCCCTCCAAATTATTCAACTTAGGGCAGACACCGGGTTCAATTAATATGATACTGGCTGTCACTAGATGACACCGGTATTGAAGGTAAAGTCGTCATGGACCCAGTGATGCACTACACTAAACCTTCTTAGCCACTCAAGTTTCTCTCAACAGAAGCTTGTTTCATTCTCACAGAGAACCCTACGTAAACTATCGACTTTATCTTAGAGATTGTTGGTATTGAAGAAGGAGACCCTCTCCCTAGTCTCCGCTAAGGAAAACCAAAGTGCACTACTGAGTCTAGAGCCACGAGATTCATCAAAAGATCTCTTAGTAACACTTGAACTTTCATCACTTGTCGTTCAACATTAAGGACGCAAGTGATACATTCTAGAGTCCTTCGCAGATCCAAGCAATCCTGCCAGGGTCAACATCAAATAGCCCTGACTGCAGGTCACTTCGGTAACTCCTTGTGAGTTACGCTTAGTGTTGTCTCAAACGGTCTATAGTCGTGAGGTGATGCTTCGGTGTACCTCAGCGACTCACCTGAACTGTAGATGTACTTCGGTACATCGTGTTATCCTACTTGAGGGACTCCAGTCCAGGAACATCCTTTGCTAGAATAAGAGATGTGTTTTCATACTATGCTGTTAAAACCCTCGAAGTTCAAACTTGTAAGTGCTGGAAATCCCACTAAGGAGATTCCTTTCAAGAATCGATTCCTGAAGACGTGGGTCATTACTTGAACTTGTTCAATGTAATGCCAACTGTCCTTCTACGGGATTCGGACGGCTGATTCGCCCGTCCAAGGTGAATCGAATCAAGACATTCATCAGTAAAACAATCGTAGTGGTCAATTCTCTAAGAAAAGTCCACTGTGATCGATTGGTGTTTTTCACTGACCTATTTGTGCAGCTGCTGATGGATGTTCAAGGGATGAATGATCGTGTTGATTCTCCACATGCTCACACCAACAACAACGCAAATGAAGTTCTCTCAAAAGGCAACTCAAAAGTCAAAATGATTCTTCGTCAAAGCCAAAGAATCTCCAAAGTTTAAAGACTAAGAGAAATACATCACATCTGAAATCCAAAGTCAAAAGGCGTGTGAGCATATTGAAGAAACACGTGGAGACACCTGAGCAACGTAGCTGACCGGAGGTAGACAATCACATATTATCACTACATCCACCAAATGAACAAAGAACAAAGAATACAAAGACGTCAATGCTGAAAACATCAAAAGAAACAAGATCCTTATTATGGGGAGATTGTTGGAATCAAAGCACTTCTTCTCACAAGAAAAAAGAATGCTAGAAGACGTCAAAGCAATCGCTATTACATCATCACCAACAACTTACTCAAGATTGTTGAATTCATCACTAACACTTAGGGGGAGATTGTTGGAATCACTCCTAACTTGTATTTCAAGTGTTAGTCATTAATATGTAATAGGTTGCTTAATTAGGCTTTTATGTTAGTAATTATGGCTAGGCTTATGTAGAAAGCCCATGAGCCTATGCAAAAGCCCATGTGGCTAAGGAAGGGACTAAAAGTGTTGCCCTAGCTCCCTTCCCCTATAAATACATTTTATCCTCTCATTTGAGAGGTTGGTTGTTCACTTTACATAATCTACGCATAACTCTTCATTATTCATACGTGTGTGTATTGTGTTCATCCGATCATCTCTACCTTATTTCTATCATATTGATGCTTGTGTTAACTTATGGTGACCTAACATAGACTAAACCAATTTCATTACTATATTAAGATATATGCAAGTGGGAACTGAAAGGTTATGGATATAAATTAATATACGTATGACCGGATTCGAACTCGAGACTTCGGGATTGTACACATTACGTATGAGAATCATTATAGAAATAATTAATATATTAAATGTAATATTTAATTATTTATTCACGAATGAAATACTTAACGCTTGTTAGTATTTAACAGTATTTAGTTAACAGTCGTTAAATATTAGTGTTTATCGAATAAAAGGAAACAAGAGAAAAAGTTCTAGAAACCCTTTAGGGTTTTAGAGCCGATCGATTATGGGCTTCAAAGGGAAGTGGATACTTTCCTTTTTTCCTTAAACTTGATCACCAAGTTATTAAGCCTATAAATACAAAGGCCTATGAATGAATTCATTAGTGGTTTTGTATCCCTAACTCTTCCTTGGTTCTCCTTCTTATGTGGTTTGACCGGATTCACAACCCCAACACCTTGGGGTTGTCGATCTCCTATAAACACACATACGTGTATTTTGTTCATGATCTAGAAGCTAGCTTTTCGTGATGATTCGATAGTAGTACGTGTGTACAAGAACGAAGGGCCAATACACTTGTGTTGGTAACTTTGGTGTGCGACTTTTGGTGTAGTCGAATTTGTTAAACCCTAATTTTAGGGTTTTAGGGTTTCTTGGTCTTTGATTATAATTTGGGGTTTTCATAAACCCTAATTGCATGGATTGATAAAAGGTACGCATTCTATTTAAATTCGGTTAATTAGTTTACATGTATTTAGATCCTACTTGCTTCCGCTATTTTCTTTGATTATGTTTATGTTTTATAATTGTTATGTATTCATTAAACCCAACAAAAAGTATGTGAGTTTGAATTCATATTCAAGTGTGGGAGAAGAGCGTATGAGAATTTTGAAGGAAGCTTGGGGACCAAGGGGAGTGATTTAAGGGATTGTTTGGTTTGATAAGACAAACAAGCATTTGTTTATTGTGTAGGAAACAAGGAAAGTATAAGGTGGCATTGCTTGCGAATAGTGTACAATAAAGGTAAGGCCTATGTTGAGGTGTAGGGGACAAGAATGGTGTAAAGAAGGATGTGTAAGAAGTTGAGTGTTGGAGAAGGAAGCATGTGCAAAGAAGACTCATATTTCAAAATTCAAATTTCATAATCCTTGATTTAGCCACAATTAGTATATTCACTAATCACCTTGATGCATCTAAAATAAGTGTTTTGCATCTCAAATAAAGCATTATCCCATAAAAAGTAAAGTTGCATTTACGCAAAGTGGCCTTGAATTATTTGACCAATAAGGGAGTAAAGTCGTTACGTGATTAGCAAAGACATACATAAGGATTATATCTATTTCAATGTTTTCATTTGAGGGTTTAGTGAAAGTATGAATCTCCTAGGTTTGAGAAAAACATTTTAGACTTTTTTTTAGAAAGGCAAAACATTTTAGACTTGGCAAATGGATTTTAGAAAATACTTTTGAGTTAGCGTTTTGTAAAACGGGAAGAGATATTTTGGTCATCTTTCTAAGTCCAAATATTGTTTCGAGTCTACGAAACATCTTAAATATCATGTAAGAACCTATATTGAAAGATCCACTTTAGTCAGTAAGAGGTAAACCGACTTGGAAAAACCGAGACGCGCCAAACAGTCCCTGGTGAGCTAGCGCGCCAACCTGGCATGCCAGGACTGGAGTTGGTTCGTTTTCGGTTTTAGGCTATCGTTTGTGATTTTATGTGTTTTCTAACATATTTGTTATCATTAAAAATAAAGGAGATCTTAGCCATCATTTGCACCAACACCTTACATGAAGTAGAATAACTTAATACACATCTTACCTAACCATTGAATGCTCAACACGTGTAAAGGAGAAGCATTTAAGTATAAGTTCATACTTTAACCATAACTTAGATTTTGTGTTTAAGTTAGAGAGAATAGGAACTCAATTGTCATTCAACTAAGATTGTTATTCCGCAAACAAACTTTGTCAAATTTTTGATTCGGTTCTATTAAGAATTTTAAATGTTGAAAACATTTTGTGAAAGTCTTGTTAAAACTGTTTATTTATTTATTTATTTTTATCTTTTTCATAAAATGGTTTTAAACTCACATGAGTTAAACTTGGAGAGTGATTCTGTAACTTAGTTATTAGGTTATAATCACTCTAAAGGGAACAACATCACATAATGTCAATTTTCTAATATTATCCCAGACGCTTGTAGAGCACACGTTTTCTTAATCGATCTTCAAACTGTTTTGACGCATAACGGATCATGTAATAGGAAAATATATACCATTAAGAACCGCAGTACACAGTTTATATTTAGACATGCAATTTTCGTGTAAAGTTGTAGTGTCCTATATTGTTATACATACACTACATAGTTTTCACTTTCAATATATGAGTTGGTTAGGAGTGCTATGGGTGAGTTTATCTAGTAGTAATAGTTATTTATTTAGATCCCTCAAAACAATTACTGAGGATTTCGTCAGGATTTAATTATTTTTTATGCGTGTTTACTATGTAGCATCCAAAATGATGTTGGTAGCTAGAAGCTGCCGAACAATTAGATGCTTAAGGTGTCGATGTATGCTAGCTGATTACGTTTGGCATACCAGTCACATCTCACATCATAGGTTGTGGATGTTGCCAAACATAAAACCTTGTGAGCATTCATTTAATAACAATATGTCCAATATTTTGGCTGGCCAACATGAGCCTCATACTGTAGTTATCATCTAATCCCTCTATGTAATTTTATTTGTTATTTAGCAAGTAATCATTTATGAAAATTACAACACGAAAAGACACATGGTAATCATATATAAACATCGATGTTTTCATGTTATTTGAAGAAGTAAATATACCCCTTTACTTTGTCTTGTCTCCACCAGAAAACCAGCTTTTGGAATTACTATGGCTTCCCCTACCAAGAACCTTCACTTTGTCTTGTTTCCACTGATGGCTCAAGGTCATCTTATACCGATGGTGGATATGGCCCGGATACTAGCCCAGAATGGTGTTATTGTTACTTTAATCACAAGTCCTGTAAATGCCAATCGTGTTAAATCTGTCATTAATCGTGCCATTGAATCTAAGCTCAAGATTCAAGTTCTTGAACTGCCACTGCCAACTGTTGAAGTTGGTTTGCCAGAAGGATGCGAGAATTTCGACTTGCTTCCATCAGCTGCACATGCGGTGAATATGGTCTGGGCAATGAATATGTTAGAAAAACCAGCCGAAAAAAAGCTCCAAGTTTTATGTCCTCCTCCAAGTTGCATTATCTCAGATGGTTGTTTACCCTGGACTAATGATGTGGCAGAGAGGTTAAATATTCCAAGGATTGTTTTCTATGGACCAGGATGTTTCACGTTTTTGTGCATACACATAGCCACAAGTACTAATGTATTAGACGAAATCGAGTCAAACTCAGAGTATTTTGTAATACCTAACCTTCCTGACCGCATTGAAGTGACCAAACCTCAGGCTTCCACTTGGGGAAAAGGAGACTCAAAAGAAACCACAGAGCTTTTTGAACAAATTCAAGAAGCTGAGAAAACTTCATTCGGGATTGTGGTTAATAGCTTTGAGGAGATGGAGCCTAAATATGTTGAGGCATTCAAGAAGGCAAAAGACAAAAAGGTGTGGTGCATTGGTCCGGTTTCACTATGCAACAAAAGCTTCCAAGATATATCTGAGAGGGGAAACAAGGCTGCGATCGATGGGCATGATTGCGTAAAGTGGTTGGACTCAAGGGAGCCTGGTTCCGTAGTCTATGTTTGCTTGGGAAGTCTATCTCATGCTTCCACAGAACAAGCCATTGAGCTTGGGTTGGGGTTGGAGTTATCAAACACACCCTTTATTTGGTTCATTAGGCACACAAGTCATGAATTTGAGCAATGGATCACAGAAGAAGGGTATGAAGAAAGGATAAAAGGAAGAGGACTAATGATACGTGGTTGGGCACCACAAATCTTGATATTGTCACACCAAGCCATCGGGTGCTTCATTACGCATTGTGGGTGGAACTCAACTCTTGAAGCGATTTCTTTTGGGATTCCAATGGTTACATGGCCACAATTTGCAGACCAGTTTCTAAACGAAAGATTTATCACAGATGTATTGAAAATTGGCGTGAGAATTGGTGTGGAGGTTCCAGTTTTGTTCACAGAGCGAGATTCAGTAAAAGTGTTGGTCAATAGAGAAGATGTCAAGATAGCTGTGGAACGTTTAATGAATGACGGAGAGGAGGGAGAAGAAAGAAGAAAGAGAGCTAGAGAATTTAAGGTGCTGGCGAAAAGAGCAATGGAGGAAGGGGGTTCTTCTCACCTCAATGTTGAGTTGATGATTAAAGATATTACTGAAAAAATTGCTAAGAACAATAAACTGATACAAGATGATGTGTAGGCTTCCATTGTATCTTTTAAGCCGAGCACAATTATTTCAAGACAAGACCTACACATCATTTGTCTTGGTTTCGTAAGAAGTGTATTTTATCGAGTATGTGATGTTTCAATTCGAAAATGGTAGGTATGGTCAGAGGCAATAATACATCCATGTCTCATGATGCTTGTTTCTTTTCTTTTGAACCACATTGATCATTAAGCTATCAATAAGCTAGATAAAAGGAGTTACTAATTATTAGTACAAGTCGACACAGAATCATTAATCTGTCTTCTGATGCTTATAATACCTACATATAAGGTTTATTCGTTATATTCAACAAATTGAGACCAATAAGTCGAACCAACTAAAACCGAAATATATTGGATTCATGAGATTGTCACCAGTTTATAAGGATTTGCTACCATCTTCAATATCTAGACTATCATCCTTTGTTTTAATTTGTCTTCTTTTAACATTAAAAATTTAAAACTTGATGTTTTTCAAGATTCATAAAACACAACATTAGAGGATCTTGAGCTCAACAAGGCTTTTTTAAAACTTAGTAATTGACCCCTTTAAATTAATTAAAAGGATTCGATAATTTCATTAGATTATTGACTTATTAATTGGGAAACTCATTTTTAAAATGAATTCTAAATAGGTAAGCAAGATTAACCTTTGTAAGATTAATTCTCGAGTAGCGGCAAATAATGTAGCAAAAATTACATAAAATTGGTTAGTAGGTTTGACCAGGTTGGTGTGTCATTGCAAAAGGCCTCATTTTCGTGTAACTCATTTGATTAAGCGCAAAGACATTCGGCTAATGTGAAATAAAAACCGGTCTAGTCCTCTACAACGTGCAAAGTTATTTTTGGTTATCTGCCTAAATTGTCCGTTACAAGACAAGACAAAATAGTCTCTTATTGAACATTTTGTGAGTTTCCCAAATAAATATACCAAAAACCTAATCTGTATATCATACATACTAAAACACATTATATTGTTGACCAAATGTCTAAACTATTGGTGACAAATTATGTAGATGGAAATTAACAAGAACCATCGTGAGCGAATGAAAGATGTTAGAGCATGGAGTATCACGGCGGCCACTCCTCGCCACTCCTCGCCGGCCACCGCCACCATACAAGCCACCCTCGCCGGTTAACATTTTGCCATTCCAACGACATGAAAAACGACAAACCAAATTTAACCTCAGCTTGATACTTAGCTTTACACGTGTCAAGTGGGTACAAAATAGTAGTAGTCAAAATAGCACCAATCGCACCTGAGATGTTGCTTCTGATATCGATTCAAGATCAATTGAAGAAGAAGACATCTTTTTTAATCACATGCAAAACTTCTTATTTTTTGGGTGGTGCTTCTGATATCGATTCAGGATCAAAGGAGAAGATGGTTGTTATGGGTGATTAGGTGGAAGTCAAATTGAGTTTAGGTGGTGTTTTGTATTGTACAAAGTGTAGGTACACAAAATTGAGTTTGGGTGGTGTTTTATATTGTAATGTTTTAACATGGAAAAGAAATAAAATGAGGGTGGGTGGGGCCAAATGAAGAAGTTTGTGTTAGTTGTGATTGGGGGGTATTTTTAAGTGAGTGTGTTGGAGTGATGTGGCACAAGTGGGGCCCAAATGAAGAGGTTTGGCTAGCCATGACACTCCATGCTCTTAGGGAAAGAATGAGGCCCCCACCACGGAACATAATACCACTAATAAGTTCTAGTAATATGGGACATGTTAATTCGGACCACATTAATTTGTTGATCTAAGGAATTCGTTTGAAGCATAGAAGGAAAACGACGATTTATTCGAGAATGTGGGTACTTCAATGGCTGGAAATGTAAGCAAGAACGTTTTGGTTGCGAACAAAGTCGTAGAAGAGAGTGATAGTGATAGTGATGTGTAAGATATTTATGACGAGACTACTCAATTCATGGCTAGCTAGCGGAAGTGCTAATGATACCAGCTTATATGAGGATGAAGATTCTGACATTTACGACACTTATGATATTCAAGGGTTAACTAAAGAGCAACTGGCGTTTTGTTACGTGATGAATATTGGTATTCCAAGTCCTCGTAGACGATAGGTTATATTTGGTGTCTTTGTGAGTCAAATGTAATCTAGTGGTTAGTGGTTTTTTCCTGTGGTGATGTCTTGTACATGTTATGTATGCTTTACCGTCTATGTAGCGGGCTGAGATGTGAGATTCACTCACATTCTATTATATTTAACTGTTTTTTGAAATAATATTTACCGGGTTTAAACCATTAGTCTAGTTCTTGATAACATTGGCAGCTGGTATCGCGTACACTATAGATTATGAAAAATTAGTACTACATCTAGTAACCAACCACAATATTGATGTTTTTAAATTATATACTTCTTTCTTTTGAGAAAACAATAGAACTTATGATTGGTTAAGAGTTTAAGAGGTTACAATCCATACACGATATTATCTTGAAAGGGAGTGGATAACCTGTCTGATAATTCGATGATATCTTTAATCATCGATGTCATATTGACATGTGACGAACCACCTTCTTCCATTGCTCTTTTCGCCATTTCTCCAAGCTCTTTGGCTCTCTCTCTCCTTGCTTCTCCTTCCTCTTCTTTGCTCATTAGACCTTCCACTGCCATCTTAATGTCTTCTTTTTTCGCCAACGCTCCAAGCTTATCTTGCTCCCCGACAACAACGGGAACCTCTACGCCAATTTTCACTCCAATTTTTAGAACATCTACTATGAATCTTTCATTTAGAAATTGGTCCGCAAAGTGTGGCCATGTAACCATAGGGACTCCTGCAGAAATCCCTTCTAGAGTCGAGTTCCATCCGCAATGTGTTAAGAAACCTCCAACCGCCTGGTGTGACAAAATGAGGACTTGTGGCGACCAACCACGGAGTATTAGTCCTCTATCTTTAACTCTTTCCTCGTATCCATCTTTTAAGAACCATTTCTCCAGCTCCTCTGTTGTATGAAGTACGCACCAAATAAAGGGTACATTTGATGACTCTAGTCCCAAACCAAGCTCAATGTTTTGTTTGGTGCTAGCACGAGCTAAACTTCCCAAACAAACAAAGATTACAGACCTCGGTTCCATTGCATCCAACCATTTCAAGCATTCATGCTCATTGAAAGCAGCCTTGTTTCCTCTCTCGGCTATATCTAGCGAACTTTTGTTGGATAGTGAAACCGGACCAATACACCATACCTTTTTATCTTTAGCCTTTGCTAGCTCTTCAACATACTTAGGCTCCAACTCCTCAAAACTATTAACTACAACCCCATTTGCAGCTTCCTCAGCTTCTCGTATTATTTCAAAATATGCCGCAGTTTCCTTTATATCTTTCCTTCCCCAACTCGAAGCTTGCACTTTGGTCAGTTCAATTCTATCCGGTATTCCCGGCAACACAAAGTACTCTGAATCCGATTCAATTTCATCTAATACGTTAGTATTCATTGCTATGTGTATGCATAGGAATGTGAAGCATCCCGGCCCATGAAAAAACAAGCCTTGGAATATTAAACTTTCGCGCTAAGTAACTTGTCCAAGGAAAAAGATTATCAGCAATAATGTAACTTGGTGTTGGAGTTAGTTCACGGAGCATATTTTCCGCTGGTTCTTTCAACAAAGCGGCAGCTGCAAATAGTTTCAAAAAGAGTGGAGCTGATGAAATCAAGTCAAAATTTTCACATCCTTCGGGTAAACCAGCTTCGTTTAACGGGAGTTGTAGTTCAAGAATTTGAATCTTGAGCTTGTCTTCAACTGCACGAGCAATGACCGGTTTGAAACGATTGCCATTAACAGGAGTCATGATTATTGAAACAATTGCGCCACGTTGGGCTAGTAATCGAGCTATGTCGACCATTGGTATCATATGGCCAGGAGCCATCAGTGGAAATAGGATAGAGTGTAGGTTTGTAGGAAGGGAACCCATTGAAGCTTAGGAAGATGGTTTTGGTTGTTTCTATATATTGAACGATATATGCTCAGTTTTATAGATGTTATTTTGTAGGATTTGATGCTTGTTACGCATGTCGATAGCATGCATCCATGTCTATCACAATTCACACCTCCCAATATTATGATTTTTCTTTGAGCCGAAATGACATGCAAATCATTTTTTTCTTTGGTTTCTCATGAAAACAACAAGGTACACTTCGTCTTTTTTCCCAACTAAACGGATTGTTTTTAATGTTTCATTTTAGGGTTAATAACCTTTTAAAGCACTATACTTGTCAAGAATGGCAGTTCTGCGTAGCGAACTAAAAAAATAACTCTTTTATACATTAAAGTTGACATTTTTGTCTTTCTTTAAGTATTGAGACCATATTATTACCATTTTACCCTTTCTAAATTTTTTTCAAAATACTTTTTTTTTCGAATTTTTTTTTCCAAATTTTTTTTTTTTAATTTTTTTTTTCGAAATACTTTTTTTTTGAAATTTCTGAATTTCTTTTTTTTTTGAAATATTTTTCTAAAAGTAAAATGGTCATAATATGGATATAATAGTTAAAGAAAGACAAAAATGTCAACTTTAATGTCTAAAAGAGTTATTTTTTTAGTTCGCTACCCAGAATTGCTATTCTTGACAAGTATAGTGCTTTAAAGGTTATTAGCCCTTCATTTTAATATCAACTTATCTCCCTTTTAAGATGCCATATATATGGTCCAAATTAAAGTGATAGCTAGATTCTATTGGAGTTTTCTCCCATGTAAGAGAATATTTCATATCAATAATAATTTCAGTGCCATACTTCTCTCATGAGTTTTGAAGGATGAGATATTCATGTGAATTTAGAAGTTATGCACACACATATTGTACGAACTACATTTGTCTTTATTTCCTAACAAAGTTTATAATTCAATTTTGGGAAATTGATCCTATTAGATATCTACTTTCTCTTTTTTCCTGTTTTAAGTAGTTAACTATATTTCAATATCAGACGATCACTATACTTTTATCTCTTTACCATTTCTAGTATTCATGTTTCGTAGATGAGTAATGTTTCGATGAAACCAATCCCAGCACAACCCCTATGCAAGCTCCAATAACCTCCAATTGAGATACCACTTTTAGGAATGTAAACCCAAACAAAACAACCATGTAAGCATACACAATCAAACACAAGAGAACCTCATGCATGTAACCGCCATTTTACAATAAACATAGCATAATCAGAAGCTACAAAATCATAAGAAAGATAAGAAGAATACAACACAAGAATTTATAGCGATTCCCATGATCTAGATATATGATCATTGTCAGTCCACTTTTGAACCTAGAGAGAATATTATTAGGCTATGTACTAAACTGCATGGGCTTCGTGCAAACTGCACGGGGTACTAACCCTAACACATATGTACACGTACACACCATGTTTACAATTACCTATGAAAGGTATTTATAGAGGTGGAACTAAAACACTAACCTTCTCCCCAAGATTACAAATATCGGGCTTCAACTACTATATGGACCTAAGCCTATAAGAGTCACAGCCCAAGAGGCTCTTCTGTAGATTCACGAGCGGAACCTACCCTCCGCCACTTTCCTACCGAAGCCTCATGTCGATGCCTACATCAAAGTCTCTAGTGTTCCATTAGCCTCCACAACGCAACAATCTCCCCACTTGGACGCTCAACTACTCTCCGACAATTAAGTCCAATAGACCTACATCATCATCCCTTCAACAATGTCTCCGTTCCAACCTCGTTGTACCGCCGAACCTACGTGACACGCTCAACAAACTAAACGAAGAGTTAGGAGACTTTCGATACAAGGTATCGTGAACATCTTGAAACTAGGTAAACATCTTCACTCTCTCTAGTTCAAACCACCTTCTTCGGTGCTTGAGAAGGTACATCGAAGCCACACCAGGATCTGATGGCGAAGCCACCCAAGGCTCTAACGCCGAAGCCTCAAAGGCTCCGACTACATAATTATTTCCAAGAGAAAATCCATCTCTTCGGATTGTTGATCTTTGTTATGTCTGATTCTGCCACCAACACTTTATCAAAACCAACAAACCCTCACTGCTACACAAAGCATTTATTACATGACCAATTTAAAATAGTTCATACATTTAACCAATTTAAATAATATAAAAGCAATATTTAGATTTTAGAACGGTTATATAACAAATCGTTATAAATAATAAGTTATTAAGAACGATTCTTACTATCTCGACATTATTTAGAACGGTGCATAGTAAATCATCATTAAAATTTTCCTTTTTTTTTTTTTTTTTGCTTTAAAAAATTCACATCAAAGAAGCGGGAATTTTCCCTCCTTTGTGTTTTTCATCTTTCCTTCCCTATTATATATTAACTCCATACTCTTTCTTTCACTTTGTTAAATCTTGATTGTGTATTTTTTTTTCCTTCTTTCTTCATATCTCAACTATCTAATGCTTTTCATATGTTTTATTTTTTGCAGATCTTGAAGAACACATCTTCCATTCCCTAAACACACTCATGATTTTACGTGTGTTCATTATTCATGTACATAGAAGGTACTTTTAAGAGTTTTTCTTTCATTTTATATTTGTGGGTTTCTTTATTAATTATGTTTCATGTGCGATAGATTTGTTTTTTAGTTATATTTGTTTTAGTCTTATTTTGACTCTTTTATAATGTAGGATACATGTTTGATACACTCATACACAATTCAAATTTGAGGTAGTAAATCTACTCACAATGTCCACCAATGTTGTCATGTTGACTCCATAAACCTATACCGTTAGAATATCAATAAAAGATTAAAAACCACACATGCACAAGATTAAAAACCACGCATACACCAATTACTCTCAGATGGCAAGATTCTCAAAATCCATAAGGATCAATGACCAACAACAATGAAACCTATAAAAACTTTTATTGTGAATGCCTTAAAAAATACACAATCAAACTTTATCAGATTTTTTTATTTTTTTATTTTAGACACTCTTTTAAAACGGTTCTCTATGAAATATGTAAAAAATGCAATTATTTAAAATGGTTGAAAAATGTTATAAAAACAATCCCATTATTTAGTACGCTCTAATGTAGAAAGGTTTAAAACCACTTCAAAAACTGAAAACTGACCGTTCTAAAATATAGTTTGTGTGCTAGTGCCATATGTACAGAATTTTAACGCACGCTAGATGGATTTACTCATCAAGGTTAACATGTGAGAACGCCTTCACACCTTTGAACATCCACTTCGTAACATTTGTTTTCCCACTGGTAACCTAACCAAACAACATACGTACGATTTTTCCATGTAAACTCATCTCATTGTACGGATACTCCAAATTTGTCAATCGCAAATTGTCATAGCATATAGTGTAAATTTAATAATTATGTTATTGAAATTTATACTTATAGTCCCATGCCTAAACTTTAGATATTTAAATTTGGTGAATTGAATCAAAATATACCGTTTATGGATCATCTAGTGCGGATTTAAATCCGAGGCAAAGATAGGACTAAACGTGTTGGTTTTAAATTATTAGTTTGTTGGACTATAAATTGCCAAGTCTTATAAAGATCTAAGAGTTACATTTGTGATGTAATTAGTGTTTTGACTTACCAATTGACTTCTCATTGCTTATGGATCACCTACTATGGTTGAGAGAACATCTACGTGGATCCTAGCCTTTGAAATTAATTTTTTAGGTTATAAATTACAAAAGGATTTCATTATCAAATTACTAAAATGAATTTTGTTATATTTTGTTGATGACCACCAATACCCGGCCAAACGTGAATAATGTGTCTTTCTATTCTCTGTTTGAGAAGGGGAAACTGAACGAGTCAAACTTCCTGAATTGTTATTGAAACTTGCAGATTATCCTTAAGTTTGAGGAAAAATTGGCTGTCATTGAGCAACCCTTACCTCCTCATCCTACTGATGATGCTGCCTCATCTGTTCGTGTTGCATGGCATATGTTGAACTCTTAACAAGAGAAGATAGCTATGTTCATGCTTGCGAGTATGACTCATAACCTTCAAAAGTTAATGGAGAGCCATACTGCATATGACATGCTAAAGGAACTTAAATGAATGTTTTAGCAACCACTACAAGAAATTGTCTAATTGTAATGCAAGTTATGGAACTTGTGCTTTGGAATTTTTTAAGTTGTTGCTTGTCTTGTATTTGCCATTTTTAAGTTGCGACTGTATTTGTGATTTCCTTCTTGATGGCTACTGTAAGTTGCCACTGTATTTGTGCTTTGGAATGGCTACTATGATGTTGCACTTTAGGAACAAAAGTGAATGGAACTTGTTTTGTGATTTTCCTTCTTAATGGCAACTATATTTGCCATTTTTAACTTGCATTTTGGCTATTGGGATGCTGCACATTTGATTGCGTGTGTGTTTTTTGGGACAGAGTAGGTGTGTTTATGATTACGTGTGTGTTTTTTGTGCGCGTATATTACTGAGTCGAGGGTACTTATTTGTTTGGAGAGTCAGGGAGGAGATGGGCTTTCGCACATATGAGATCTGTTTCCCGCAACAGTTAATGGAGGGATTAAAAGGTCATTGTTTATACATTTTTCACACATCTTATACAACATCACTTTACTTCTATAGATGACTTCGAGTCTAATATGCATATCAGTGTATATACTTGATTTCAATCCACTGTAATTTGGATAATTAAGTTCTTTTATTATTAGCGTATATACTGTAATATGCTTGATGGATAATATGGATTTCCCTGATTTCAATCAGCGTATATAGTGTAATATCATAGTATATACTTCTATAGAATTCCAAAACTACATTCTATGCATAACTTTCTTGAATACATAGACCAAGTACAAATGGAACTCAATGATTGAAGCTGATGTTCAGCGCGTGTTCTACAAAATTGGATCAAAGAGCATTAGCGATTTCATGTCTAAGGCAAGGAAGAGACCTCATAAACCAAAATTCATGGATTTGACCAATTGGGAGACATAGTGTAGAGGATGGAGATTGCCCGCCTTTATTGCATCCAAGAGGGGAAAACTGCTCACCAAGCAAACAATCGGTTGCATACTGCTGGTTCGGTCTCGATTACTAAACACAAAATAAAAATCGGTACTCCTTATTAATCAGTATGATATTATTATGTTTGTTTTTTTAATACTATTAAGTTTTTGATTTTTGATTGTTTAACTTGTTTAGCGAGAAGAACTCGGTAGAGAGCCTAGTGCATCTGAACTCTTTCTGCGTGTGCATAAGAACAAGAAGAAGATGTTTGTTGACGAAGCAGCAAACGTAACATGGGTAAGTTTTATTTCGACACAACCTTTTTCTTGATGTAGATTTTTATTATGAAAACAAGATGTCTGTAAGTAAACGTAATATGGCTAACTGATATCCGAAAACTAACAAAATGTGTTACACTAACCATGCTTATGCTGCTATTAGTGGTGCTGTTGTGACTGTTGAATTCCTTTGCTATGTGTGTGATCAATAAATCAACTTTTATGTCTTCTATTAAAAGATGATCTTTATGACCTGTTAACAAACCCTCTTATTTGCTACCTGTACATATGTGACGAGAGTCCTAGGAAGCCAGTCCATGTCATGACTTCAGCACCAGTCACGCTATTATTATTCAGAGATTTGGATTATTATAAACTTACTGAACTGGTATTGGTTTTTGATGAGAATTAGCATATTAAGTATTTATAAAACAGTAAAACTTCATGTTGTGGATCAACCCAACTCAGCCTGGTCAGTTTCAACCCTTACTAGAAGATAAGATGACCTGTTTCAGCCTACAACTTGTTTGATTTTATCGTACCGAGTGTATTTTAGATAATTAGATTGACTAGAAGATGTGAATTTTAGATAATTAGATTGACTAGCTGCATTGAGTACCTAATCATACAAGTGGTCCGTTATTGGTCTGCTATATATCTTAAACCCGTCTTAAATTGTTATGGGTCAAAACAGGTCGTTTCAACCAAAATTAACTTGTACAGAACTAGAGTACCAGACAATTGCAGAACTTCATCTTCTACTGTTCCTATACAGTTGATCTTTGTTTAAATAGGTATATGTTCATTACAATGACCTCTTTATATTTGTTTTTATTGCAGGAAGGGTATAATGAAAAACATGGTGTCGAGGACTCTCTGGATGCTCAGTCGGGGAATGGTGCCAAAACGTTCCCCAAGTGGTTTGATAATGTTCGATTAAAGAATGGGACAACTTACGGAGTTTGAAATGCTGATGGATATGCTTGCCAACAAAATCAAAAAGAGCAATCTGTCCGTAATTTTCATAATGAAGACCTTGTTCAAGCCTTAGATACGGTTAGACTTGAGCACAACCTTATAATGTTGTGAAAGCACAATCATCATATGAGAAACAACTAAGAAGAATTGTAGCTCAAGAAGTAGGAAAGGCAGTTCCTCAAGAAATGGGGAAGGTAACTCAACAACTTCTAGATGTGATTCGAAATCGACCCACATGATATGATATTCAATTGTTTTAGTTTACACTATATGAAACCATAAACCTTGAGAGTGGATACTATCCTTTGTGTAACTGTCTGGAGTTCACTTTTGTAAACCTACACAACTAATAATGAATTGGTTGAATAGCATTGATAATGTTCTGTTTGTTATGATATAAGATTGTTTTAGTTCTTAGATTGGAACAAGAAACAAATGGGACGTAAATACTGACGTCGTGTAACGATCCTAATAACAATGTGAATTAGGAATAGCGACTCAAATAGCGATATAGAATAAGAAAGTCGTTGATTTAGCGTTGTAAATAGCGACTCAGAATAACATCGCTAAATAGCGACGGGTATGGCTGCACATTTGGCTACATACTCGCACAAACAGCGATGTAGTTAACGACACAACTAGCGACATGGCACATAATAGCGACTTAAATAGCAACATATGAATAGTTGTCGCTAAATCAAATAGCGACATATGGATAGATGTCGTTATTGATGTCGCTAGTTTTTGCGACTTGCATTTACATGACGCAAAATTCTGCGACTCATTTACAGCGACATCTTCTTTTGGGCTGCTAATCTTGTCGCTAGCATTAAATGTGTCGCTAAACATGTCGCTACACAAGTCGCTAAAAGGCCTTTTTCTTGTAGTGATCTACACAAGTCGCTAAACATGTCGCTACACAAGTCGCTACACATCCTAATCAGGAGATAGCTCAAACTCTCTAGTTGATCTATACACGCAGGATGTCTGATGGAAAATCTATTGGAATGCATGTTCTTAGGATGAAGAGCTATGCTAAGGAACTTGAGAGACTTGGATCTCCCTTGCCAAAAAACCTTGTTGTGGGTCTCATTTTGAGCTCACTACCAAAGAGTTATGATTCATTTATGATTAGATATAACATGAATGGTTGGGAGAGAACTGTCTGAGTGGCTGCTGAGGAAAATATTCAAACCAAGGCTCCTTATGTCGGGCATGTTAAAGCGGGAGGAAGTAAGAAGAAGAAAAAAAGAAGAACAAGAGTCGTTCTAAGCAAGGTGTGATCGGAGCTTCTAAAAAATCAGGTATGTTCATGATGGAACGTTAAATCTTTTTCCTCAAAATTCTCTAATTAATTGTTACTAATGTAAATTTAATTTTGCAATGATGTGTAGGAGTCAAGAAGAAGACGCGAAAGGGTACCAAGCTTGAAATACATGTGAAGCTGACTGATAAGTGATCAAGTGCATCTTCTTGGCGGAGGATTTAACCACAATTTTACACATATCCTACCAAGCTAATCAGGGGAGTATTAGTTTCTCTCTTTTATTTTACCTTTCTCTATCATAACTTTGATAATTTCGGGAAACATTGGGGACAATGTTCATGTGGAAAACTAGAAGGGTGGTTGAATAGTTTTACCAATTTAAAATTTCCTTATAAATATTTAGATCGACTTATGTCAATCTTTTTGGTTGTTTATGTTGGACGTTTGATAGATAGATATATAAACGTGTAATGAAAGATAAAGAGTAAGAAGCACATCACCACGACACAAGTATTTATAGTGGTTCGGCTACAAGGACACCTTCCTTGCCCCACTCCACTCCCCGAGTCACCTACTCGAGAGTTCGTAAGCACTACACCAATCTCCTTATGGCGGAGAAGCCTTCACAACGTCGCTTAACCTTTTTCCGGTACAAAGCTAAATACCGAGTTCTTTCACACCAAGGCGAACCACACCTAACACAACGTCGCCTACCCTTTATATGGTGCTAGGCTAACCACCGAGTTCTTTCACACCAAGGAGAACTAGTCCTATCACAACGTCGCCTACCCTTTATTAGGTACTAGGCTAAGCACCTAGTTCCATTACTATGGAGGAACTACTACCCTTCACAACACAACACCTAATATCAAGGAGATCCTCTCCTTGTTACAACACCATTAAGGATATCACCATCCTTGGAAATAAACAAATACTTATATGTATAATGATGCACCTCATCAATTATACGACCTAGGCATTCTTCCCAACTTCAACTTGATTTGATTCATCGGCATACTTCACTAACGCCTTTGACACAATGCTTGGCACCCTTCACTAATGCCTTCATCTTGACACCTTTAGCATTCTTCACTAATGCTTTGACACGGATGATGAGCACCTTTCACTAATGCTTTCATCTTGACACTTTTGGCATCCTTCACTAATGCCTTCAACCCAACATCTATGGAGAAAGGAAGAACTATCAACAAGAGAACCTTAGTTGTCTTGATGATGACGAAGCATGGCAACTCATGGACTTGATCTTGCACGTCTTCAAGAAGTGGTGATCTTTCCTTTAAGAGGAACCTAGAAGATCACACAAAAACAAAAGACAAACTACATAGATCACTTGGATCTGAGGTTAGAGGGTTAGAATACTTGGGGGAAGTATGTGTGTAAAGTGATGAATAGAAAGGAAGAAATGGCTCTCTATTTATAGAGAAAATTCTCTACTGTTCCCCGGATCCCACGAATCCCTTCCACTTGGGATCCGGCTAGCACAAAGCTAGGGATCCGTGGAACGCTCCTCTTTGCCCATGGGTATTTTGGTTATGGGTCATGGGTCATGGGTTGAACCATGGATCTTTGGCTAGATACAATGTATCTTTAAGTGCATTGCACTTAGTCACTTGGGTATGGGTTGATCCATGGGTTATGGATATCATCCATGTATGATATAAGCATGATGTCATGCAATGGGTTATGGGCTTTGGGTTATACCCAACTACATTCAATGTATTTGCCCAATGGGTTGTGATACTTAAGTTCTTACCCATTTATATTACCCAATATACTACATGCTAGTTATGTGTATATTTTATCCAAATATGTAAACACTAGTTGTTGTACATATGTATTACTTGAATCATAAAATCACTTATACTTGTTTTAGTGTTTTATGTGAAAATATGAATATGTTAGAAACTATTAGTTCAAACCATTTACGTATTTTATTTGTTTAGTTAATATGATTTTACGTTTGTTATCGACAAAACATTAGAAGATCGTAAAATATAAATAAACGTTTTTACGGCTTATTTGTATTAACAATCTCCCCTTTTGTTGATGACAAAACATAAAATTATTTTAAGGAAAATCTAAAATTAGTAAAAGTTTGAATTTGTAGTTTTACTTTCTTCTCCCCCTTTTTGTCGAAACAAAAAGTGTTTGAAGGAAAGCAACACATCATTTTTAAAAAAAACATGTGAAAGATGTAAAAAAGAAATAGAAAGCAAGTAAAGGGAAAGGATCTCGTCTTTACTCCCCCTTGACGAGTCCATCCCTATGTAAGGGCGTCAAGTAAGTGATACTAATCTAGTTTGTTTGCAAATAAGTTTGCAAAAGATTTCGTCTAAGAGACGAATGTGCTCCCCCTTGATGATTGCAATTATGCAAGGGGATGTCATGAAATGTAAACCTAGTATTGCAAGTAATTTGCAATGTATTGCTTTGACATAAAGCTCCCCCTAGCCTTGGGATGTCAAAGTCTTCATGTGTAAATTGAATAACTACAAAACAAAGGTTAGAAAGTAAGTATAATTCACAAGTTCCTGCAAATGTGGTCCAAGTTAGTAGAAAATAACTTTCTGTCTCACGGATCCCGCGGTTCCCTCCTAGTAGGGATCCGTCTAGGAAATTTTTAGGGATCCGTTTTAGCTGCTTAATTTCAGCAAAGGTGATATAGCAAGTGATGTTATCACAAAAATAAGATATGAATACAAGGTAATCATATGCCCAGAAAAATAACAAGTAGCATGTAATTTCCATTTAATAAAACTAGAGTTATGATATACATGACTCTAAAAACTAAGAAAATAAGATAATACATGACTAGGAATTTCTAAACCAACTATCGCTTGATGTTAGGACACCACTAAAAATCTTCTAGCTCAAGTTTTGTTTAGGTTTGATCTCGTCGAAACGTTCGAGGAGATGATAGAACATGAAACGTTGGTCTTCTCGTACTTCATGTATCAAACTTTCAACATGTTGACAATGATAGCAATATTTGTCATGGCTAGGTAGTGGTGGTGGAGGAAATGAAATGGCTTGATGCGAAGGATCAAGTGAAGCGGCTTGCGGAGCTTCAAACGATGGAGGGATTGGTGGAGGTGCATTTGAGAATGACTCAACCAAGAATGATGGTGATGGTAGAGAAGTGTCAACTTCCATATGGTCGGGTGGTTGACTTTAATGATTTCTCATAATCCAAATGGGATTATATGATGGAAACGGCGAAAAGGAAGCCGGAGCAAGTGTTGACTCAACACCTTGATTTTGAACCATTATTCCTCCTAATGAGGAGAATGTTGTTGGCGGAAGCGGATGAGACGGCCTAGGAGGCAAGTCCTCTAAATTGTAGAGGTGTGGTGATGATAGTGGGGATGTGAATGAAATAGATCTAGGAACCAATGGTGATGGTTTAGTGGAGATAATATTGTTTGGCCTAGGAGGTATGGTGGTGTTTGGCTGATGAGTGTGTAAATACTCATCATTTTTGGTCAAATCTGAACTGCAAAACGTTTAAAAATGCTCAGAAATGCATCAAAATACTGAAAATATTCCAAAATTGCATTTTATATGTTTCAGATGCAAAATGTTCAAAATCAGATGAAAAATGAGCTTAGTTTGCATAATTGGCGTTTAGTCCCCAAGTTTCAAAAATTGTCAGAAATAGTCCTTGAGTCCTAATTTCAAAAGAAAAATCACCAAAGGTCCTTTTTAAATCATAACTTGTCAAAATTAGTCCTTTGGTGAAAAATGTCAAAAGTTTTGAGAAATTACAAAATCGGTCCTTCAAGTTTGAAAATTGGCAAAAATGGCCCTTGGAAATTTGAAAATGTCAAGTTTGGTCCTTGTATTATTAAAACTTGTCACTTTTGGTCCCTTGAAACATCTTTGTTGAATTGGCAGGATTGGTCCTTGAATTTTCAGAATTGGCAACATAAGTCCTTGTGTTATTAACCCTTTATAAACCCTTGGACCCCTGTCAAACCAAATTGGACCCTGCCTTTTACCTTTGGACCCTTGCCATTTTGACCCCCCCTTTAATATTAAAACCAGTCAGCCCCAAGTCAAATAAACCCCTACCCGCCTTTTTTTTCTTCTTCAACATCTAGCCTGCAAAACCCTGCAACACTCATCCCCCCTCCTCACCTTTACTCCTCCATGTCCCCTCATCCTCAACAACACTCCAAGAAAGCATTAAATGCTCCTCCTCCAACTCACTCAACCTCTCCAGCTGTTAAAAAGCACTTTTGGCGCCAATTTTGATCCAATGGCCAAGATCAACTAAAGTCATCCAATGGTCATGGAAAATGGTGGGAAACAATTAGAGAAGTGAGAGAAGATATTTTGGGTATAAAAGAAGCAAGAAGATAGAGAAGAGGGGAGTAGTTAGTTTTTATAATTTTTCTTAATGTCGTTTTTTAAATAAATGTCTTAGTTTAATGCAAAATGTTGTAATTTCAAGTTCTATGTATCACATTTAAGTAAAAACACCTTTGTAATATACTTTTGATTATCAATCCAAGTTTTTATATAAGTTCCAATTTTCAAGTTTACTGTTGAAAGTTTCAGTTTCATTGTCTTATGTACAAGCTTCTATTAGCTTCATTTTAAGCTCAAACAAGTTCACTCAAGCTTACTTTAGCTTTTGACAAGCTTTGGAATCAATTTCAATCAACTTTGTTAAATGGTCAACAAAAGTCAACTGCTTAAGCTTATCTGGATTTGATCATGAAATGGGGTTGATGCAGCATGGATAAGGGTTGAAATAGACTAGGTTAGCATAGTGTGGGTTCTGGTTTAAGCTGCAAACAGTTGGGAACATGTGAGTAAGATTTCTCATTTTCAATTTTCAAGTCAATTTGCGTTTTGTTTGTACTTGTATCTGTGGTTTAGAATGGTTTAAGTCTGTTTATTTAGTGTTAATTTTAGCAAGAAAACTCAGTTTGATCATTGGTACAAGCTAGTGCAGTGTTTATATCAGTTTTTATTGCAAATTAGTGTTTATAGTGGTGTTTGGATTTGCTACTTGAACTGTGCTAGAGGATTGTTCATGGGTTAGGACTTGTTGGTTTATGTTTGTTTAGCTCATATGTACTAATATCTGTCTTTAACTTGTGCCTGCAAAGCTCAAAAGTCAAAATCCAATAAATCTGTCTCAACGACTTAAGCTGTTGAGCTTTTATAAAACCAAAAGCTCATTTTGTGTTTAAATATCATAGATAAAGCTTGCAGTAGGTGTAATTCATCTTAAAACATCATATTCAGTTGGTAAATCTAGATCAAATTTCATTTAAGTCAACATTTCATGTTTGCTTCAAAAGTCAAAATTGTAAAATTCTAGTTTTCATCCAACCTAGAAGGATTTTTCTTGGACTCATTTCTGAGTCAATTTCAATGAAACTTGTGGTTTTAAAAGTCCTACTTGGTCTATTTTCTTATCCCCATTTTAGTATATTTTTGTGAATTTTATAAAAGCTTCATAATAGCTTGTTAAAATGGGCTTAGTTCCCTGTACACACTTTCGGTGTATAATGAGTGTGCTCGAGAATAAGTTCTGAGCTTGCAACAAGCTCATCAGAGCTTGTCCAGGGCTAATTTTTGGCTTATAAGCACTTGACCAGGTCTTCTTTAGGTGCTTTCTTTTGGTTTTGATTTCTAGCTTATTTGATAGCTTGTTCTTAGGCTCTTAGTAGACCCCTCAAAACTGTTTTAGCAATAAACTCAAATAAGTCAAATCTGTTAAGGTTGCAATACTGAGGTTTAGGCTTGTTGTTCTTAGTTCATTTTGAGTACTTGTAGCTTATTATAGCTTTTGTATTCTTTGTGGTGGTCTTTGGTCGTCACTTGCTTATTAAAAGTGCTTATTTATAAGCACTTGGCTTAGATTGCATTTTCCTTCACATAACCACCTGTTTTGATATTTTTCCTAGATTCAGCATATTATTTTAGGCTTATCTTGAATTTTTCATATTTTTCCAGTATTGTTTGGTATTTTTCTCCATTTAAATTAGTTTTTAAGCCTTTTTAATTAGCATTTAATACAAATAATTAAGAAAAGTTTCAAAAAAATATTTTTTCATTTTTCTTAAGTTAAGATAAATATAAAAAGACAAAAAAATATTTTTTCAGATTTTTCTTTGTTAAATTTGTATTTTTAAGTAATTTAATTAGTTTTAAATATTTTTTAATTCCTAGAAAATAGAAAAATAATCAGAAAAATACAAAAATAGTTTTAAAAATTCTCTTTTGATATTTTAGATTTTTTTAAGTCATAATTTTATTTTTCTAGCTTTATTTCATATTTTCTTGTATTTTAGGCTAATATTAAATAGTTAAAACTAGTTTTTAATTAATAATAATTAAATAAATAGTAGTAAAAATAATTTTCTTTTTCTAATAATTTTCTTTTATTTTTAGGATTTCAAAAATGTCATTTTCATATTTTTAGGTCTTTTATTTCTTAGATCTCATTTTTTATTTGGTACGTTTACGTAGTTTTTAAAGCGTCGTATTTACGTTTGTCTCATCGATTGTTGTGCTTTCCAATTCTGTTTCCAATTCCATTCCAATCAATCAGTAGTGTAATAATTCAATCTAAATCCTTGCTGATCACTATCCTTAGTGATCACTCTATCATCTGATCAAGTGTTTGCACACCATTGAGTCTCCGTGGGACTTAACGACCCGGGAATTCATTCTATTCTCCAGGACTTCATTGTATTTGTGTTTTAGCAGTTTTAAGCTTCTTACGGTTAGCCATTCACAAGTGGCTAGCTTGTGTGAGGTAGCTTGACTGTTCAACACAGATCAAATTTTGGCGCCGAGGGAGCTTTAGCGTGTGTTAAACCTTTTGAGACTCATTCTTGCACATATACCATCTTTTGTAAAAGTTTTTGTAAAGTTATCGAAAATCCAAAAGTTCATTAACACTTTTCCTAAAGTGTTAACAACATCAAAAATATTTTCATTCTTTGTTTTTATAGCATGTTTTTCAAAAATCCAAAAATATCCATCCTTTATCCTCTAATCTATTTAATTCCCCATTCCTTATCCTCTATAACCGTTTAATTCTTCATCTCTTATCCCTCTTAACCGTTTAATTCTTTATGTCATGGTTTTCGACATGTTCCTGGTGTGGAGGTCCATTTAACGGTGGAAATTGTCGGCGATGTACCAATGTGAGTTTCGGAGACAAGTTTGTCGGTAATCCCGATCCCATTTCAAATAATGAAACACCCGATTTTTCCTACCTACCTCCACAGCCCCAATATGAATCCTACTCATGCGAGTTTTGTGGGAATGATTCTCATTACGGTTTTGATTGTCCACCACGGGTCCCGCTTGTCTATGAGCCCGAACCATGTTACAATCAGAACTTTGGTGAAAGTTATTTTCCCAATTATCTCTGTTGTGAAAATTGCGGGGGTCCTCATGCGACTTTTGAATGTCAACCGATGAATCAAAATTTTCACAATTCCAATTCTCCGGTTTTTACAATTTCCAACCCCACATTATTCCATCGGTCATCGGACTTCCGAGCCTTCACAGCATTTCAATGATTACGAGGAGTGTAATCTTCCACAAAGTTCTGAAGAAATACGCATTTGAAAGAAACTACAAATGAAAAGAATGGTGTGTAAGCTTCAGCAGATGAATATAAGAATTCGATATGATGACGATGATGATGAGGATACTATTCAAATGAGGGAATATTATGATTACAACGAGGAGAGTGCTATTCAATTGAACGATATTATTTCTCAACTCCCTCAGTCTATTGCTATCACACCTATCTTACCTATTATTGCTTCCAAAAACTTTCTCATAATGGAGGATGGGCATCTTGGCACAATTCGGAAACGGAATCGTCTAATGTTGAGAACTTCATCCCAATCCCAAGTGAGTCGAGGATATATCCGGCAGTGATTGTGATTTGCCTTTTGTGATTCTCTTGACATTTCGAGGTTACTTAGGGATTTTCTCAAATCCTCTTTTTGAATTTAATAATGACTACACTTTTGGGAAAGTAAATCCTTTTTTCGATGAAATGTGCGAGGCGATCTGAGACCATCACGGAAGTGGTGGAAATTGCTAGCTCTCCGAGCACACCACTTGTCCCACCTCTGTATTCTAACTTATCTCTTCCATCATGTGCTGACGATTCTATCCTCGATGAGATATCTTTGAATATCCCGTTGAGCCATCTGGCGAAGACAAAAATTTAATCGGGGATACTCGTTGGAAGAAAAATGCACATGGATGAAAATTTTAATGAGATGTTTGAGCTTGAAACGTACATCATCCGAACCTTTCTTCCTTTCGTCACATACGGTGTGACTTCTCCATGTCTTAACTCCCACGGGAGTGAAGATACTATCTTTGACCCCGGCATTTTCATTTATCATTTGTAAGCCGGGTCTTTCTCTGTATATCTCGTCGGTGTGGAACTTTCACGTGCTTCAAATGTTTGTCCAAACATCTTGAATGAAAGTCCGATGGAGATTGTTTCTTCCACTTTGCTTACCCATGAACCAATGAATGCGGGGTCGAGTCAAGCTAGCACTCGGGAATCAAAAATAGTAGCACACCATATGGGTTTTCACCCATATTTCTGACTTCTTTCTATCTTTCTACCACCCTAGTGTGGGGGGGGGGGGTTGCCCCACATGTTGTGTATATAAGTTTCCTAAAAAAAAAAATCTTCTTTCTAAATAATGGCCGTAGTATTTCCCTTTTACGTTCTCAGTTTCGGCATAACCGCCGGTACTTTGAATATTGAGGGCAATATTCATTTCTAAGTGTGGGGGGGAATTCTCACAAATTTTATCATATAATTAAACCGCCCAATTCCCCCATTTTTGGCCAAAATTTTTTTTGGAGTAAGTGTTTTGCACTTACTCATTTGGTTATCAATCCGCCATGTCTAAAAAACAAAAGGATTGGCTAATCCAGGAGCAAACGGCTCTTGGTAAAGATATCTCAAATCCGTTGACGGCTTGCAATTTGCCCAAAATTGTATGGTATTCACTCACCATATCCTAAAAAGTGAAGAGTTGGCTAGCCCGCAAGTTTATGGCTTGTGGTAAAGGCCGTGGAAAAACCATAATTGGTAATCAGCTCACCAAAGATAATATTGATAATTTATCTAAGAGTTGGCTAGTCCAGAGCAAACGGCTTCCGGTAAAGACAAATCAAATCCGTTGGAAGCTGGTGGTTTGCTCAAAATCACATGGTTATCGGTGTACCATGGTTCTTACTTGAACTGAAACATTTGGCTACTCCAGAAGTAATGGCTTTTGGTAAAGAGATTCAAATCCATTATGTTTTTCTCAAAAGATTGCTAGGGACTAGCAATAGTTTAGTGTGGGGGATTGATGAGTGTGTAAATACTCATCATTTTTGGTCAAATCTGAACTGCAAAACGTTTAAAAATGCTCAGAAATGCATCAAAATATTGAAAATATTCCAAAATTGCATTTTATATGTTTCAGATGCAAAATGTTCAAAATCAGATGAAAAATGAGCTTAGTTTGCATAATTGGCGTTTCATCCCCAAGTTTCAAAATTGTCGATATAGTCCTTGAGTCCTAATTTCAAAGAAAAATCACCAAAGGTCCTTTTTAAATCATAACTTGTCAAAATTAGTCCTTTGGTGAAAAATGTCAAAAGTTTTGAGAAATTACAAAATCGGTCCTTCAAGTTTGAAAATTGGCAAAAATGGCCCTTGGAAATTTGAAAATGTCAAGTTTGGTCCTTGTATTATTAAAACTTGTCACTTTTGGTCCCTTGAAACATCTTTGTTGAATTGGCAGGATTGGTCCTTGAATTTTCAGAATTGGCAACATAAGTCCTTGTGTTATTAACCCTTTATAAACCCTTGGACCCCTGTCAAACCAAATTGGACCCTGCCTTTTACCTTTGGACCCTTGACATTTTGACCCCCCCTTTAATATTAAAACCAGTCAGCCCCAAGTCAAATAAACCCCTACCCGCCTTTTTTTTCTTCTTCAACATCTAGCCTGCAAAACCCTGCAACACTCATCCCCCCTCCTCACCTTTACTCCTCCATGTCCCCTCATCCTCAACAACACTCCAAGAAAGCATTAAATGCTCCTCCTCCAACTCACTCAACCTCTCCAGCTGTTAAAAAGCACTTTTGGCGCCAATTTTGATCCAATGGCCAAGATCAACTAAAGTCATCCAATGGTCATGGAAAATGGTGGGAAACAATTAGAGAAGTGAGAGAAGATATTTTGGGTATAAAAGAAGCAAGAAGATAGAGAAGAGAGGGAGTAGTTAGTTATATAATTTTTCTTAATGTCGTTTTTTTAAATAGATGTCTTAGTTTAATTCAAAATGTTGTAATTTCAAGTTCTATGTATCACATTTAAGTAAAAACACCTTTGTAATATACTTTTGATTATCAATCCAAGTTTTTATATAAGTTCCAATTTTCAAGTTTCTTGTTGAAAAGTTTCAGTTTCATTGTCTTATGTACAAGCTTCTATTAGCTTCATTTTAAGCTCAAACAAGTTCACTCAAGCTTACTTTAGCTTTTGACAAGCTTTGGAATCAATTTCAATCAACTTTGTTAAATGGTCAACAAAAGTCAACTGCTTAAGCTTATCTGGATTTAATCATGAAATGGGGTTGATGCAGCATGGATAAGGGTTGAAATAGACTAGGTTAGCATAGTGTGGGTTCTGGTTTAAGCTGCAAACAGTTGGGAACATGTGAGTAAGATTTCTCATTTTCAATTTTCAAGTCAATTTGCAGTTTTTGTTTGTACTTGTATCTGTGGTTTAGAATGGTTTAAGTCTGTTTATTTAGTGTTAATTTTAGCAAGAAAACTCAGTTTGATCATTGGTACAAGCTAGTGCAGTGTTTATATCAGTTTTTATTGCAAATTAGTGTTTATAGTGGTGTTTGGATTTGCTACTTGAACTGTGCTAGAGGATTGTTCATGGGTTAGGACTTGTTGGTTTATGTTTGTTTAGCTCATATGTACTAATATCTGTCTTTAACTTGTGCCTGCAAAGCTCAAAAGTCAAAATCCAATAAATCTGTCTCAACAGCTTAACTATTGAGCTTTTATAAAACCAAAAGCTCATTTTGTGTTTAAATATCATAGATAAAGCTTGCAGTAGGTGTAATTCATCTTAAAACATCATATTCAGTTGGTAAATCTAGATCAAATTTCATTTAAGTCAACATTTCATGTTTGCTTCAAAAGTCAAAATTGCAAAATTCAGTTTTCATCCAACCTAGAAGGATTTTTCTTGGACTCATTTCTGAGTCAATTTCAATGAAACTTGTGGTTTTAAAAAGTCCTCTTGGTCTATTTTCTTATCCCCATTTTAGTATATTTTTGTGAATTTTATAAAAGCTTCATAATAGCTTGTTAAAATGGGCTTAGTTCCACTGTACACACTCGGTGTATACTTGAGTGTGCTCGGTAAGTTTGCAGAGCTTGCAACAAGCTCATCAGAGCTTGTCCAGGGCTAATTTTTGGCTTATAAGCACTTGACCAGGTCTTCTTTAGGTGCTTTCTTTTGGTTTTGATTTCTAGCTTATTTGATAGCTTGTTCTTAGGCTCTTAGTAGACCCTCAAACTGTTTTAGCAATAAACTCAAATAAGTCAAATCTGTTAAGGTTGCAATACTGAGGTTTAGGCTTGTTGTTCTTAGTTCATTTTGAGTACTTTTAGCTTATTATAGCTTTTGTATTCTTTGTGGTGGTCTTTGGTCGTCACTTGCTTATTAAAAGTGCTTATTTATAAGCACTTGGCTTAGCAGTTGCATTTTCCTTCACATAACCACCTGTTTTGATATTTTTCATAGATTCAGCATATTATTTTAGGCTTATCTTGAATTTTTCATATTTTTCCAGATCTTGTTTGGTATTTTTCTCCATTTAAATTAGTTTTTAAGCCTTTTTAATTAGCATTTAATACAAATAATTAAGAAAAGTTTCAAAAAAATAATTTTTCATTTTTCTTAAGTTAAGATAAATATAAAAAGACAAAAAAATATTTTTTCAGATTTTTCTTAGTTAAATTTGTATTTTTAAGTAATTTAATTAGTTTTAAATAGTTTTTAATTCCTAGAAAATAGAAAAATAATCAGAAAAATACAAAAATAGTTTTGAAAATTCTCTTTTGATATTTTAGATTTTTGTAAGTCATAATTTTATTTTTCTAGCTTTATTTCATATTTTCTTGTATTTTAGGCTAATATTAAATAGTTAAAACTAGTTTTTAATTAATAATAATTAAATAAATAGTAGTAAAAATAATTTTCTTTTTCTAATAATTTTCTTTTATTTTTAGGATTTCAAAAATGTCATTTTCATATTTTTAGGTCTTTTATTTCTTAGATCTCATTTTTTATTTGGTACGTTTACGTAGTTTTTAAACGTACGTATTTACGTTTGTCTCATCTGATTGTTGTGCTTTCCAATTCTGTTTCCAATTCCATTCTAATCAATCAGTAGTGTAATAATTCAATCTAAATCCTTGCTGATCACTATCCTTAGTGATCACTCTATCATCTGATCAAGTGTTTGCACACCATTGAGTCTCCGTGGGACTTAACGACCCGGGAATTCATTCTATTCTCCAGGACTTCATTGTATTTGTGTTTTAGCAGTTTTAAGCTTCTTACGGTTAACCATTCACAAGTGGCTAGCTTGTGTGATGTAGCTTGACTGTTCAGCACAGATCATTGGCATTGGTAGTTTTGTGGGTACAATCCTTTTAGGAATTGGTTTGATTGGATGATGGAGGATTCTATCATTTGTTGGCTTGACCGGAGATGATTCGGTTGAAGAGATTTCGTGTATAACACGAGCCCTTTTCATGGGTGGTTCTTTGGTGGATAAGTTACTACTTGGGGTTTTCCTCATGATGAGATGATCTCAAGATGTTGCAAGAGCTGAAAGTTAGAATGAGAGTGATGACTATGGAGGTCCTAACAAGGAGGTTTATAAACTAAGAGATTTGGCAAGTGCATTTAAGCCTTAAGCCACTAGGATTCATTGGAATGTGATGATTGACATGCACAAGAGTCAACTTCAGAGGTTGCACTGATCTAGGAACTCATTTAAGATGAGATGGAGTGTTTGAGTTAGGAAGATGAGTTGAAATGATTGTTTTAGCAAGATTTGACATAAACTGTCATCCGGATCCCACGGTTCCTTCCAATGGGGGATCCGTCTAGGCTAATCCTAGGGATCCGGCTCTCAGCAGCTAGGAAAGGATAGAAGTGATGTTTGAAAGGTCTAAAGCCTATACCTTTTGAATGTTTCAGTTCTCCTAAGTGTCTTTAAATGGAAGGGTACTTAAATGTTCAAGGGCAATGAGTGATGTAGCTAATGATTGCCTTATATGAAAGAAATTGGAACTTTCGTGAGTACCAATGAATGAACAAAGATGACACTAAAATCTTGAGAGTGTCAAATGGAGCTAGATGATCCTAGTGATCAGATAGTGACTTAGGATAATGTCTTGGAGAAGATCCTAAAGGTTTTAAGGTGGAAGAACTAGAATTTGATCCATTTCGACCAATTTTGAGGTAAGGATGATTATGATCAATTTTGCCATAATCGAAATATTTCTAGGTCTAGATGTAAGGGATCATGTGAGAAATAATGAGTGATCTAGAGAGCGGAAGAGTAATGAGTTTAGGTGAAACGATAGATCGAAAAGCACTTTGAGTGTGATCCTTAATGAGCTATGAGTGAGTGTGAAGCTTACTAAGCTTGAGAAGGACTTAAGAGATCCTAAGGTATTAAGTTTAGCTAGTGTGAAGTAGTCTAGGAACATGGTTTGAGGTGTAAAGGATTGAAATTCCACTTCTATTCGCCCGGATCCCACGGATCCTTCACTTGAGGGATCCGGATAGTTACAAACTAGGTATCTGGCATCTGGGACAGTTTTACTTAACAGTGAGCGTTTGTTCTATGTATCAAACTTAGAAGCTAATGATCTCTACAGTAAGTATACATGTATACAAGTAAAACATACTAAAAGCATGTAGAAATAGCACATAAGCAATTAAATGAGATCTAGCTCACAAGTAACACATAGGTTTATCAAACTTAACAACCATTATTCAAGAAGCTCAAAATAGATTTACGATCTAGATTAGTAAATCGTTTGTATTAACAATGGCGTGCAGAGTAGATGATGGTGTTCAAGACAATAGGGTTGTTTTGGCCAACGGAAGCAATGAACTATGTATAGTAATTACGGATGGTGATTAGCATACAATGAACTTCGTCCATGAAGTCATGTAGCTCTTCTCGAACAAAGCAAGATAATAGCTTGATGAGGCAAGTGGTTGTGATTCACTAAAAGAAAATTTTATTTTACAACTTGTTTGATTAGTAATCCTAAGACAATGCAAAGTATTTCCATTGTAAACTTACTTTAAGAAAACATAGGAGTATAAATTTCACAAGTGAGAGAATGAATATGAGACTGTTACTAGCGGTGCTCAATTACGGCTAAACACGACCATTTTTATGGGTGATTCCACATACCCAACTTCTATCAAGTAAGCAATTCAATCGTTAGGTCAAATTGAGTTTCTAGTGCAATAAGTTCTCCAGTATTCATTCTCAAGTTAGGAAAATTTATATTCCTACAATGGCCTATCGAAGAGTAACAATGATGATACTTTGCTTCATTTAATATTATACTTGAGACAAATAAGGTGACGAAGGCGTCATGTTAAAAATAAGTTTAAAAGTTGTCCATATGGTAAACAACAAAAAATGGTTGGATGAGCTAGTTCAACATATGTTGTTGGAAAGCTTTGAGTTTGGACTTTCAGATATGAACAATTATATTTGCGTTGCAAAATTATTTACTTGAATATATCGGATGAAATAATCAAGTTGTCAATCCTACTATGAAGCTTGGAGAGCGATCATGAAAAGGAAAATGGGATAGTACATCATCAACACAAGTGTAGGTTATGATCCGATGTACATTCTTGTTGTTTTTAGAAAATGATACAAGAACAAAGGAAATCATATAAGCACATATGACAAACTCAATCAAAAATCCATTTAGTGTGTTATATGTTTTAACCATTTTTCAACCTATATGACTTATCTAAATATCTAAACTAATGTTTTCGACACAACTAGATGTTATCCCAAACACTCCTTCAAATAGCACATTGATTACTAGAATATTACTAAATCGACAAACAAGAGAATGAATAGCAAGGTAAGGAAACCACATATGCTATTCAATCAAACAAGCACAAAAGCTATTTGAGATAAGCAAATAATCAAGCAATGCAAAGAAGACAATTTATCATTTAGCATAGCATACGAAAGTTCTTTTCATCGCTTTGTGTTAAATATAAACATGTATACCAAGCTTGATTAGTTTCTTTTATATTTATAAATATGATCAAAACCTTAATTTCAATAGAGGACACATTGTTATTCAAAAGCGAAAACATCCGTCTCCAATTAGATCAAAAGTTTGTGCAAAAGTTATGACCGAAAAATGACTTTCTATTATAAATCAATGATTCTGTAAATTATTGTTTTGAATCAGTTTATGAAATCATTTTTAAATGAAAGTAGACTCAAATACCTTTAAAGCGATAGGTGGCACGACTTCTAACGACTTACGGTTAAAAAGTTATGAATTTTGAAATTGAGACAAAAGCTGTCTTACGTACCACGGATCCCACGGATCCTTTGCTTGAGGATCCGTCTAGTGTAACTGAGGGATCCGCGGATCGATCTGAGAATTACAAAAATGTACGTTTTGACCCGACGAAAAGGTTTAGTCTTTGTAGACGTTTTAGTGAAGTTATATTACCCATTTTTACCTTTATTCAAACTTGATTAACAAGATATCTAACAACAAAACTTCAAAAAAAAATCACTAAAACACTTTTCATATTATGCTTATTATAAGATAGAAGCATATATCACCATTTTGTCCACAAGCAATTTAGCACGTTTTTGAAAAAAAATGTAACTAAGAAAACATACCTTTGCTGTATCCCTTTTTATGGTTTTAGAAACCATAGACGCGAAATACTTCATGATCTTCTAAGATACCCCAATCCTTTGCTATATTCCTTTTTATGGTTTTAGAAACCATAGAGGCGAAATACTTCATGATCTTCTAAGATACCCAAATCCTAGTATGAAGACTTCTCAAAGGAAAATGTTAGAATGATCTATCACTATCCAACACATGATGATTTCTAAAAGCATGACTTTTTGTTTTAAGAAATTCCCTTCTTTGTAGTTTTCAAACATACACGGATCGTATCAAGTTTTCAAAGTACAATATACAAAAAAAAACTTGGTAACGAAGCTCTGATGCCAATTGTGGAAAACTAGAAGGGGGGTTGAATAGTTTTACCAATTTAAAACTTCCTTATAAATATTTAGATCGACTTATGTCAATCTTTTTGGTTGTTTATGTTGGACGTTTGATAGATAGATATATAAACGTGTAATGAAAGATAAAGAGTAAGAAGCACATCACCACTATACAAGTATTTATAGTGGTTCGGCTACAAGGACACCTTCCTTGCCCTACTCCACTCCCCGAGTCACCTACTCGAGAGTTCGTAAGCACTACACCAATCTCCTTATGGCGGAAAAGCCTTCACAACGTCGCTTAACCTTTTTCCGGTACAAAGCTAAATACCGAGTTCTTTCACACCAAGGCGAACCACACCTAACACAACGTCGCCTACCCTTTATACGGTGCTAGGCTAACCACCGAGTTCTTTCACACCAAGGAGAACCAGTCCTATCACAACGTCGCCTACCCTTTATTAGGTACTAGGCTAAGCACCTAGTTCCATTACTATAGAGGAACTACTACCCTTCACAACACAACACCTAATATCAAGGAGATCCTCTCCTTGTTACAACACCATTAAGGATATCACCATCCTTGGAAATAAACAAATACTTATATGTATAATGATGCACCTCATCAATTATACGACCTAGGCATTCTTCCCAAATGCAACTTGATTTGATTCATTGGCATACTTCACTAACGCCTTTGACACAACACTTGGCACCCTTCACTAATGCCTTCATCTTGACACCTTTAGCATTCTTCACTAATGCTTTGACACGGATGATGAGCACCTTTCACTAATGCTTTCATCTTGACACTTTCGGCATCCTTTACTAATGCCTTCAACCCAACATCTATGGAGAAAGGAAGAACTATCAACAAGAGAACCTTAGTTGTCTTGATGATGACGAAGCATGGCAACTCATGGACTTGAGCTTGCACGTCTTCAAGAAGTGGTGATCTCTCCTTTAAGAGGAACCTAGAAGATCACACAAAAACAAAAGACAAACTACATAGATCACTTGGATCTGAGGTTAGAGGGTTAGAATACTTGGGGGAAGTATGTGTGTAAAGTGATGAATAGAAAGGAAGAAATGGCTCTCTATTTATAGAGAAAATTCTCTACTGTTCCCCGGATCCACGGATCCCTTCCACTTGGGATCCGGCTAGCACAAAGCTAGGGATCCATGGAACGCTCCTCTTTGCCCATGGGTATTTTGGTTATGGGTCATGGGTCCTGGGTTGAACCATGGATCTTTAGCTAGATACAATGTATCTTTAAGTGCATTGCACTTAGTCACTTGGGTATGGGTTGATCCATGGGTTATGGATATCATCCATGTATGATATAAGCATGATGTCATGCAATGGGTTATGGGTCATGATCCATGGGTTATGGGCTTTGGGTTGTACCCAACTACATTCAATGTATTTGCCCAGTGGGTTGTGATACTTAAGTTCTTACCCATTTATATTACCCAATATACTACATGCTAGTTATGTGTATATTTTATCCAAATATGTAAACACTAGTTGTTGTACATATGTATTACTTGAATCATAAAATCACTTATACTTGTTTTAGTGTTTTATGTGAAAATATGAATATGTTAGAAACTATTAGTTCAAACCATTTACGTATTTTATTTGTTTCGTTAATATGATTTTACGTTTGTTATCGACAAAACATTAGAAGATCGTAAAATATAAATAAACGTTTTTATGGCTTATTTGTATTAACAGTTCAGTTTAAGTGCAGCGAGGAAAAATAAAATGGCAATGGGGCGGGTATGGGATGGGGCGGCCATCCCCATCCCCAAACCCGATTACAAAATTCATCCCCAAACCCGCCTCAATCCCCATAGTGTAAAAAATAAAACCTGATAAAACCCGCCCCATTCCCCATTGGGGTCTTATCGGGTTTTCTTTTTTGAGCGCGATCCTTCATCATACTCATGTCTTTCCTCGTTTATTCTTATTTTTACGCTGTTAACAATATGATTTTACGGAATAACTTAAAGAATCGAGAACCCATTAATAATACATTTGGAATTGGAATAAATCACAACTTTTTTAAAATAGCATGACACAAAACAAGATTTTATGATCACACTTTTAAATATTACAAAAATAAAAATTAACAAAAACTAGAGAATTATATTTAGTACATAAATACTAGCACAATATTTAAGGTATATAGATATAGATATATGTATATGTATATTTTTCGGGGCGGGGCGGGGCGGGGATAGTGTGCCCCGTCCCCGCCCCAAACCCGTTAAGAATCCTCGTTAAGGCCCCGAAACCCGCCCCGAAACACGATTAGCATGCCCCGCCCCACCTCAATAAGTTCGGGTTTAGGGTTTCCTCGTCGAGTTCGGGTTTTTTTGCCATCCCTACTTACGAGTAAATTGTGTAATAAACTTTGAGAAATATTTTTTAGGGTAATTTTAGCACAAAATTTAAAATTTTTTATGACACTTATGAGTACAAATTTAGTCTTAATAAAGCATCTCATGGATATGAGTTATATGACTAGCACAAAAACCATATACCACTCAAATTCCACCCCAAAAATGTGAGGTTCGCCCTTAGATCTTTAGGAATAAAAGCATTCATATTTAATGCTTATGAGTGTACCGGTAGTATAATAGATTCTAGAACTTGTTTTGTGAAGCATTCCGAGATGGCTAGTGAGACTACATACATGTAGTTAGGATTAACTAAATGATAAGAGGTATTAGGATAACCCTTGTTTGAAACCTGTAATTTAATTACGTCAACCTCATCAGTTAAGTAATTTTTCCACACCTTTGCGATGTACTTACCTTAATACGCGATACCCCTAGTTAACCCCTCAGAGTCTATCTTTTCGCGGTTCTCGAGATGTTCCAGTTTCTGGAATATCGATGAAGAGCATTGTTTACAATCCACCCCTCAAATTTTACACCCAAATCACCTTAGCCCACATTGTATGCACTCATCTTTAGTGCATTATTGTAACTATTGTTAAACTCTTAGTTCAATTATCCAGTTACTTGCATGATTGCTAAGTCGAGTCATATCTTTTGTACACACTTTTGGGACGATTGGGACTCATGGGTTAAAGTAGTATTTTATGGAGTAATGGGAATGAACGTTAAATTCAAATTCCCTTTGTCTACGTGATAAGGTTTTAAAATGTACCTTTTTGAGGGGTCTTTTAAGCCCTTATTTGATCACTTTTGTATCCGTTATTACTTAATATCATTCCTTTTCACTTTTTAGGTCTCTCGAAGGCAAATTGCTGGAATGGCACTTATTTGGACGAAAAGGCGCGGATATACGAAGAAAATGGCCAAAGTCACGAATCGAGACACTCAAGCTGCTGAAATACAAGGGGACGGAGTCAGGTGTTACCTGTGACGCCGTCGCATCACTTTTGTGATGGCTCAGTAGCTAAATTGCTTATTTTCAAGTGACAGTGTCAGGCTTTAAAAGAGTAGGTCGTCGCAACTCAGACGGCCTAGATTTGATCCAGACGGCGTCAGAGACTAAAGGGGACGGCGTCATAAGCATAAGGTGACGCCGTCGCAAGACTAACGTGGCCAAGACGAAACCCTAATGACGGCGACCCGACGACGTCACAAATCAAAGGGTGACGCCGTCGCGATTGGAATCTTATATATAGAATCCAAATTTTTCAGTTTTAGTGTGTAGTCTTTTGGAGTAAAAACCTAAACCGAACCAAGGCTGTCTTGTATAGTATTTTAGGGTTCCAAACCCTATCTTACATCTAGATAAGTGTTTTACTTCATTAATTCAATTATGTCTTCAATTACTTGTGTGTATGCTTGCATGTTCTCCATGTCTGGCTAATTTACTTTTGTGTTTTCTTAGGGAATATGAAACTTAATTATTGAATATTGATTGGTTGTCTCTTATCTTAATTGTTAATGATCTAGTAATGCGATAGGTCATTCGTTGTGTAGTTAATGCTTGATTAATCTTTGTGAACCTTAGACTATAACACCTAGAGTAGTTGGAGGCTAAACCATCCAAAGAGTACCTTAGAGTTAGAGTTTATAATTCCTAGAGATTTTGTAGACGAGAACCTTTGGTAGTTTCAAAGAGTTAGGGACAAACGCATACCCTACGACTTTAGACACACAACGCGATTAAGAATAAGGACGTGACAATTCAACCATCAATAGGAGATAATTAAGGAGTAATAAAACCTAAGTGAACACATCTTTAAACCATCATACGAGCACACAATAATTAGACATAGATTACATACACCTTAGATTAGATAATTAGATAAGTAGAGTAATCGGTAGAAATACCAACCCCCAAATCCAAACCCCGAGATTCGTACCTTTCTAATTCCTAAAAAACATAAAAAGATAAAAAAATAATCTTCCTCAACCCCAACCTTAGCGTAGTAACTTCTCACTAGCATTCCTATTCCCCTAGAGAACGATATCAATACCCGTGGCTTACCCTAATACTACACTAGAACGATTAGGTTAACTGCCTAGGGTGTTATAAAACTTGCACGAAGAAAAGGAAGTTCCTTTGACCCCGAACGACGCGTGTAGCGTTATCAAGTTTTTGGCACCGCTGCCGGGGAATAGAATAGCTAGTTAGTAGTCCACCTCGTTTAGGTTTCTTTGCTTGATTCCTATCAAGTAAATTTTTCTCATTTTTTAGCTTTCTCATAGTCTATCCCCCTTCTTCGTGACCTTTGTTCGTAACCCATCACTTTTCATCATGGAAGGTGATAACCAACCTCCATTCATCAACCTACCACCTAATGACCCGCCAAGAGCCCGTACTCTTGGTGAATACTCGAGACCAAGCCACCTAGGCTATAGGAACACCATTGAGCTTCCCGACCAAGCCCAAACTATGGCCCTGCGATCCGACACCATCCGGTTGGTGCAAAACGGATGCGCATTCCATGGACTTCGTTTCGAAGATCCTAATCAGCATCTTAAGGATTTCCTTAAAATTGTTGATTCCATCGACCTTGATGCTACTACTCGGGAGACCACGCGACTGCGTCTCTTCCAATTCTCTCTACGGGACCAAGCTAGTAATTGGCTTGAGCGACTTCCCGCCGGCTCCATCTCAACTTGGGATGATCTCACCTCTCGCTTCCTTGCTTAATTTTTCCCACCGGGGAGAACCACTAAGCTTAGAAATGACATCTTGATGTTCCAACAACGTCAAGGTGAATCTCTCTACGAAGCATGGACTCGATTCAAGGACTTACTTCATAAAGTCCCTCATCACGGCATTGATCTTGGGCTCCAAGTCCAACTCTTTTATGATCATGTCAACTTCCTCACCAAGCAATCCATTGACCAAGCGGCCGGTGGAAAACTTAGTGATCTCACCGCGAAAGAATCATGGGGTATAATAGAGGACCTTGCTCTCTATGACAACGAAAGTTGGAATGACCCCCCTGAGTTGCCCAAAACAGTTAAGGCAATCTCCTTGCCTCCCATTGACTCACAACCTTCCGACCGTAGGATGCTCAAACTTGAAGATCAAGTTAAATTCCTAATGAGTTCCTACGAAAATCCTAAGTCGTCACGCCATGTGAACAAAGTTTCTTCCTCGTGTGAGCCGTGTAGTGATCCTCATAACACGCGCACTTGCACCCGATTCCCCGAACATGCTTCCGTTGACTACGCATCCTCACGTATTAATGGAACGGGAGGAAGATTCCCTATAACACCCGGACCTAGGAATTTCAATGATACCCGGGAAACTTGGAAGGGAAAGCCCGACTTCTATTGGGGGGCAAAAAAAAGAATTCACTTCCAATGATTTCTCATGGCCCTAACCAACAAAACATTGAGGGGATGTTGCAACACCTAGTCGCATCCTAAAAAGCTCAAATAGCTAAGCTCTCGGACCGTTTTAACCCACAACAATCCGAGATGAATAGCAAGATAGATAACCTCTTGAAAGCCATGACCAATAGTGATAGGAAGGTTAATGCTATCTCAACTCCCGAGCCTTCCGGTGTAGAGATTAAGGACCCAAGTAAGTTAACTAAACACGTCCAATTAGTCAATACCATCACCTTAGAGAAACCTAATAGAACAAATGACGAAGAGGACCATATACTTGAGGATAATGAAACAACCGAGGAAGTAGATGAAGTAGAAAATGACTATTTCAATAAATTTCCTACTGAAGAAGAGCTATCTCACCACCCTCACTTAGTGCGTGACCTCCGTCACATGTATGTTAGGAAAAGCCCTAGAATCAAGTTTGGGAACCCTTGGAATCTTAACATACCATGTTGCATAGGACACCTTTTCATGGCAAAGGCCTACATTGACCGCAAATCACCAATAAACATAATGACTAGCACCTACTATAATTGGGTAATGAAGAAGCCTATCCCAACTAGGCAAGACCCCGATAATCCTAGAGTTAGGTGCAATTTTCTTGGTAGAATTAAGGGATTGCCCGTTTATGTAGGTAGTTTCACGTTTCCTACGGACTTCATAATTGTGGATGATATTAGCACGGCCATAGATCCTAGCTTGTCCCACGTTATTCTAGGAAAACCTTTCATAGAAAACACCGGGATGACTTATGATCCCTCATTAGGAATAGTGCGATTCAAAGATAAGATCGATGATGTAGCTTACCAAATGCCATTTAAGATTGAGAAGTTTTCATCACTCTCCAATGATGAAAAGGTACTTAAACTATCGGTCTATTATAGGAATAATGAGGATAAGGAAAAAGGAGTAGATTATGTTATGGCTAAGATTTTCGGATTCTATAAGGATTGCTTGAACTTAGGACCGAAATATAGAACCAATTGGGGAGAGGACGACCTCTTAGAAAGGTGCATCATAGGGCACTCTTACAACATGGAATCCCCCAATAGAGACCGTCATGAGGAAGGAGATGACGGTAATGAAGTTACGTAGGAGCACGACTACGAGTCTAGCTACAAGACTCATAAATAAAGAAAAGCGCTTCGTGGGAGGCAACCCATGCTTAATTGTTTGCTTGTTAGTGTCATATATCTTTTATTGATTGCTTATTCTCATGTTTAAATTTGTAAAAATGCTTTATTTTGTTTTTAACCTCGTCTTAATTGCATATAAAGGTATTTTACATAAAGGATAAGTGTAGGGAGGATTACACACGTTTTCAAAAGAAACGTGAACATGAGAATTTCAATTAATTAAAAGATATATATGTGTGTTTGTTCGAGTCAAATGCTTGTATCGAGTCATAATGGATGTTTTGCAGAAATTTTTCCAGATTCTAAAGATGTAAATTTTCCAGAATTTTTCCAGAAAATCGCAGACCAATTTTTGTCAGGATAACCTGACGGTGTCAGGAAGGAGTAAAAACAACAGATTACTTTTTTCTCGTTTTCTAAGTTACTTATAAAAATTTTGGAATTTTCCAGGTCTTAATTTTCCAGAAATTCTGTAAACATCCATTCCACAAGCATTATATCCTAGTTTAATAGAGTCTTATATATATTATTACCGCCGATTTTACGCGAAGGTTTCGTTTGTTTTCTTCAAGTGTGCAGGTTTAATTTATTAAGAAGAAGATACATAAGATTGGAAGGAGCTTTTTACGGATACATTCTTCTTGAAAAGGATTTAACCACCACTTTACACGGATCCTACCGAGCTAATCAGGGGAATATTAGTTTCTTTCATTTTTAATTACCTTCAATTATCATAACTTTGATACTTTCGGGGACCATTGGGGACAATGTTCAGTTTAAGTGTAGGGAGGGAAAATAAAACGGGAACTTTGAAACTATGCTTATCCTTGATTATTTGCTTTGTCCAATGTATTTGTGTAATAAACCATGAGAAAATGTCGGTTAGAGTAATTTTGGCACCAAATTTAAAAATTTTCATGACATATAGGAGTGGGCCATTAATCTTAACAAAAGCATCTCACGGATAGAAAGTTATATGACTAGCACAAAAACCCTTTACCACCCAAATTCCATCCAAAATGTGAGGATCACCCTTAGATTAGTAGGAATTAAAGCATTCATATTTAATGCTTAGAGTGTGAACCGGTAGTATAATAGATTCTAGAACTTGTTTTGTGATGCATCCCGAGATCGCTAGTAAGACTACACTTGTGTAGTTAGGAATAACTAAATGATAAGAGGCATTAGGATAACCCTTGTTTGATACCTGTAATATAATTACTTCTTCCACATCGGTTGAGTAATTCCCCCACACCTTTGCGTTGTACTCATCTTTAGTACACGATACCCCTAGTTAACCCCTCAGAGCCTATCCTTTTCGCGGTTCTCGTGATGTTTCGGTTTTTCCATAATATCAATGAAGAGCATTGTTTACACCCCACCCCCAAATGTACACCCAAATCACCTTAGCCTACCTTGTATGCACTCACTTTTAGTGCATTATTGTTATCACCCTTAACCCTTAGTTCAATTATCTAGTTGCTTGCATAAGTTGCTAAGTCGAGTCATATCCTTTGTACACAGTTTTGGGACGATTGGGACTCATGGGAAAAGTTAAAGTTTATGAAATGACGGGAAGGGAACGTTAAATTCAAATTCCCTTTATTTGCGTAATAATGTACTCCAATTGTTTTGATCTTTTCAATTCGGGTCAAATTAGTGTTAGAGTAATAAAAACTCAAGTGTAGGGATGTGCCTATAAATCCATATCATTTTGATGTTACCGTAGAAGATGGTAGAGTAAAAGTGTATGGAAAAAAAATAGAAAAAAAATAGAAAAAGAGAAAAAGAAAAAAAAATAGAGTGTAAAAAAAAGTGCAACCAACCTACATCTATCCGTTAAATTTATGTTTGTTTGTTTCAGTTATCTAGAGTTTAGAGTGTCGAGTCTTGACTTAGCAACGCCATTCTTCGTACGCTTGTAACATAGAGATTTTTGACTTGCCACCACTAAATAGCCTATCCCACCAAACCTTTTGTTCCCCTACCGTAAGCCTAACATTACAACCCTTTAAAGACCTCTTTGATAGTCTTTCCTAGGTGCTTACGCCAAAGCGATGGAGGTTTGATCTATTCTCAAGCTTATGGTAATCTATGTACTAGGACCGGTTAATGAGTGTTTATCTTCCATTTCCAACTTGTTAAATTTCATATACACCCGAGAGATGTGAGTATCCAAACACCCCATGTGAGGTGCTAGTATGTAATTTCCGTGCTTGTTATGACTTTTGCGGGGCTTATATATGTTGTGGATTGTTTTAAACCAATGCTTCATGACCCCTAACTTATAAATTACTAATTGGCTAAAAGCACATTTGCTTGAGGACAAGCAAATACCAAGTGTAGGGATATTTGATAAAGTTTTAAAATGTACCTTTTTAAGGGGTCGTTTAAGCCCTTATTTGATCACTTTTGTATCCGTTATTACTTAATATCGTTCTTTTTCACTTTTTAGGTCTCTCGAAGGCAAATTGCTGGAATGGCACTTATTTGGACGAAAAGGCGCAGATATACAAAGAAAATGGCCAAAGTCAAGAATCGAGACACTTAAGCTGCTGAAATACAAGGGACGGCGTCAGGTGTTACCTGTGACGCCGTCGCATCACTTTTGTGATGGCTCAGTAGCCAAATTTCTTATTTTCAAGTGACGGTGTCAGGCTTTAAAAGAGTAGGTCGTCGTAACTCGGGCGGCCTAGATTTGATCCGAGACGGCGTCAGAGACTGAAGGGGACGGCGTCACAAGCATAAGGTGACGCCGTCGCAAGACTAACGTGGACAAGACGAAACCCTAATGACGGCGACCCGACGGCGTCACAAATCAAAGGGTGACGCCGTCGCGATTGTAATCTTATATATAGAATCCGAATTTTTCAGTTTTAGTGTGTAGTCTTTTGGAGTAAAAACCTAAACCGAACCAAGGTTGTCTTGTACAGTATTTTAGGGCTCCAAACCCTATCTTACATCAAGATAAGTGTTTTACTTCATTAATTCAATTATGTCTTCAATTACTTGTGTGTATGCTTGCATGTTCTCCATGTCCAGCTAATTTACTTTTGTGTTTGCTTAGGGAATATGAAACTTAATTATTGAATATTGATTGGTTGTCTCTTATCTTAATTGTTAATGATCTAGTAATGCGAGAGATCATTCGTTGTGTAGTTAACGCATACCCTACGACTTTAGGCACACAACGCGATTAAGAATAAGGACGTGACAATTCAACCATCAATAGGAGATAATTAAGGAGTAATAAAACCTAAGTGAACACATCTTTAAACCATCATACGAGCACACAATAATTAGACATAGACTACATACACCTTAGATTAGATAATTAGATAAGTAGAGTAATCGGTAGAAATACCAACCCCCAAATCTAAACCCCGAGATTCGTACCTTTCTAATTCCTAAAAAACATAAAAAGATAAAAAATAATATTCCTCAATCCCAACCTTAGCGTAGTAACTTCTCACTAGCATTCCTATTCCCCTAGAGAACGATATCAATACCCGTGGCTTACCCTAATACTACACTACAACGATTAGGTTCACTGCCTAGGGTGTTATAAAACTTGATCAAAGAAAAAGAAGTTCCTTTGACCCCGAACGACGCGTGTAGCGTTATCACTACATAATTAAGTACTCCAAGTTTTTTGATCTTTTCAATTCGGGTCAATTATTGTTAATGAAATAAAAACTCAAGTGTAGGGATGCTCTTATAAATCCCTTTATGCTGATGTTATCTTAGAGGATGGTAGGGTAAGAATGTATGAATATATATATATATAGAGAGAGAGAGAGAGAGAGAGAGAGTGATGATCAAGTGCGGATTTTTTTAATTCGTGCGGATGTGCGGATAGATATGGACCGCCCATTCTAGATCTGATCTTGACTTTTTTGTAAAAAAGTCAAGATCTGAGCTAACTTCACGGTACCAATTGACCATGTAAACGATTTTTTTCAAATTTTTTTCTTTTGATGGATCCTTACTATTGTTATCTTCTTTCATTTTTTTATTTTTCCATATTTTTCTGAGCACTTTTTGTTTTTTGGATTATGAGTCATACCGTGATATTAACGATATTATGAGTTCTATTGTGATATTATGAAACTATGATATTATAAAATGGTGATATTAAGCTTTTTTACATGTAAAAATGAACCATGATATTAAGAAACATATGATAGGTACTATGATATTAACAATTTTATTAAAAAAGCATATGATAGTTACGGTGATATTAACAATTATATTAAAAAAATAAAAAAAAAGTTCCTGTGATAGTAAAAAGGAACCGTGATACTAACATTTTTTTTATTAAAAAAGGAACGGTGATATTAATAATATTAGTAAAAAAAACAAAAAAGTAGTGTGATATCAAAAAAAAAGTTAGTTTGATATTAACAATTTGTATTAAAAAAAACAAGTTTACGTGATATTAAGATCAGATATTGACTTTTTTACAAAAGTCAAGATCTGATCTTGACTTTGTCAAGATCAGATATTGACTTTTGTAAAAAAGTCAAAATCGACTTTAATATCACAATAACTTTAATCATGAAAACGATTTTTTTTGAAATTTTTTTCGGCGATTCTTAATAATTTATCATCTTCTTTATTTTTTAAATTTTTGATTTTTAATTTAAAAAAAAGCTATGATATTATCCGCACCATCCCTACTTAAAATCCAATCCTCACCCAATCACTTCCCATATATATATATATATATATATATATATATATATATATATATATATATATATATATATATATATATATATATATATATATATATATATATATATATATATATATGTATATATATATATAGTTAGGATCAAATAAGAAGATTACTTAAAATAAGAAGGAATAAGAAGAACTATAACCGTAAATCCGAGATGCACCGACCTAAATTAAATGCATCTCTATAATCTTAGATGCATTATAACATATCATAACGTGTTTTATAGCTTTTAATCAGATGCATATACGTATATTAGATTCATTTCATGATTTATCTTGTTTTTTGTTCCTATGTACGTGCCGAAATCATGAAAATCAATTTGCACCATCTATACATCAAATTAACTTTCGAAACTTAAGATTTTGCATCTATATGAATAGAAATGCATCTAATGCAAGTCGTTGCATCTCAAATACGTGGTTTTTGTCACTTCTTACCACATCTTATTTTAATTTACTTCTTACTGGATCCATACTATATATATATATATATATATATATATATATATATATATATATATATATCTATATCCCTTATAAAACATGGATATTCACTTCCTAACTCCGAACCTATACATTTAAGATTCAGCCACCTGAACCTACTCCCGAGCCTGGGGATTATAAAAACACCTAAAAAATTTATCACCCATCACATATTACACACACAAAAAACAAAACACTATTATCTTCTCTCTAAAATAACCAGCCATCTTCTCCAGCACACCTCGCTCCTCCTCAGCTGCCACAGCCTTAACCCCCGCCGAAACTACTGTTTTTGCCTGAACCACCTCATCCTCGCAGCCACACAAACCCCATAACAGGTTTTTTTTGTTAGTGTTTATTTATTTATCTATGTATTTTTTAATGGATTGACATTTTTTTTAGATCTAAACGTTTTTCACGTTTTTTAGATCTAAACATTTTTTTAGATGTATGTATTATTTCATGCTCTTATAGTTTTCTACTAATTTTATTTTACAGATTTGGTTCTTGCTGTCGCCGGAATCGTCTGTTGGGGTTGCTTGCTGTCGTTGGAATCGCCAGAAACCGCACCACCTTGCGGGATTTATTTGTATGTGTTTGATGTTTGCTTTTTACAACATTTTTTACAAATTGAGACTTCTGAACCTCCGACATATAAAAACCAAGCACATGACCGATAACAAACATTCACCTTCTCTATTTTTTACACACTCTCTCTCTAGCATAAATGGAAACACAAATTGTATCTTCTCTTAATCTCATATCTAAAACAAACAGGTATACAAACCAAAGGTATTTCATTTTTTTTTACTTTCTCTTAGTTTATCCTCTGTTACTTTTTTTCATGAGGTGTTTGTATAATATTTGTGTTTCTTTCAGATTTGGAAGTTATGGATCTGTCTTTGGTTTTCATGTTTGGTGTTTGGGGTAACGACGGTGTGCGAGTTTTTTATGGTTTTGTTGACGGGTTTTGCTAGATCTAACGGTTTTCTTTTGTGAGAGATCTATCGATCTGAGTTTTTTTTTTTTTTTTTGGACAACGGTTTACATAGGCAGCCATGATAGTGGTGGTGTCTTTGTGTTTTCGGTTCAGGGATCTGTTTTTAGAATTTGGTCGTGGTGGTTTTGAATGGTTTTTGTAGACTTTCAAGTCTGGTAAGGTAGCATTTTGAGTTCATATACTGAGTTAATCTTTTTTGATGCCTTTAGAGTTCAGATCTTTAAGCTTAACAGGTGGTGATGTTTAAGTGTTGGTCGAATCAGTGGCATTTTCAATTGTGTTTTGGTAGTTCTATTTAATGGTTTATTTTTTATTTGTTATCATACAAATATGAATGTTTAAAATTGGCTAATGATATTTTTGAGGTGATTGGTATATAACGGTTATTGAAAATTTGAAAAATAAAGGTTTCCTAACCAACTACTACATAAGTACGTATTATAGATAACAATTAATTTGTTGCAAAGACATAAACAGTTTATATGGCTAACTTAAAATTTTGGGTTTCATGTGACTAAGTTTGTGTCTCGAGCCTTAAGACCAAAATGTGGAAATCTCAAAACTTGAAATTGACTCAAAATATGAAATTTCAGTTTGGATTTGAAACATTGTAGAAAAGATGAAATGCGTTTAGAGACTTGCAAAGTTAAGGATGACAAGAAAAAGGAGCCATGTGAATTAGTACAAAAGTGATTTGGGAACTCCTCGAGACACAAAAATTTAACTTTTGAGTTTTGACAATACTTTTAACAATATAATACTCCAATGTTTTTGTTAAAAAAAACAAACTGAGGATGGCTTTCATTAATTTTTTAGTGGCACATAAACTTAAAAAAAGTGAAATTAAAATGGCAATTAACTGAAATATACAAAAAGCAACCATGCACATAAATTAAACTAGAAAAGTAATCATATGATCCAAAGTTTTTTTTCCTCGATAGAGTTTCAATGTGTTTGCTAAACAACAAATAATGTGTCAATCACTTAATCGTATCTACATGATGTGGTCCTTACTTACGAGTCTTTTTACAATGAGATTTGAACTCAAAACTTTTAGGTTAATTGATCACTCACATACCGCTGGGCCGGCAAACATAAAAAATTCGTGTCGCGGTTGTTAATTTTTTGTCACTTAACGATTTATCGTTTTCAAAGTAATGATTCATTTGATTTTTCTGTTTTTTGTGATCTTTGTTTAACCCACCCTATTCACTTGTGTTGTATCTTAACTCAAAAGCCAAATGGCATTTATAGTGCAATTGTGTTTTTGTGGACTATCAAGTCACGTAAGTTAAAATATACAAATTAACCATTGAAATAATAAAAAATATTTAACGTTACATAAAAAATAACATAAATACACAATTTAACCTAGATCTTTCTTCGAAAATAAAACACAACTACACACAACAAAGTCTAACAACACACACAAAAATAATCTATTAATCTCTCATGTAGTTGTCGCCATAGTAATTCACCTAACCAACAAAAGGAAGGACGCGCACACAAAAATTCTAAAAAAAACAAACAATTGTTACCTCTTAATGACCTCGTGAATGCATAAAAATTCACAAACAAATTGACACAACCTCACTATTAGGCAAAAGGCTCAGGTACTCGCCTATACACCGCTGCCGTTAGGCGCGGGTACTTGACTAGTATATATATATATATATATATACAAATTTTATATAAGAGGAGGCATGCCATATATAATGCCACTTGGCATCCCATAATGTCATGTCATCATAGTAATGCCACCTAAGCATATTTGGATTAACTATAATTCGTATTTAATTAAATTGCTTAAATTCGGATTAAAATAGTATAAAAATTAATTGGAGTGTACAGGATTCGAACCTTGGATCTTTAGGTTAACATGCAAACATCTCAACCAATGGAGCCAAGCCATTGATTGTGATCAAGTACCAAAAACAAAAAAAAAAAATATACTAGACAAAATAGCAATTTAAATTATCACACATATCTTTTCCTTAAATATAGTTTCACAATATTAAAAACTTAAATAAACTTATAAGCATGCCCAAAAAACTAGGTCAAATCATAGAGATTAATTTATAAAAAACACCAATCGTTAATGTTTTATTGTATGCATCTATGATGTTTTGGATTATATAGTAGCAGTACTTGCGGTAAACCAATCGTCATTTAGGCACCATGGCCTATTTTGTTTTTTCCTAACGTTAATTTAGGTCGGCACTGATGAAACTCGATCTGTTATGACACGGCCACTTCTATTAGGTTTGGTTCGAATGATAATTTTGTTTTTAAATAGATTGTGGTTTTGTGTTAAACTCATATATCTTGCCATCTTGGTACTTCTCAAAAGTTCAAGAGGCTTGTAGGTCAACTGAATAAAACTCCCCAAGAAGTTTTTGACTCATTGAAGAATCAGACACTAGATATCGTCCTCACAGCACACCCTACTCAGTCTGTTCGTAGGTCAATGCTTCAGAAACACGGCAGGTGTGTATTTACTTCCTCCACCGTTTTAGTCATATAGGTTGATTGTGTCCTTTACTTTAACGCAAATAGGCCACCCAACTTTTACAAAAGTCACTAGCATCCCAGCCAAGTATAGAAACTGTAGAAAGACCACCAAAATCTTTAATCAGTGTGATTCACAACAACCTGGGCAAATGTGAGTATGTGACGAATATACCCCTAATTAATATATATTTACGCTTAAAGACACGTAACAAAGTGAACTTCGATTATATCAAAATATATCAGGGTACTTTTTATTAGGGGTGGCAATTCGGGTCGGGTTCGGGTTGGCGGGTTCGGGTTGTCAGGTTGGCGGGTCAAAAAATCCCAACCCAAACCTAACCCATTTAAATCATCGGGTCAGCTATGTCAACCCTAACCTGTTTAGACATAACCCGAACCTAACCCATTTAACCCGTATATATACTTGGGTTGGCGGGTTAAATAGGTTACACGGGTTGAATATGTTAAACGGGTTGAATCGGTTAAGCGGGTTTCGGGTTGACACATTTAACCCTTTTATATACAAAATTTGGCACATTAAACGAGTTAAACAGGTTAAAAAGGTTGTCGGGTCGACCCATTTGACACATATAACCCGAATAATAAAATATAAATAATTTTGAGTTTATGAAAAAAAAATCTTAAACGAGTTGGCGGGTCGACCCGCTTATTTTGTTCCCAACCCGAACCTGACCTGTTTAATAAACGGGTTAGATAGGTCGACCCAAACCTGACCCGAAATCTATTTAGCACAACCCGAACCTGTTAATTTTCGTGTCGGTTTCAGGTCGGGTTTCGTGTCGGGTCAGAAATTGCCACCCCTACTTTTTATCATGCTTGAATGATGTTAAAGTTGGATGGTATCATCTGCAGTTATATATAGTTGGGTGGCCGACTTGAGGATTTTGCATAACTTAAGTGGCATCCCTAGGGAATTTTCCGTCGTTTGTCTGTATGGTCTATACTAATATTGTGATATAATGGTTGAATCTTATATAGAAACCGGAACTGTTTAGCACAATTGTATGCCAAAGACATAACTCCAGATGATAAGAAGGAGCTCGATGAGGCTCTACAGAGAGAGGTATGTGTAATAATCTGACCGGCTTTTACATTGCATGAGGATTTTTGTTATTTTAATAATACATGAAGATGGAGGTGACTCTTGAAACTACTTTACTTATAAATGAGTAATATTGGTGCTGCCAACCACTGTAAATGTCAAATGGGTAACCTTTTGATCAGGTAGAACTCGAGAAGTAGATAATCACCCATAGATATCTTTGTAGTACATTCTTCGTCCAAAAACCTCCACAGCTGCTAAAAACAACCATTGATAACATCAAATAGTCCTGAATATTAAGTGTCAATTTCCCCCGATAATGCTCGTTATTTATATCATTTATATGGATTTACACTTGTTTTCCATTGTTTTCCACTTTTAGGTAAATTACGAGCATTGGGGCTAAAGAGACGCGGAAATGGAAACATTACTAAAGATTTATCACATTATGCTTATTTTGAAGAAGTTATGGCGTAACTCGTCTCTCATATTACGCCGTAACTATTGCGTGACCCAGAAGTCTAACTTATCAAGAGGTTACGGCGTAACTCTTCACAAAGGTTACGACATAACTCCATTATGTCAAAAGAGGTTCCACGCCGCTGATACTTACGCCATAACTACTGCATCACTTACGACGTAACCAAGTTTATTGAAGACTACGGCGTAACCACTTATAAGGTTATGCCGTAACTAGCAGATCTAGTGCATTTACGAAGAAATAGAAGGTTACGGCGTAACTCCTCTATGGGTGACGCCGTAACCCAGACTAACCTATAAATACCCCACAATTCCGGCATTTCAAAGCATCCCATTCCACACACAACACCTGCGAGAACGTGGGAAAAAGCTCAAGGCAGGTCTAGGGAAGCATACGGAGCTGTTTCTAAGGGAGAAGTCACACCATTACGATAAGCTTTAGCGTTTTATATTTCTTTTACTTTCAATTCATGTATTTCGTACCTTTGAATATTGAATTAATGTGCATGATTAATATGAGCGGCTAAGCACCCTTTGGTGCTAGCCTAGTTATGATTCCTTAATTGTTTTGTTTGTGTTTACCTTTACTTCCGTACAATTATTTCAAAGTGTATGCATGCATAGTTCTTTGGTAGTCACCCTTGGTTCGGTAGTTTTGAATGGCGATAGAGGCCAATTGCCTAGGAGATATGACCAACTGACCCTAGGTGAGCGGACTGAGACGGGAAGGGTAAGATATGACTAACTGACGACCCTTTCTACTTGTGTGATTTGACCAACTGATCACCTATCGTTTGGATGAACTTAAGAATTGGGGGTGTAGTGTCTAAGTTCCTAACGGTCGGGCACTCACTATTTAGAATATAGCATGTAGCGGTACTTAATGACTTCGGCAGGGGACCGGGAACAACGGGACTTATGACGGTCTTTGATTTCTCCTGTGGTGGCATCTTTGCTGATAGGTTAGGGTGAATTGACCAAATGTTGTCCTCTCGAATTTGACCCCACCTGAAGTAATTGGAAGTAGGTAGACGTAGACATAACTAGCTAGGAGGATTAACTAGGTTAGCACCACTATTCCTCTATTGATTTCCCTTTACCATGTATTTGCTTTTATATTCTGCATTAGTAGTTTAATTAATTAAATACCTATCGAAACCATTATAATTCTGTGACAATTAGACTTAGTAATAATCCAACACACATAGCTCTTGGGACGACCTCGGCTTTACCATTTACTACACTACACACGACCGGGTACACTGCCGGTTAGTGCATTAGGGTAGACCATAGGTATAGTGAGACACTATAAATATTAAGACCTGGTCAGTAAAACCTTCATCAAGTTTTTGGCATTGTTGGGGAGCTATATTAGGATTAATATTGAGTCTTTCATTTCATTTTTAAACTTTTCTCACTATCATATTTCTAGTTTTCAGGTACCATGGAACTTGTTAACATCGATGACCTCACTCTTGAGGTATACTTGACGTTGACTAGAGCAGATCAAGGTCCGGGTCTCGTAAGACCGGAAATCGAAGCGGATGTTCGTTTCGAGATTAAAGACCAATTTATGAGGGAGCTTCGCGCTAACCCTTTTTCAGGAAATAGGGACGAAGATGCATATGAGCACGTTGAAAATGTCCTATACATCGCTAGCCTTTTCAACATTCTGGGCGTGTCTCATGATCTTTGTTATGCTCAGGGTCTTCCCAATGACTCTCACTGGAGCAGCTAGAAGATGGATCGAAAGATTGCCCGCCAGGGTAGTTAACACTTGGTCGCTACTAAAGAAACACTTTATTCAAAGATATTGCCCGCCATCAAAGATTTCTAATCAACTCTTGGAGATCCACAATTTCAAACACGAAGACGACGAAATTCTGTATCAAGCTTAGGACAGATACAACGATCTTCTTTATAAGTGTCCTACCAATGATCTAAATACCACAGAAGGTCAATATTTTCTATAAAGGAATAAATGTAACTACAAGGCAGATCTTTGGACTATCAAGGACCTATCCCGAACATGACTCCTACTACTGCAATTGAAGCCATTCAAAAAATGGCGGACCATTCTCAAAAATGGCATGACGGTGGAAGTAAAAGAAACCAAGGCGGAAGTTTCGACGGAATTGCAGCAATCGCTAGTAAAATCGAAAGTCTCAGTCGAGATATGCTGGAGGTCAGAGAAACCGTTCATGCCATCCAAGTGGGTTGTGAAAGCTGTGGAGGAGGACATCTTACGAAGAATTGTCCTCATATGGACGAAGAGGGTATTAAAGAGGCTAAGTATGGAGAAAATCGACCATTTTACGGTGATAATCGAAATAGTAAAGGTTATCGTGGAAATTAAAACCGTGGGCCTTATGAAGAAAGAAAGCCCAGTCTTGAAGAAACAATTAACAAATTCCTGGAGACTTCGGCCCAGAAACAAAAAGAACAAGATATTTGGTTAAAGGGTTTCCAGGAAAACACTAACAAGAATCTTTCCAGGCACGACGAAACCCTAACAAATCTTGGAGCAATGATTGAAAAATCAGTCTTTGAGATTGATGGAATTGAACTTAATGAAGCCAAGCGCAAGGAAGAATGCAATGCTTTGTTTTACCAATGATTCTCAAAAAGTGATTGAGGAAAGTATTTCTTCAATCGACATATTGGATGTCGCGAATACCGACCAACAGGAAGAGTTACGCCGTAACTACTTCCCTGAGTTCCGGCGTAACCATGCTCCGGAAGGCATATCCAGGTTAGGATCCAGTTTATTCTCGGTTGAGGATGTTAACACAAGCGGGGTAATCATTCCATGTTCTGCTGGTAAAATTGATATTTTGGGGATAGTAGACTTTGGGTCTTGTGAAAACAGCAAGCCTCTATCCATATTCTTAAAACTGAGGATAATCCACCATTGGGAAACGGATATCGTGATTGATTCAGGTACTGAAACTAAGATTACCCATTTAGGTATAACAGGTGGTACGTGCGTAAAGGTCGATAAATTTACCTCAGCCCTCGAATTTGTGGTAGTCGATAATATGAACAACAAAAAGGAGCATTTGATTCTTGGTAAACCATTCCTTGACACATTGGCACAATTCGGTGGAATCTATGGAGATATTGTGGAGTTTAAATTGGATAAAACCTTGAGCCTTGAGCCAGACAAAATCGTTAAGAAGGAACCACCAAAAATAGAATTAGATGACTCCGATAGGTTTCCACCTTCATCTTTTAGCCATTTGCAGGAGTCCTAATCCAGCGACAATGAAGATGATGAGGGAGAGATTCCGTTTTCTGTTCCCAGTTACGTTGTAAAAGGAAGAGTTCACTGTTGTGTTCCTTTACTTGAAGGGACCAGAGTAATATTTCCCACATGTTCCCCTTTCCAAAAAGGATGTAATGGAGGAGGGGAGTATCTCATTCGGACGATTAAAGAAGCTGCAAAAGTTTGGTGGTGCTGGGAAAAAGAAGAAGATATCAGAAAAAAAATGGTTACAAGAGCATAGTGCTATTTGCGAATGGTTCTCCGACATTAACTGGACCATTCATTTCTGCGAAACAGTTATGATGCACGATGAATACACCTTGGCATGGCCTACATGTAACCCCAATCGCAAGATTTTCGATGGAGGAAAATACCCTGAACCTAAATGGCTCAAACGCAAAGAATGGGCATGTTTTGATGAAGATAAGAGGAGCAATGTAGGATACAGGGGAATCTCATTTGAAAATTGGTTACTAGTAAAGTTTGGGTATGCTCAAATTGATGAGGAAGAAAAGGCTAGGTTTCGTTTCGAATGGGCACGAGCTAATTTTCTACAAAAAAGATACTCCATGACTCGTTATGTTTCACCGCATGTTTGGGACCAGCCTTATTCAATGAAAGACATGGAAGAAATAGGGGATGTCCAAAGACCCCCATAGGAGCCCCGCGGCTTTGAGTCTAACTTAAAGACTCGTAAATAAAGAAAAGTGCTATTTCGGGAGACAACCCGAATTATCCCTTTCTTTTGTTTTTATTTCCTTTCTGTTGGGTTTTATGTTTTCTAACCATTTTTGCAGAAGACAAAGAAGTAATTACTGCTGCAGTTGTTGATCTGAACAGAGTTACGGCGTAACTCATCTCGGTGATTACACCGTAACCAATATTTTAGCAGCAGAATTCTTGACGCATTACCAATTACAGCGTAATTCCATCTCGATGGTTCGCCGTAACTATTCGCTTCACGCTCATACCGGGTTTTGATTCTGGTAACTACCTCGGACGTAACTCTCCTCTTTAATTCTTTCATTTTAAAACACAGTAACCTTGTATTAGTTTTTAAATGAACTTTGTAGGTGTGTTTCCTGTAAACCCTCACGAGACTTCACTCGTCCACTTGGGACACCAAGTGATTTAAAAAGCTTGTTGCATTAAGCTAAATGCAACCGTGATTCCTACGAAAGTGAGTTAGGTTTGTTTTTCATTTTATTTTTTTTAGAATTATGCTTGTCGGTAGTGTGATTTCAGGGATTGAAGTTTGTTCATGACGCTTAAACGAAGGCACGATCCTTTCTCGTGGGCCTTTTTCTTTTTGGAGCAAGTTTCAAGGAAGTTCTCGCTCTAATTCTACCTTTCTCTTCACCTTTATTTTAATGCCTAGTACAAAAGGGACTTTGTACAATTCAAGTGGGGGGACGGGAGTAGAATTATCTCTTGAACTGTATTTCACCCTCATTTTTCTAGTTTATTTTGAAAAATTATGCCATTTTTAAAATTTTGAAATGTTTTTCCGAACCTAACTAGATTAGACCTTAGCCGAGCACATACAACCCTTGATATTTCATGGTGAGATTAGCCTTATCTGTTTCCAATATTTTACCCCAAATCCACCAAATTATGAGTGTTCTGATAGCTTGTAAACTTTAGAACTTGGCCTTTGCATCATTTCAAGACCATAGACGAGGTATGTTGATTTAGCTCGATGTATTTGGACTTTTCAGTTTTAGAAGGCAGTATTATAGGATTATCACCCAAACAGCCTACCATTGTGAGTCTATTGATTAGTCACCTCAACTTTTCAACCCCCATGTGAAACCCTTTTGTTGCACTCCCCTTTAGTTCATGATACCCCTAGATACACCCTTCTGAGCCATTCATTTCATTTTGTCAATACAATATATTGTTTCGTTACACCTATACACCTTAGCCTACCATGTAGTCTTTATTTGTAATTGGGAAATCATCATTTGCCAAAGTTCAAGGTTCGAGTGGAAAGGTTTGGAAATCACGCTTTCATCGACAACATTTATGAAGATCATTGAAGACCCCCCGAATTTCCTTTGTTCATCTCAAGTGGGGGGATGTTATGTTATTTTGTTATGTTCAAAATATATGTGTGTATATATATATATATATATATATATATATATATATATATATATATATATATATATATATATATATATATATATATATATATATATATATATATATATATATATATATAGTAGAGATCCAGTGAGAAGTAAATTAAAATAAGAAGTGGTGAGAAGTGACCAAAACTACGCATTTGAGATGCAACGACTTGCATTAGATGCATTTCTATTCATATAGATGCAACATCTTGAGTTTCGAAAGTTAATTTGATGTATAGATGGTGCAAATTGATTTTCATGATTTTGGCACGTGCAGAGGAACAAAAAATAAGAGAAATCATGAAATGCATCTAATATACATATATGCATCTTATTAAAAGCTAGAAAACCTACTATGGTGCGTTATAATGTATCTAAGATTATAGGGATGCATCTAATTTAGGTCGGTGTATCTCGGATTTGCCGTTATAGTTCTTCTTATTCCTTCTTATTTTAAGTAATCTTCTTATTTGATCCTAACTCTCTATATATATATATATATATATATATATATATATATATATATATATATATATATATATAGTTGATTGAGTTATGATATTGTAAAGTGCGATGTTATAAGCACTATAGTATGAGCTTTATTGATTAGTATCAAGGAGGCCACCTCGGTCACATTAGAAGATTGGAGTTGGAGTTATACCAACTGAAGAAGAAAAGGTAGTGTGCCCATCACGACGTCCTCTAATGACACATCTACCTTGCATTTCATGATCCGGTCTCCAGACTTCTAAGCTTGAACTTTGGGAGGATGATAAGTGGTGATGACTTAGTTATAGATTTAGACTACACCTTGTTTTCATTTTACACCAATTATATATCCCATGTCTTATCCTACCCTTTAGTCATAAAGCGTGTCTAGGTGATGCAGCGAGCAATCTTTGGTGTCTTGGCCATGGATTTGGTCATGTATCATTGATTTTGTCCACTTCGCCGTGACATGTTAGTAATGACGAGTCACCCCTTAACCTTTGTCGTGTCTACCCATATTGCCTTCGAGAATTGTTTAGCCCTTAACTCTAGTGGTGGAGATTTGTGTAACCACCAAGCTTATGATAGAATACATGCTATGACTGTGCGATTGAGTGATCACCCCGAAATTGACACTTAGAATAGTTCAGAGATTTGAGTGTTTGTTCCCCTTTCGTGAGGTGTTCGGCTTTCTTTTATTCTAGCATAAGGGATTTGTAAACTCATATTTTCCAGGTTTTGGGAGATATCTTTTTAGGAATCTATCTAATAAGGTCTACTTGAGGGCAAGTAGAGTTCAAGTGGGGGGATATTTGATAACATCAAATAGTCTTGAATATTAAATGTCAATTTCCCCCGATAATGCTCGTTATTTATATCATTTATATGGATTTACGCTTTTTTTCCATTGTTTTCCACTTTCAGGTAAATTACAAGCATTGGAGCTAAAGAGACGCGGAAATGGAAACATTACTAAAGATTTATCACAGTATGCTTATTTTGAAGAAGTTACGGCGTAACTCGTCTCTCACATTACGCCGTAACTATTGCGTGACCCAGAAGTCCAACTTATCAAGAGGTTATGGCGTAACTCTTCCCAAAGGTTACGACGTAACTCCATTAGGTCAAAAGAGGTTCCACGTCGCTGATACTTATATATTACGCTGTAACTACTGCATCACTTACTACGTAACCAAGTTTATTGAAAACTACGGCGTAACTACTTATAAGGTTACGCCGTAACTAGCAAATCTAGTGCATTTACGAAGAAATAGAAGGTTACGGCGTAACTCCTCTATTGGTTACGCCGTAACCCACACCTGGCCTATAAATACCCCACGAATTCCAGCATTTCAAAGCATCCCATTCCACACACAACACTCTAAGAACATGGGAAAAAGCTCAAGGCAGGTCAAGGGAAGCATACGGTGAGCTTTGTTTCAAGGGAGAAATCACACCATTACGATAAGCTTTAGCGTTTTATATTTCTTTTACTTTCAATTCATGTATTTCGTACCTTTGAATATTGAATTGATGTGCATGATTAATATGAGCGGCTAAGCACCCTTTGGTGCTAGCCTAGTTATGATTCCTTAATTGTTTTGTTTGCGTTTACCTTTACTTCCGTACAATTATTTGTAAGTGTATGCATGCATAGTTCTTTGGTAGTCACCCTTGGTTCGGTAGTTTTGAATGGCGATAGAGGCCAATTGCCTAGGAGATATGACCAACTGAGCCTAGGTAAGTGGACTGAGACGGGAAGGGTAAGATATGACCAACTGACGACCCTTTCTACTTGAGCGATTTGACCAACTGATCACCTATCGTTTTGATGAACTTAAGAATTGGGGGGTGTAGTGTCTAAGTTCCTAACGGCCGGGCACTCACTATTTAGAATATAGCCTGTAGCGGTACTTAATGACTCGGCTTAGAGGACCAGGAACAACAGGACTTATGACGGTGCGCCTGATTTCTCCTGTGGTGGCATCTTTGCTGATAGGTTAGGGCGAATTGACCAAATGCTGTCCTCTCGAATTTGACCCCACCTGAAGTAATTGGAAGTAGGTAGACGTAGACATAAATAGCTAGGAGGATTAACTAGGTTAGCACCACTATTCCTCTATTGATTTCCCTTTACCATTTATTTGCTCTTATATTCTGCATTAATAGTTTAATTAATTAAATACCTATCGAAACCATTATAATTCTGTGACAATTAGACTTAGTAATAATCCAACACACATAGCTCTTGGGACGACCTCGGCTTTACCATTTACTACACTACACACGACCGGGTACACTGCCCGTTAGTGCATTAAGGTAGACCATAGGTATAGCGAGACACTATAAATATTAAGACCTGGTCAGTAAAACCTGCATCAACCATCATCGATCTCTTAAAAAAACCTTCAAGCAATGAAATTAGCTTGGTCACTCGCACTATGCACATGGTGGTTCTTCGTCAACAAATGGGCTGCACACGCCCCTTGGTAATTTCTCTTCTATAAATTCAAGGCATTACTCTCCAGGAGGATGGTGCAGTAGTTACAGAAGTGGAAGGCCAAGGTTAGCTGTTGACGTATTCCAGCATTTTTTATGATACAACAGAATCTCATGATATAATGGGACATGAGGTATATATCTTATGTTTTGTAGCTTCTTTTCTGTTTATTAAAATTGCATTTATATTAGAAATTCCTATTCTCTGATAATCTTTGAACTTGAATTCTCTTTTAAATAGACTATCGTAATGGTGGATCAGGCACCCTTCTATGGTAATTCCAGGAACTTCTCTGATCAATATAGAGATTTAAGGCCGGACGTCGACAACATGAGCAACGAGGTATGATAAACATCAATTGTACAACCCTTTTATTGGTTGATTTCTTTTCTCTACTATCGTATTCCATTTCTTATCTATCTGATTTACGTGAAGTTAAATCTGACGATCTGGCAGATCTTGGTTCAGACGACACAGGTTTTGGACAAAATATGAAATTCAAGAAAATGATGTGAAAAATGAATCATCTACAGAATTTGATGATGTAGCACTATGCATCGCATGAAGTTAGAGGAAGAAATGTAATACCCAAGTGCCCCATAATGAAATACCCAACAATGAAAGTACCAAATTCTAAGCATCTCAAGAACCTATGAATGAGACAGCTCAGGAATATGAAATAAATGAAAGCGAGAAAGATTTCTCCAGAAGGATTGCCAAGATGACCACCAAGAGGAATAGATTAGCAGTTAAGAGAGCGGTTCGTGAAGCTTGATAACAGTATTTTTCTGAGGCCCGTGAATGAGCTAAACGTGAACGTTCTTCTGTTGAAAAAGCTACTGAGGAAACTAGCAAAGGAATTATGGCTGATGTCTTAGAAAAGGCCACAAAATCTTCTACTGGGACCCGATCATCATCTGAGCGAAATTCTGAATGGTCGAAGTGTAAAGCAGAAGCGTAGAGCAGAACGTGCTGCAGTTGAAAGAGCCACTTTAGAGGCTCAACAATGAGCTTTAGAAAAGGCAGTGTATTAGAAGACTATTGTGTAAGTAGTATATTATTGCTATCAAAGTTATTACATTATCATCTGTCCTGTTTTTGTCATAATACTCTTCTGTATACCTGAGTTGTCAAAAGATGTTTAAGTGTCCTGATTTGGTCATTTTGCGACTAAAAATCCTTGAAACCGGCTGTCAAAAAATGATAATTTTATTATGAATGTTAGATTTATATAGCAATGTTAGGATTATCACTTTCAAAATGGACTCAAATAGGACAAAACCATCTACCAGTAGATGTACAAAAGCAAAAGTACATTGGTTATATAATTCTATTTATATTGTTGTTCTTGCATGATTTAAGTTGGCTAATGTTCCGAAACTTGTATGTTGTTTATTCAAATCTGTATCATCTGTTTGATCGAAACTCGGTTATTTTGCAGCATTACAGTGAATTGCCAGATATCAAACGTGTTATTGTGAATACTCATGCCATAGAGCCACATGTATGTTGTTCTTCTACTTGTGTACCTAATGGCATTTAGCATGAATGGTATCCAACTAGCTTTCCTTTTTATAGTCTCTTGCATAGTTTTTTGGGACTCTATTAAAGGAATGGGCGTCAAAGTGCATGAAGGATCTTTTACTCGTCAATCTGAAAGGAAACCTTCAGATAATAGTTCAGTTAATGATGGCTTATTTTTAGGGTTACCTATTATTATTTGAACTTCTAAGTGAAACATGTGGAGTAATTTGTTGGCGAGCGATACCATTCTATGGATTCTAGGTTGCTAAGGAATATTGTGAGCAACTAGGAGTGGAAGCATGTATTAAACTTGTTGAGCAATTTAAGTCATATGAAGGCCTTTACTTCTTTTTGGGGTCATATTTAAACTCCAGGTAATCCTTTTTTAATGTTGCACTGTGCACCAATGTTGCTTTTAATGTTTGATATATTGTGTTGTGCCACGAACTTGCATTTACTAACATTCAACATCACAGTGAGGATCTAGACATACATTTTAAGTACATTAAGGCAGCTGCAAAGACGAGAAAAATCAAGGAGGTTGAGCGTGTATCAAGGGAATCTAATTTCCATTGTGCTGAGAAGGCTAAAAAATTTCTGATGGAAGCCAAGCTTCCCGGTGTAAGGCCATTGGTTAATGTCTATGACCGTTTTGGCTTTGTTCCAGATCTCACTCACTACCTCTATAAAAAACAAACATGCTTCGGTATATAGAAGGTTATGTTCAGAAGGTATGGTCCCTCCGAGTTCATAATAAATTTGTATCCATTTTTTTTGGGTTGGAAAAGGGTGGTATATCTGAATGCAGGCATATCAATGTGTCTGGTTTGATTGGATGAGATTTACAACGACTCAAAAAATTTGATTTATTAATTCAGCAAGTGATCCAGTGAATCAATTTATGCCGTCTGGTAGTACTTTATTCGATTCGTGATCCCTTTAAGATATAAAAGAAAAAATGCCAAATAATATAGTTATGTTAAACTCACTTTTTTGTTCATTTGGTGATTATAGTCGTAGAAATTTTTTAAATCTATCATATTTTTATAGCTGGGTTGGAGTCAAATCACAATCTACCAATGGATCATGTTAGATCATTAGTCAGCCAGTTCCAAATTTCTCCGACATGCCTATATCTGAGGGCTTATGTTGTATCTATGTAGGTCAACCCTGGGAATGCCTCACAAGTTATAGGACAACTTTTAGATGATGAGTGCCCTAAGGATTTCAACAAAGCTTTGATTCTATCAGTTCGCTCTTTGCTTCTGGTTGAGCCTCTTGTAGATGAGTGTGAAAAGAGGTTATGCTCTATGTACAATCTCTTAGTTTGCAACCTATTGATTTTTACTTTTCGCTTACAGAAATAGACTTCGGTTACTAACTCAGTCATAGGTATAAATTAATATCATGTATGTGTAGATGTGATTAAAATACTCTACTAATAATGTTTGAATTTGACCCGTGAAACACAAAAATGGATCGGTTGGTGCTTTAGGTTTTTGAAAATTGTTTGGGTGAAGTGTAACATCATCCTTTTTCCCATCTCCCCTTGAATGTGGCAGTTGGTAATACGTTTAACCAACGTACTTTGGTTGTTATTCTTTGACATAAGGCTCCATATACTGTGTAATTTGTTTTTGTTGTATTCATTGTCGAGGTAACGATATCCGTGATTTTATTTTAGCAGGTTTAGCCGCCTTTCGGTTTGAGAATCAAATACTGTTTCATTGAAGTTCGCTTATAGTTCAAATGACTTATCTACCATTCCAGTTGATCTTGACCGTTCGATTCTACAACTATTGGATGAAGTTATGGCTAAAAAAAATTCACGTTTAACGCCTAGAGATGTTGCTTCGACTGAGTTTCATGGTAGAAGGATTCTTCGACTTACAAAGAACACATTGTCAAAATTCTTGGGAATGAAAAGCAACAAGTGGAGCACATGACAAATAATTAGGATAGTATATATATTTTCTCAAGGAAGCGTTCACGCCCAACACCGACCTGCACAACCATTAGGAGACAACATCGTAGACGTGGAGGTAAAATGATTACCATATTATGTTTTTTTATACTGCTTTTGCTGACACTCATGTCTTCCGTCGTTATCGACCCATGTTTTTCGACATTTAGCCTTCTCGAATTCCGCTATACCAGGTGCCGAGGGTAGCGTAAACAGTGCTCCTCAAACAGGCCCTTCAAACCAAACACCTCTACCGACGCCTGTTGCGCCCAACAATACTACACAACCAGCTGGCCAAGGTGACTTCCATTTCAGAGCACGCATACTTTTTAATACGTCTTCCAGATTTATTTCCTTTATATAGCTCATAATCTGTTATTTGTTCCTGCTGCAGGCCCTTCATTAGACTACATGCAGTTCGGTCGGTGTGATCAGGTTTGCAGGCATTGCAAGGCGGGATATTGGCTTGTAGAAAGGTTACCTGCTTCTAGATCAACAGTTCAGTATAATCGGTGTTGCTTAGGGGGCGTGCGGCGGTATGTATGGTGCGGGATTATCCACCATATAAACACCCGTTGTTCTCCAACAGGCATTTTATGGGCAATGTTCGTGCGTACAACCAAATGTTCGCTATAACATCTTTAGGAGCTAAAGTAGATGAGTCCATTAACGCTGGAAGAGTCTCGTACGTGTTCAGGATTTCCAGCCAAATCTATCACTGGATTGGGGGGTTGTGCCCATTGGGTTTGGATACTCCTATATTTTTGCAGCTTTATATCTACGACGCAACCAATGAAGTGAGGAATAGGTTGTCCCATTTTGACCACAACAGAGCCAATGAATTGCGCGCAGACATTGTTGAATGCATCATGCACTTCTTGGACCATCATAATGCCCTGGTAGAGTTATTCAGAACTATCAAGGATAAATTGGAACGGGCAGATCCCGAGTTTCGCGTCCACCTATTTGGGGTTGTCGGCAACAGGCAATATGAGTTGCCAACAGTTGACACAATTGGTGCCATTATTTTAAAGATGGGCGAAATGATTACTGACTACGATATTATTATTGAACGTCACTCTCACGAACCCGAGCGTGTGAACAAGTTACCTTGTTGTGACCTAATGTTATAATAAACCATTTTCTTTTCTTTGGTTAGCTCTTATTACTTAGGGGTCAAATAATCAGTTTGAGATGATCTAGCAGCCGCAAAATTGATAAATTTTTATAAACAAACTTTATATAAATATGAATTTTCAAATATTCTAGCATCATATTACCTAAAATTACAGCTTAATACACAGTAGAAGCATGTCTTGGTGATTCACTTACAAGTCACAAGCGTTCAAGACAAGGCTGCGAGGTATTTCACCTAATTAGTTGTCACATACTTTCGCTATCAGGCTATGTGTATATTTTCTTACTTCCGCTGTCATTTTTGTTAATACAAATAAGCCGTAAAAACGTTTATTTATATTTTACGATCTTCTAATGTTTTGTCGATAACAAATGTAAAATCATTTTAACGAAACAAATAAAATACGTAAATTATTTGAGCCAATAGTTTTCTAACACACTTAACGTTTTCACATAAAACAAGTATAAGTGATTTATGATTTAGTAATATATATGTACAACAACTAGTGTTTAAATATTGGGCAAAATATATACACAACTAGTATATATTATATAAATGGGTAAAAACTACAACCCATGGAAAATATCCATAACCCATGGTATTGACCCATACCCATTTGACTAGGTACATTGAACTCATGAGATACATTGTATCTAATAAGAAACGCATGGATCAACCCATAACCCATGACCCATGACCCATAACCAAAATACCCATGGGCAAAGAGGAGCGTCCCACGGATCCCTAGGATTACACTAGACGGATCCCTTGTGGGAGGGATCCGGGGAACAGTAAGCATTCCTCCTCTATAAATAGTGAGCCATTTCTTTCTTTTGGCTTGCTACTCTCACACATACTTTCCCCAAGTATTGTAACTCTCTAACCACTGATCCTAAGGGATCCTTCTATGTAGTGTGTTTTTGTTTTTGTGTGATTGTCTAGGTTCCTCTTAAAGGTGAGATCACCACTTCTTTAAGTCGAGCAAGCTCAAGTCCATGAGTTGCCATGCTTCGTCATCATCAAGACAACTGAGGTTCTCTTGTTGATAGTTCTTTCTCCCTCCGTAGATGTGTTGTGTTGAAGGCATTAGTGAAGGATGCCGAAAGAGTCAAGACGAAAGCATTAGTGAAAGATGCTTAACGTCCGTGTCAAAATCATTAGTGAAGAATGCTAAAGGTGTCAAGACGAAGGCATTAGTGAAGAATTCCTAGGTCGTATAATCGATGAGGTGCATCGTTATACTTATAGTGATTGTCTATATTCAAGGATGTTGATATCCTTGATGATGTTGTAATAAGGAGTGGGTCTCCTTGGGATTAGGTGTTGTGTTGTGTTGGGTAGTAGTTCCTCCATTGTAATGGAACTAGGTACTTAGCCTAGTACCTGATAAAGGGTAGGCGACGTTGTGATAGGTGTGAAAGAACCCGCTGGTTAGCCTAGTACCAGAAAAAGAGTAGGCGACGTTGTGAAGGCTTCTCCGCCATAAGGATATTGGTGTTGTGTAGTGTTTACGAACTCTCGAGTAGGTGACTCGGGGAGTGAAGTAGGGCAAGGAAGGTGTCCTTGTAGCCGAACCACTATAAATACTCATGTTGTGGTTATGTGCTTCTTACCCTTTATCTTTCATTACACTTTTATATATCTATCTATCAACGTCCAACATACACATCTAAATAGATTGACATAAGTCGATCTAAATATTTAATAGGAAGTTTTAAATTGGTAAAACTATTCAACCCCCCCTTCTAGTTTTCCACAATTGGCATCAGAGCTTTGTTACCAAGTTTCTTAGAGTATATTGTACTTTAAAAACTTGATACGATCAGTGTATGTTTGAAAACTACAAAGAAGGATTTTTTTTCAAGTCATGTTTTTTAAAAATCATTATAGTGTTTGTTGTTGGACAATGATAGAATGTTCTAACACTCTCCTTGTTAAGTATTCTCCATACTTGGATTTGGGCATATCAAGAAGATCATGAAGAAGCTATCTAAATATTTCTTTTTGTGAAAAGAATGTTTAGCATTGTTTTTCTCACACATGGATCTGGAGATTCCAAGAAGATCACTAAACATCTCCTCTAAATACTTCTTCCCTTAAGAAGAATATGTAGCAAAGGTATGATCATTAAATAATTTACACTTTTTTTTATTGTTAGAACCTTAGTTGCCTAATTAATCTCTATTAGTAATTACTTAAGAAGTTATCTATATTAAAGCCATCATCAAGAATAGTATTCTTCGATTGATTTATATAGATTACACTAATAACTTATAATAATGATATCCTGCTATTTGATAGCCTCAATCATTATTTTTCACAAAGGAATTATTGACACTTCATCTATGTCAATGAATTTTCATGTAAAACTTCTTATATTATGATAAAATGGGATTTTATCATAATCTTCGATAAACCTCCCAAGAATTGTGACTAATTCTTTAAAAGGAGACCACGTCAAATAGGATTAGTATTAAAACCGTCTAAAACTGAAATCACAAGTTATAGAGCTTAAACATCAAACTCTAGGCATTCTAGAACTCCCAAACCAAAGTTATCAAGGAATGTTTAAACTGATTTTTTGCTGTCAAGCTGGATCCCTGAGTTTAAACTAGCCGGATCCCAAATGAGAGGGATCCGTGCAACAGAAGACAGCATAAGTTAGTAATGATCACTGTGGATGTTCCACAATTATTTTCCCTTCAAAGACTCACGAACAACAACACAACTACTGTTCAAAGGAGCAATTTGATCATTTCTCTCAAGCATAACAAACACTTGTATAAGTATAATCTTCACTACATTGATAATTTGATTACTAGGATTACAATTTCTTCATTTTTAGAAGTTGGGTTCAAATGGGTTTATGATAATTTGTTACCACATTGTTTTCTAAGATAATCCAAATCAAAGAATCAACATTGTTAATACAAATTAAACTCATTTCATGAATTCAATAAAAATGATTTGAGCAAAATTGTAATCAAACCCTCTAGGTTACTATTCACAATTAACACCACATTGTGGTTATGTTGTTTAGGAATAATCATGCCAACTAACCGACAACAAGACTACTAAGTTACCGCTCATTACATACCAGTGTACCATAGAAAAGATGGACTTAGCCCCGAGGATAGGAAAGCTTTTAAAATGTTCAAAAAGAGACTCTTTCACGAAGGTTGAGTAGTAGAACCATCATTTCTTGCCAATACCGACATAAGAGAAGTTTTTGGAGCTATTGGGTTTGATTGTTTATTGGACATAAACGAACAAATTTGCCCGGTTTTTGTACTCGAGTTCTACAAGACAATGGGGATTGTTAGAAATGATGATGGGTCCATATCGATTAAGTTTACCATAAATGAGCATGAGTACACCCTTTTGCTTGTAGAGTTTGGAAGAATAATAGGGGTTCCATATCAAGGAGTTTGCATCTATTCTAATGAGTGGTCTTTGGAAGAGTTACACACTATGGTTGATAATCATGAAATCTACCACATGTTAATTCCGGAAGCAACCACGGTGAGGGACACTGTGTTCATGCCAAGAGCATCCCCATCAAGGGTCACTAGGAAGTCGAAAGTGATCTATAGGGATCCTTTCCAAATGGAGCTTTCCGAGATGTACGCATTGTATAGGAAATGGGAAAATGTGGTGAGGGAGAATGTGTTGTGCCTAGTGGAAAACAAGGATCACCCCAAAGCATGTCTAAGTTTCATGATCTATTGCCTAGTGACTGAGACTCGCTTTAACCTTGCCTACTACATGATTAAAAGAATGGCAAGTGTAAGAAGCATGGACAAAATGGTGCTCCCATACGCAATGCTCCTAACCCGTCTTGCTAAATTCATCTTTGCACTAGATCCTTCTCCGCAATCCTTTGATCATAGCTATTGCAACAAAGTTATGGTACCACTAACTGAGGGTAGAACTACAAGGTTTATGGTGGAAGGCAAAAGGCCTCACCCACCCACGGATTCCTTGGATGAAAGGGAGAGGCAAAGAGAAGGTGAAGGTAGTAGCAACCCACTCGGAAATACCGATCTCGACCCCTTGGACTACATCAACCAATTACCGGACGTTCCTAGTGCATCACCCGAATGGCAACAAACCAAGGGAATCTTCAAGTGCTTCGCCAACTTCTTGAAGAAAAAGAAGTAGAAATGGTGTGATAAGAGTGGAGGAGAGGTGAAGACGGGAAGTGGTGGAGAAGTAAGGTAAGGTCATAGGACCTTGATTTGTGAAAAACAATTTGAAACAATGGGTTTTAATATCTAAACTAATACTTATGTAGTGTAGGATGTAGTATGTAGCTATTGCCATAACTTGGCATTGAACAATCTTAACTTAGGAACGTGTAGGATGAGATTTTACGACTTCCTCAAGTAGTCGTCGTCACTCATCTTTAGGTACTTTTAGTTCCCCCACATGTGCTATGCATTATACTTGATGTGTTTTTGCATATAGTTTTTGTAGAAACAACTAGGAGAAGCGCTTTGCTATGAGTGCAAAATTGAATTTTTGTTGGATGCCTTCTGATCTGCAGTAGGCGGATCCCAGCAATACAACTAGCCGGATCCCTCCCAGAAGGGAATCGTGGGATCCGTGACTACAGATGAGCAATACAGACTTGCTTACATCAAAATATCTCACTAGATCACCTCACACTAGTCAAACATAAGACTTTAGTGCCAACTATGTCTTCCTCAAATATTTGAAAGCCTTACACTCACCCATGGCTTACCTAGGATATATTTCAAAGTGTTTTTTATTTATCAACTCATCAAAACTCACCATATTTCCGCTCCAATGCTCACACATTATTTATCACATCCCATAACACTTAGCTTGATATATCCATCAATTTTAGCAAATTGGCTTTAATCACTTTTGATTCAAAATCAGGCTCAAAACTAGTTTTTCATTTTCCTTTATTTTTTAAGATTTTAGTAAATTTTTTTAAGCATCATCTGACTTCTAGGACTAAATTCCACCATCTTTTCATCCCAATACAAATGGTATTTTTCTCAAGCACTTAGTTAGACTACCCAAAGTGTACTTTCCTACCCAAAACCATCATTAAGCACCATCACCCCTTATGGTTGAGCATTTAAGACATCCACCACTCAAGACTTCCAAATTAAATCAAAACCTTGAGATACATAGGTACTAGACCTTTCAAAAAGCATAATTAATTCACCTAGAATCTGTCTGACAGACGGATCCCTGGTGAGAGGGATCCGCGAGATCTGTGGCTGTAGAAAGCTTAAATCAGCTTCCCTCTTTAATTTTAAGACACCTTTTGGTTATCTAACCACTTTTAGCTTTCATTTATTATATCCCTAGAGCTGATCAATATCCTAAGTGCATGCTTAATCCTCTTAATGGCCAAGAATTAAATTCCCTAATTCAAATTACCCTTTATAAACCAAATTCTCTTAAGGTTAAGGCATCACTCCTACCTAGCTTTCAAAAATCAGCAACAAGAAGCTCATATAGCATCTTTCTCATCACCATGACCAAAGCTCTTAGCAACAACTCCTCAACCAAAGGCTCATCGAAAAGAAAGGGTCATATGATCCATGAAATTTCATCCCCCGAATCATCTCCCATAAGAGATAACAATGCTAGAATCCCACCTCAACAAACTCATTCAACAATTGCTAAGAGAACCGCAAGGATTAGCATCAAACCTTTTGGGCTAGAAAAAGGGTCATCTAGCTCAAAACCAAACATAGCTAGTTCTAGCAAGCCATCTAAGCCTTCATTCTTTTAGCATGGACCACACTCATTTAACAAACCTATTCCTCACCCAAACCTCTATTCATTAGAGCATTCACCTCCAAGAACCTCCCACTCACCAACTTTCTCGTTAAATAGGGAACCACCCACAACACCAACTAGTCCATCATGGGAAACAAGGAACAACCATGGACTTGATCATATGGAGAAAGTTCCATTACCACCACCATCATTTTTAGTAGAACCTCATCCCACATCTCAAAATGAAACCCCGCAATCATTCGTAGAGCCTTCTCAAAACATCCATTTTCCTCCGGTTCCTAATCAAGACAATAATTGTTCAAATTGTCTAAAAACTCAAGGACTTGTTCAAGAAGTACGAAATGAGTTGCATTTCATGTTCAATCATCTTTTTGAAAGATTGGACCAAATCAAAAAGTCTACTCATCCTTAGACTCAAGCACTTAGTTGCCTCTTAAGTTTAGTAACTTATTAGTATTAGTAGAAAATGTATGGCTAGATCATTCTCTTAGTTTTAGAGATTTATTGATTATCTCTTTGTTTTATTGAATGATAACCTATTTGCCATATTGTTTTGAGTATATGTTTGTTGGTGTTATACATATCTCATTTTTATATTCAACATTGTTTGGTATAACACCTTTGCTGAATCATCTGTCACCAGACAGACGGATCCCTGGAAAATGCCTAGACGGATCCCTACACAAAGGGAACCATGGGATCCGTGGTACAGAAGAAGAAAATTCTACTAACTTGAGTCTTATTTGCAGAAAATTATGCACTATACTCTTGTTTTCTAACCTTTATTTAGTAGATTTTCAAAATACACATGAAGATTTTGACACCATAAAGCTAGGGGGAGCTTTATGTCAAACCATATTGCAAAACCATTTGCAACATAATCCTTATTTGGATTATACTTCATGACACCCCATTGCAACGTTGCAATCTTCAAGGGGGAGCATTTTTGTCACAAGGATGAACCATTTGCAAACATAATTACAAAACATTAGCTTACTTATTTTTATTTACTTGACGCCATCACAAAGGGATGGACTCGTCAAGGGGGAGTTAAGACGAGAACCATTCCCATCACTTGCACTCTTTACATCTTTTCTTTTTACATGTTTTTCTTAAAACAATGTGTTAGTTTCTTTTCGACGCTCTTTTTGTTTCGCCAAAAAGGAGGAGAAGAGAGTAAAAACTCCAATTCAAACTTTTACGAATTTTAGTTTTTCCTTAAAATAATTTTATGTTTTGTCATCAACAAAAAGGGGGATATTGTTAATACAAATAAGCCGTAAAAACGTTTATTTATATTTTACGATCTTCTAATATTTTGTCGATAACAAACGTAAAATCATTTTAACGAAACAAATAAAATACGTAAATTGTTTGAGCCAATAGTTTTCTAACACACTTAACGTTTTCACATAAAACAAGTATAAGTGATTTTATGATTTAGTAATATATAAGTACAACAACTAGTGTTTACATATTGAGCAAAATATATACACAACTAGTATATATTATATAAATGGGTAAAAACTACAACCCATGGAAAATATACATAACCCATGGTAATGACCCATACCCATTTGACTAGGTACATTGAACTCATGAGATACATTGTATCTAATAAGAAACCCATGGATCAACCCATAACCCATGACCCATAACCAAAATACCCATGGGCAAATAGGAGCGTCCCACGGATCCCTAGGATTACACTAGACGGATCCCTTGTGGGAGAGATCCGTGAGATCCGGGGAACAGTAAGCATTCCTCCTCTATAAATAGTGAGCCATTTCTTCCTTTTGGCTTGCCACTCTCACACATACTTTCCCCAAGTATTGTAACTCTCTAACCACTGATCCTAAGGGATCTTTCTGTGTAGTTTGTTTTTGTTTTTGTGTGATTCTCTAGGTTCCTCTTAAAGGCGAGATCACCACTTCTTGAAGTCGAGCAAGCTCAATTCCATGAGTTGTCATGCTTCGTCATCATCAAGACAACTGAGGTTCTCTTGTTGATAGTTCTTTCTTCCTCCGTAGATGTGTTGTGTTGAAGGCATTAGTGAAGGGTGCCGAAAGAGTCAAGACGAAAGCATTAGTGAAAGATGCTTAACGTCCATGTCAAAAGCATTAGTGAAGAATGCTAAAGGTGTCAAGATGAAGGCATTAGTGAAGAATGCCTAGGTCGTATAATCGATGAAGTGCATCGTTATACTTATAGTGATTGTCTATATTCAAGGATGTTGATATCCTTGATGATGTTGTAATAAGGAGTGGGTCTCCTTGGGATTAGGTGGTGTGTTGTGTTGGGTAGTAGTTCCTCCATTGTAATGGAACTAGGTACTTAGCCTAGTACCTAATAAAGGGTAGGCGACGTTGTGATAGGTGTGGTTCACCTTGGTGTGAAAGAACCCGGTGGTTAGCCTAGTACTAGAAAAAGAGTAGGCGACGTTGTGAAGGCTTCTCCGCCATAAGGAAATTGGTGTTGTGTAGTGTTTACGAACTCTCGAGTAGGTGAATCGGGGAGTGGAGTAGGGCAAGGAAGGTGTCCTTGTAGCCGAACCACTATAAATACTCGTGTCGTGGTTATGTGCTTCTTACCCTTTATCTTTCATTACACTTTTATATATCTATCTATCAACGTCCAACATACACATCTAAATAGATTGACATAAGTTGATCTAAATATTTAAAAGAAAGTTTTAAATTGGTAAAAATATTCAACTCCCCCTTCTAGTTTTCCACAATTTTTTTGGATTCTCATTTGCTTACATATTCATAACTCTTGCAAAAATTTTAGGGCCACTGGTGGAGTATGTGTATACCCAAGTATTAAACAGAAGTAATTTTGATTCATTTGCTTAACAAGCTGTTATCTCTACAGTTTATTATTTTATCACATTATAAAGTCCATAAGTCACATCATCACGGTTATGGAAAGAACTTTGTCAACGTGACGATGTCACGGTTAAGGAAAGAACTTATTTAACAAACGACATGTGTAATACCAAATCTGTACTATTTATTACTTTAAGGAAATACGAACAGCGGGCCAAAGCACTACGACTGCAGTCAACTTTTTAATGTGTCGACAACATCAGACGGTGAAGCCGTACACGGATGTTCGCCTTCATTTTGTGATAGATAAAAACAAGTATTTTGGTTATGGCAGTAGCCATACATAGGTAACTACTTTCCTTTGATTATTATATCTTCTTAAATTGTTTAGTTATATAAACTTTTCTTAAGAGAGGTCCATTTAACTAAGATTGGAGACGTGCCAAAAGTGGCAATGAGTTTGCTGGATGAAGTTGAGGTTTCATGCAGTTTTAGAATTGGACAAAATTAATGAATTTGTCTTCTATTATTTTTGCTCCGACATATTATACAATTCTGTTTTCTTACAGTTTCCCAACCTGGGAGGGTCTCTTTTGGGAAAAGGATTCAGGTTTTGAGGGGTCAATGAAGTACAAGAAGCTGGCAAATGCTCAGAGATATGGGCTGAATCAGATTCCAAATCGTAGGTTCACACTTTAGTGGTCACCTACCATTAACAAAGCCAATTGTATGTCGGTTTTCAAGTGTAACTGGATTTGACTGGAATATTTATGTACATGAAGATTTCCACCTTGAAGAAATATCTCATTCAGATATTCCATGCTATCTTTTGGCAGAAGGTCCATGGCTCTATAGGTATGCGATTCAAGCAATCTTTCTAAATGTTTCTGTTGCTCATATGTGGCCAGTAAATTATTTTGTTATATGTTTCAATCTTGCAATCTTGCTTCAGGAAGCACTGAGGTTGAGTATGGAAGCTTCGGTTATTCCTGCGTTTGAGATGTCTTGCAAGACCATGTGTTGAACAAGTTGATGCAACTTTTCAAAAAGGAATGGTTGAACATATAAATGAAATTCAGTAGAAAGTTGAGTCCATACATTCACCATTGGCGTTTGCTTTGAGGGTAAAAAAACATGACCATGGCTAGAAAAAATATATTTTAATTATTTAATTTTTTAAAACTTTTATATAAAGAAAACTAAAAGTATTACTGGTGAAACAACCCAGTTTGACATGATTTTTACCATTTAATGTCATGGTGTTTTTTTTCCAGGATGCCATCAATTCAGCATCATGTATGACCCAAACTTTGACAACTGAATTTGCTGATGGTCAACGGAAGTTGATGGCTCTTGCCATTTCTAGAGCAAGTTCTAATCCGGTAAATCCATTGATAAGCCAACTAAGCAATGGTCCTACGGGTAAAATGAACTGTATTTAGCTTAAAATGGAATGAAGCAATTACTTTAACTGAGTTAAAATGAAGCTTTAATACAGACCTAACTCATTTATGCAGATTAGGACGTTTTGAAAAGTTCAATTTTACCCGTGTAGAGGCCAACCTAAGCCATTTTGAATCATAGGCATAACTATGACGGGTTTCCTATACGAGTGGTGTAGGGGTGTTGATCGGTTCGGTTATCGGTTTGTTCGGTTTATTCGGTTCGGTTAATTCGGTTAAATAATTTTTTTAGGTCAACCCGAGAACCGAACCGAACCAAATTCCGGTTTTCAGTTCGGTTCGGTTGAATTCTAATTCGGTTCGGTTCTTAGGTTGACCCAAATAACCCGAATTTCACTATTTTTTAAGAAAAAATTAATAAATATATAAATATTTAGCAAAAAATATATTTCAAGCATAAAAAGTGTTTTATTATAGTATAATAACCTTTTAATAGTATTTATTTATATATAAATATATATAAAGTTATACAAATATATATATAAATATATAAAAAATATATATATTTATATGAATTCGGTTTTCGGTTCAAACTGCCAAACCCATAACCAACCCGAGAACCGAATTAGTAGTTCGGTTCGGTTCGGTTTTAGCAAATTCGGTTCGGTTATTAGTTCGGTTCAGTTATTTTCGGTTCGGTTCGGTTCGGTTTTGGTTTTCGGTTTATTCGGTCTTTTCGGTTTTTCGCTCACCCCTAGAGTGGTGCACCACAAGAGTAACTATGACGGGCTTCCTATGACAGTGGTGCAAAACTTCCATCATCTTTCAACCAATCGCTAGTATGATGCATTTACTCGAGGCTTAAGTTCTTTTTTGTTGTCTTGGGAAAATGATTAAGGGGGTGTTTGATATAACGCATGAGAAGTGTATATATAATGTTAGGACAGTCGTAAGGCAACTGAGCTTCCTCCCGCAATTGTTGGAGCTTCACTACTGTGAGGTAAAAACGATTCATATAACGCATTTATCTTTACTATATACAACAATACGATTAAAGATAAAGGCGGTATTATGCAATTTGTATAAACGACTTGGATCTGGACTTTTATGGTACCTTTTATATAATGTTCTGTTGTAAGTGCCTTTAATAATAATTAGGTGATATCTACAAAATTTAGATGCTTTAGGATTTTTTCCCAAAGTTGAAAAGGGATTTGACTGGGAACTGATCTATCTAATTATAATATATAAATACATGAACGTATGTAGTATGAATGCATCTATTTATACTAAATTAGATTAGTCATATTGATATGAATATCAACATATGGACATTGTATATGTTATAGATAATTGTAGACCATACTGCCATACTATTTTGATTGGAAGATTTCAAAAATTATTCATGTTGCATATACTGATAATTGAGGAACATTCACTGCTCCAGTAAAGTTACTAATATTTATTATTTACTGATAACGTTGCTAGGCAGTCATTTACCGAGGTTCAATTAAAGAAGAAATAGGAAATTCCAACTGGGATCGTCGTTCCAAAAAGATTGGATCTTGATGATAATGAGAATGAGAGTGAAGATGTTTTGGGATCATAATTTACACTCCTAATTAGATTAGTCATATTGATATGAATATCTATATATGGACACTGTATTTGTTATAGATAGTTGTAGACCATACTGCCATACTACTTTGATTGGAAGTTTTCAAAATTTATTCATTTTGCATATACTAATAACCGATGAACATTCACTGTTGTAGTAAAGTTACTAATATTTATTATTTAGTGATAACATAGCTATGCAGTCATTTACCAAGGTTCAATTAAAGAGGAAATAGGAAATCCAACCGGGATAGTTGTAACACCCCCAAAAATGACTCAGCAGAAGCATACAAGTATTGGGGTGCTACTAAATTGGTATCACAACATAAGCATAGAACAACGGATTTTCATAAATAAACTTTTATTCATTTCTTAAAAATAATGTTTACATTGTTGATTTGATGCGGAAAATGGCCCATTATAAACAAGTGGTCCCAATACATAAATCAGAGTCATCTATGACCATGCCATGCCTTTGCCTTGCGCCTCCAAAGATAAGCTATCGCTTCAAAACATGAAGATACATGCTAAAAGGGGTCAGCTTACGCTGGTGAGTTCATAGGTTTATTTAGAATGGATTTCAGTACACTGTTTCAAATTTGGTTCTTGATGATCATTACGTCTTGCATAATGTCATAAAGTTTATGATTTCAATTCATAAAAGGATTTCATAAAAGAGATTTCATTAGTGGACCATAAGTAGGGTATATGTACATTACAACGAATATAATGTCATATATTGAATCTATTACGCTAGCACTAAGTTCATGCAACCGAAGCTACGACAGTTCATGTATGCACAAAGAAATCATACAAATAAGGAGCCCATGGCGAGTGTTTATCCCAATACACTCGGTTTCGACATGCTATAGGTTTCGCCTTGACCCAAGCGGGGTCAACCGAACAGAGGAGTCACCCTCAATAGATCTATTTATAACATTCGCGCTTCCCAGCAGGAATTGACGGTTCATGAAAAGGGCAATTTGGGATCTAAAGACTTAGGCTAAGCTGCGTAATATTCGAGGTCAAAGGTTTTGGTGTGGTCCTTAAAGCATCTAGGTATGATGTATCTTAAAACATATCAATCAAAGGGCATAGTATGCATAGAATGCATAATTTTAGTAATTAAATCATTTAAGTAAAAATGAGCATGCATCTTCCCCCAAAACAGTTATAAAACAAGTAAAAGTAGGGGCTATGAAACTCACCTTGGTATGCAGAAATGTAAGACATCACAACTAACATCAAGTAATAAATGTGCACGGCTCCGACACGCAACCTAGATAAGTATGGTGTGGTTTTTAGTCTAAGCTTGTATTCAAAAACAACGTTTGTAAGTTTACAAGTATTTGTGTTTTTGAAAGTGTTTGAAGTTCAAAAGCAAAAGTTTCCATATATTTGGATCTTTAAAATGCTTGGAGTTTTAAAACAAATATTATAAATATTTGTTTTATAACATTTTATGTGAAGTTTCGTGAATTATTTTGATTGTCGATAATGATCGAAAAGTGTAGTTGTGAAAATAATTCGCACGTCTTGGCTCTTGGAAAAGATATACGAAACTTTCGTATAAGAGTTGACTCGTATAGTGACTCAATTATACTCACGCCAAATAAGGGATAGATGATCGACACGGTCGATAAAAGTACTGACGCGTACTTGAGTCGAGAAGGAATGACAAAAGAAGTCAAGGATATAGCGACATAGACAAACGTCGATCGAGAAAGTCAATTAGTACGCTTCGGCATTTACCCTATGTTCCCAAATAATTTGTATAAAACCTACATGTTTTATAAATAAATGTAAGTTTGGATTAACAATTCAAACTTCAAGAGTTGTACGATATTTCAATATATTGTTCATCATTTGATGAATTTAAAATAAAAGAGTTATTGAGAATAAAGTTTAAGTGTAGAAATTTTACAAAATTTCGTCATGACCCATTTATTTATAGAACGTTCCCAAGTCATTTCGACTTATTAAAACTCATGTTGCAAAATAATATTTCTCGATAAGTTTATAATTGACAAGTCATTATTAGTTGAATAAGTGTTTATTGTATATTTTAGGTTTGTTACGAATCTAATATATTAAATTCTTTAAGAGTCTAATATATTGTATCGTCTCAAGTCCAAAACATCCAATAAATGCTCATACAACTACAACTATTGTCCAAAATAATCCAAGTCCAATTTTAATAGTTTTCCTCCAATAATGTCCAAATCTAATGATCAAATCCAAGCATAGGCTTTAATAAGTATTTCCAAGTCCAAAATATGTAATCCGTTAAGTATTTGTTTTGTCCAATTATCCAAATCAAAATCATATCCCATATCAACCCCGAGTAGTGATCCAATAAGTATCCGAAACGTCATCGACTAAAACAAAGATAATAAGTTACGTTAGTAAACGTTAAATGGAATGATCAACGTCAAAATAAATATAAATAAATAATCTAACACTTAAGTTTTAATTTCCAAAACAATATATATCGATACTAACGTATACGACCAATTCGAGGCGACCTAAACCTCGTCAATGACTCAAAAGAAGTTACGTTTAGGCCTAAGATATATTCCAAGTCCCCATGACACTTCGTGTATCGTGGTACCCATTACGACACATACCGAAAGTGTCATTTTCAAACTATTATTTTCAATAATAATATCATCAATAATCAATTTTATAATCCAACATCAAATAATATTTATCCAAGATTAGTTTTATAACTTTCCGACCTCGGCTACATGCCTCGGTCAACCAAACTTGTAGCCGTGACTCCCATGAACCGCGACACACACCAATGACTTGAACATGACCAGGGCTCAAAATAATTACCATAAGCACATTCCTAACCCACGGCTAACCAATAACCACCATTTATCGATTCAACCCAACGTCATGCCGTGACTCCCTAGAGTCACGACTCAATATGCACGAGTCAAAAGACTCTCGGCCAACCCGAAACAACGAGGAAACACCACTTTACAAGACCACACTTAATTGGCCAGAATAATGTAAGTAAACAAACATCAAAAGAAATAAAAATAAAAATAAAACGTGGCATGTATACCAATCGGCAGCATATGAACTCAACCAATTCAATATCAAACTCGAAAGTAATAATAACAGGGACGAAATATATGCTCGGAAAGTAATAACATCATGGAAGAAGCATGAAACGGGTCCGAGTCAACTCAGCTCGTGAGTTGACTCGGACGAGTCAACTGACTCGGAGCGAGTCACAGCGAGTCGCGAGCCAAGATTAAACATCCTTGCGTTTTAGTGTATAAAACATAAGTTTTAATTAGGTTTTGTATTAAAAACGTTTTTATTAATTAAACCCGATTAGGGTTTCAAATAAAAATGACGAAATAATGAGGAAGGGGGCGCGTGGGCTTACCAGATGGGAGGAGGAGGCGAGAGGTGGTGGTAGTGAGCGGCGGTGTGAGGTGGTGAACGGCGGTAGCACCTCAAACGAATCCAAATTTGCCCTGTTTGAACCCAAACGCTCCAGAAATGACCCCCGTGTCTCGATCTATGCGTCGGTATAAAAATATATGTGGCCGAAAATTTGGCCGGAACCGGCGACGGCGCCGGAATATTTTCCGGTGGGGGTGGTGAGTATATTAAACAGAAAACCTAATTTTGGGTTTATATACCCCCTTGAGGGGCTAAACATGGACAAGAGAAAGATCAAGGGGCGGTGGTGTAAATTAACCAGGGGTACGTTTTGAAATTTTAATAATCTTATATAAATAACCCTTGTGGGCCCCATTTGACGTAGCAAACGACTGTTTAAAAATACGGGACTTGCGCCATTGCGTCCGAAATAATTTTTCTGATAAAAATGAGTATTCACATGTATAGTTTTCTCGAATTTAAATTAATTAATAAATCAAATTAATTCAAGAGTTTAAAGTCGCACAAGCTCATTTATTTCGTAGTTTTCACGTTTCACGAGATATCCTCTCGTTTTTAAGCTCAATTAGGATTGGGAAAATTCGAAAGCAATGTCTTGAAAATAATGAATATAATTTATTATTAACATCACCGAAAAATTCGGTTTGTTGTTTGAATGGAGATAATTCCATAACGAGAAATGTATATACGTAATATGTATAAAACGAGTTAGATTGTGTATCGTTGTATAAAATGCGACACAATGAGAGTAGAAAAGAGTTGGAAGTTAAAACATGAACTTCCTCGAAGTTTCGGTATTTTATTTACGTTTTAAAACGTGAATTGGGATATTTCAGTTACACGTTGGAAACGGTTAACGTGTAAAATATGTTTTCGAGTGTGTTTTTATAAAAGAAATATAAAAACATCAATATTGGTTCAAAATGTGTTTATTAGACTAATACCATACTTTCTATTGGTCGGTTCGTGCGCGAGCTCGTGTTTTTAATAAAGTGAGATAACTTCTCGAAACAATGGATTAAGCTTATGTATGCTTAAATTTTAACTTGGACAATAATAAATTCCACATTTATTTTACAGATACTTAGTGGACAAGTATCGTGTGTGCGGTGTCAGGTTCTTAAGGAAACTAGATGACCTCTTGTTTTTACATTTAAATATTGACAACTGTCAGAAAAATAACCGATTTGAATTTTCTAACGTAATAAATATTATTATAATAATCCGAAAATTTACGGGTTGTTATAATAGTCGTTCCAAAAAGATTGGATCTTGATGATAATGAGAATGAGAGTAAAGATGTTGTGGCATCATATGTCATGGTCGCCAAAAAGCGCTGATACATGGTAAATCAACTCAAATGTTTACAAGCTATGCACTATGTGCTCTAGATGAAGTACTTAAAGCTACAAATTGGATAGCCTCGGAGCAAGAGGACATGGAGAAAACTGTAGGTTCTCATATTATACATACGTTTTCCCTGGAGGTGGTAAAATGGCCAGGTTAGGTAATGGGTCAAAATGGGATGTTTTTGGTAAAGGAATTCTAAAACAGTCCCACTATACCCATATTCTATAAGAAAATTTACAAGTATGATTTTATCTGTGCAAGTAGAGATTGCGTATTCAAAAGGGATGCATTTTTTAACACAACATGCAACTAAAGCAAAGAATCCCTTATTTTATAGAAATGAGCATTTTTTAATGCTTGAATGAAACTACTTATTTCAGTAACGCGGTGTTTGGAATTGCTTCTTTAAGTGTCTTTGAATTGGCTATTGCCTGATAAAGCTTCTCAAGCATGTAAAACTATCAACAATACAAAACAAATGACATGTGTTATTTAAAACAAAATTTACCCAAACAATTTAGCAAATAAGGAAAAAGCTTTATTTATTATAATTTATATTTTTTATAAACAAAAAAAAAAGGATTTAATTATTTTATAATAAGGAATATTTAGTTTCTTTGAAATACATATTTCCCCACTAAAGGTTGCTTGTTTAACCAGAATCCCCATTAAGGGTTTTGCTTTATTAACTCACCACAACTAAGATTTAAAAATTTTATTAAAAAAAACATCGTAAGTTTATGATAATTCTAAAAACACATACTCGAGCTATCTTAATCATGTATCTTGGTTTATAAAATTTCGTTTATAAACTTATTGAAAATAAAACCTTATATAACTACTAACTACGTCATAAAAAAATTAAAACAAGTAAGACACCAGAATATAATTATCATGTAAACTAAGAAATTATTGAAATCAAATTTAAACAATAAAATTTAAGAAGTCTGAACAAAAACAGTAACATTTCTCAAACTCAGTAAATGGTAGTGGGAGCCTCCTTAAAGAAGCTGCCCCTTTGAAAACCACCTATGTAAGGATTCTACCTATCATTATCAAAAGCATATAACCACAACCTTTTTACCATATTCATGGTAAACACACAAACATCACCACTTAACAAACAAAGGGTATCAACAACAAAACTCCACTTGTCACCCGACGATACATACATATTCTCATCACAACGAACATCAAACCTCACCATAAATCCATTCACAGATATTTTAAATTCATTAACATCATCTAAATTTGGTAAAAAAATCAGCTGGAATCACCTATATACAATAAGTAAATAAACATAGTTAACAAAAACAAAATACTAATAATAAATGTTAGAAATATTATCAAATGTAAAAGATGTTCATGATTAATATTGTTTAGAGAAAAATGTTAGAAAGTAGTTACCTCCTTTTAGCCGTTTTATGGATTATGGTAACATCAATTATAGTTCTTAACCGTTTAATTTGACTTTTAATTACTTTTTAGTATATAATTGTTCAACTAAATCCTAAAAATAGAAACCACAAATCAAAATACTTACTTGCTTTTAGCCGTTTTATAGATTATGGTAACATCAATTATAGATCTAAACTGTTTCATTTAACTTTTAATTACTTTTTAGTATATATTTGTTCCACTAAATCCTAAAAATAAAAACCACAAGTCATACCCGTCCATCGGACGGGTTTTGACACTAGTGTATATATATATATATATATATATATATATATATATATATATATATATATATATATATATATATAACAGGAGGCATTTGGCATTAATGCCACCTCAATGCCAAATAATCAAATTTCATGCCACATAAGCATTTGTTGTCCAACTAAGCAATTTTGTAATCCACCTAATTATTAATATTTATTTTTCTGGTTTTATGTATGAATTTCCGAAATTTTTAAGCAATAATTTATATTATTTATAAAATTCGTATTTAATAAAAAATGACCATGGTGAGATTCGAACTTGGGTCGTTTGTAGGATTAGTATAAATAACTTGTGTGTTTACCACTTAGGCAACAAGTTATTTTGATAATTATGTTGCATACTATAATATATAAATGGCTATAATTTTATTAGAATCATATAGTAAATAAAATTCTTTGAAATCTGTATTGTTTTAGGATTGTGTTTGTGTTTTGATTTTTACTTAAAATAAGAATATGATAACTTTGGTATAATCTAAACAGAATATTAATACCCGATTTTTTTAATTAAAACCCTTATATCACGTAAAAAGAAATCTCAGTGCATTCATAATACCTCTTTCTCCAAACCCTAATTTCATCTTTTCCTCAGCCTTTTTTTCTCAATTCTCTCACGTTGATCTTTTTTGTGTGTGTGCAGGTTTAAGAATACGAGGGTGCATACAAGGTTAGAACTTTTATTTTTCCATTTGATTTGTGTTTTTGTTTTTACAGACATTGAGAGATGTGAGCATCTGTAAGGTAACTACTGATACAAGCAGACATAGTGTGCTTTCTATATATTCAATTATATAATAGTTATCAATTGATTAGTATAATTTTTTATTTATGTAACAATTAATTAAAAGTATTGTTTTCCATTATGATACTGGTGTTGAAAAATCCACTAACGAATTTATTATCAGTTATGTTTTATCTACCATATGGATTTGTACATGTTGGCTTATGAGTTTGTGGAACAAGCTCATTCAAAGCATGAGTGGTCACCATAATACTACAAATATATGTTGTTCGTTATTGCAATGTACTTTTTTTTATTGATTGAATTATACTGTCATAGCAGAATTCACTATGTTCAATTCAGTTGACTATGGCATGTATAAAGTTCTTATATTTGCTTTCTCAAACCTTGAATGAAAACCTTAAATCTTGAGGCCTATTTTTGATGATTACTCATTTCATTATGTTTTGTTTTTTTCAGGTTCACCATTACATGCCCAACCATTGTCTTCATAATATTATAAGGTTTTGTGGGAAGCTTGAGATGTTAGATCGACTACTCCCCAATTACGTAACCAAAAGCATATGATATGGTAGTTACTTCTCATGCAACCATACGTTTTGAGCTTCCTAAGAATGATGGTAGCCTAATTTTGTCAAAGAATTTATATTTTTCATTTGCACTTTCTCTATTGTTCATTCTGAATTTGGAAAAAAAAAGGTAAAAATTTGTTCTTTTGATTGCATGTATTTTTTTGGGCTAATAATTAAAAAAAGTACTATACTTGCCACCCTTTCTTCTTCAGGGTAGCGAACAAATTTTTTTGCTTCTGCGGGTATTATACTTTCAAATTCATCCTCTTTAAGGTATTTTGCAAAAAAGTCGGACATTTTTGCCCCTCTTACCCACAAGAGCAAATGATGGCAAGTATAATATTTTTTTTTATCATTTGCCCTAGTTTTTATTATGTTAAATTTTGGATATGTATTAAGATAATTTATTTAATGATTTATAATCATGTTAAATCTATGATAAAAATGTTTTGTTTTAAGTTTACACTATTTACTTATTAATCGTATTTGTAATAATTTAATATATAATTAAAAAAGGGAAAATTAAAATCATTCGGACAATTATAAAAAACAAACAACACTTTTTCATTCAGATTCGGACATTATAGCTACCTCTTAATTGTAAGATGTGGTAGTCGATTCAGATGATGTAGTAAGATTCAGATGTGTAACATCTTAATCAAACAAACACACCCTTAATCTAGTCATAGTATACTCTCTAGTCTATGCTTCAACAAGTGACGAACATAAATTTATATGCAAGTACTTCAGGTTGTGATATAATTCCTCCTAATTTAGCGGAAGCGTTAAACCTAATTCGGTTTAACTCTTGAAGCGTTAAACAACTTGAAGTGAATTAGGGCAAATGATAAAACAAAACATTTTTATCATAGATTTAACACAATTATAAATCATTAAATAAATTATCTTAATACATATCCAAAATTTAACATAATAAAAACTAGGGCAAATGAAAAAAAAAAAAAAAAAAAAGTATTATACTTGCCATCGTTTGCTCTTGTGGGTAAGAGGGGCAAAAATGTCCGACTTTTTTTGCAAAATACCCTAAAGAGGATGAATTTGAAAGTATAATACCCGCAGAAGCAAAAAATTTTGTTCGCTACCCTGAAGAAGAAAGGGTGGCAAGTATAGTACTTTTTTTTATTATTAGCCCTATTTTTTTTTAATCGACATGAATATCTAATCTTTCTAAAACATTCATATTCAATATTACAACAAGGGTTGAACCTGTTTATTTGGAAGGAATTAGCAAGAAAACTCAGGTAATGATTAGCCGCATACTTTTACTCTTTCAGACACATACAAATGAACTGCAGACTTCACTTGATCAGGAAAATATACTTCTAACTGAAAGAAAGTAGGCACATGAAAAGACGAAAACACCCCTTGAGCATCTTATGACAGAACTACAGATGCGGACCAAGAATAAATGATACAAAGTAAACTTTGTGTGATTGTGCAGCACAACCTTTCTTGGAGGGAGGCCACTTGAGTGTGTACATGTGCATACCCTCAATTATTGATATGAATGTTGTAAGAATAATTTATGTATTTTAGTTTTAAAGCGTTAGGTTGGACTCCTAAACAGAAGACACTATATTCTTTAGAATAGGAGAAGTTTTGAATGTGAGAAATAATAAACCTGTCTTTTATTGCTTTAGTAGATAGATACCGTTGCCACCTGATTTGTAATGATCGTGGAAAAACATGGACATATTATCTGCTCTAAATAACTTTCGGATCATTTAGACATAGCTACAAGTTAAAAAGGGGTAAACGGATGAGGTTTGTGGATTTAACTCAGATGATAAGGCCTAAGCGCATATCCCTGTGACGTTTCTGACTGTTTCCCTAGCCACCCCAAGATGTGTACCTAGCGAGGTTAGAACTTGAGACCTCTTGTGAGGACATCAGGGTGCTTGACCACTAGACTGGCTTGGTGGTGGTTACATAGCTACAATGTACTTTTTGTTAAAATATAATGGATTATGGTTTCATGTGATAAGCTATTTTAGCCTTAGTTATTCATTAGACTCTTTGTGTTGTAGATGGTAAGTTTGAAAATAATGAAATATCATGGAGGGGGACTCAGCTATAACAAATGAAAGGATGTTATGCTGGATCTGAGCAAGGGAATGTATGATGCTGGAGATCATATGGATTTTGGATTAACAATGGCTTATACAGCCACTGTTCTTTCGTGGGCCATCCTTGAGTATGGCGATCGATGAATGGTGGTTTATATATTTGCCCAATTTTATGCTATATCATCATATTTATACAATTGGTGTAACTAACATAGGTTTAGAAAACAAATCAGGGTATCCTGGTGGTGTATTTGCAAATATGTAAATATGTGAGACAAGATCGCAAGAATATGCGAATTGCTTATGAATTGATCACCGCTTTGAATCCTTTTGATTAAAGGTAAATACTCAAATTATAGTAGCCATTTAATTGAACTAATTTGTTATTTGTGCTTGAATTAGACTGAAACAAAATTAGTATGTACATGTCAGATTTGTTAATTTCTAATGAGGTTATGAAATTTGTTAATTTGATTGGTTTCTCGTGAGGCTATGGAGATTGTTTGTTGATTATGTATCTGTTTTAACTCATGAATAGAACTATAAAACAAATGAACTTCAAAAGAAATAAATCTCAACCTTTTGTCGAATGGGGTCGAAGAGAATGAGAGTAGAAGCACTCTTCGGCTGGAACTGTTTGCAGATATGTTTGATCGTTGCAAGTAGTATATATATATATATATATATATATATATATATATATATATATATATATATATATATATATATATATATATATGGATGAATACACCATGACTCAAGAACCAATGTAGTGAGTTAAAAATATTCTAACTTTATCTATACTACATATAATAGATGAATGAATCTCTCGCCTCATGGTCTTAAAATTAAAACTTACAAAATACAATGCGTATTGTACAATACACAATGCACTATCAATTAGCTTTCTCATCAATTTTGATTTTAAGACTTACAAGTCTTGAAGCTTAATGTACAAAATACAAATCACTATTAATGTGGTCAAGATAATTAACGTAGTCAATTAATTAACTGGTTAATAAATACAATTAATGCAGTTATTAAAACACCCCTTACATAAGAAATACAAATTATCAAGCATATTGTACAACCAACTTAAACACAATTCTTGCATTAAATGTCACTAATACAAATAATAGAACACATTATACAAAAGTTCAAGCCCGAACGGGCAACGGGCCAAACGAGCTCGAAGTCTGAAGTCGGGCCTAAACGCTTAGAGCCCCAACGGGCACGGGCTAGACGAAATTTTTGACATCCGTAAATTTTTTGTCAAAAATACATAGTAAACTAAAATACATAACTTACCGGAAAATTTTATTTCAGGGTACCTGCCGCCCTAAGAGTGTCTCGAGAACCAACATATACATCTTTTATAATTTTTTTGATAAAACTTACCTTAAAAACTAAAAACTTTGTTTTATAAAAATTGAACAATTTTTTCAAAGCAAATAATGCAAAGTGCTAAGTGCTAATTATATATATAATATTCATTATATATATTTGTATAATAATATTTATACTCTTTAGAGTAACTCACTTGACTTTTTGAATATTTAGTTTTTCTTTATCTTTATAAGTACTATTTTACTTGTATCATCCATCTATGTGGGACAAATATAACAAACATTGTTTTTAGAGAACTAAATTTTTTAGTATAATGTATGTGATTTTTAAAATTCGCTATAGTATTATTATTTAATGATAACTTACGACTACGAGCAATTGTAAACTACTTTAACCTGCACTTACCAACTCAATATTGTCAAAACATCATGTGGATAATCTACTATATAAAAAATATTGTTATTGCGTAAAATTATTAAAAACTTAAATTGTCGTCTTTCGTATATCTATTGTATAGTAAAATATAGAACTGAAAAAAATCGTTGAATATTTTAATTGCATGGTACCCGCCGCTGCAACGCGCGGGTACCCTGCTAGTTTTTATAATTAGCAGATTAGACATCTTTTTTGAAATAAAAACGGTCCAAATGAAACATATTAGACCCGCTTCTTTATAAACATATTTTTTGCGAATTTAAACCCTGTTTGTTGTTTTACTCATTTTGATGATTTGCTTGATTTATTTGGATAGCAGATAAGCTTAGGAATTTTTCTGATGATCTTGCGTCTGCAAAGAAAATAGGGGTAGCCCAAGTGTGTTTACCAGTTCAAGTCCAATCATACATTGATGAGATACAAACAAAGCTGAACACAACATCTTATACTCTTTCTGAAAAAGCCGAAGATAATAAAGATGACATAAACCGAGTCCTAGATACCATGTAAGTAATCGACTTCAGTTTATTGAAACCAAATAAACTTATGGACAAAAGTATCATAAGATAGATAAAGTCTTGTGTTTTTGAAGGACGTTAGTTCGATGATTATATCAGCAGTGATGCTCTTCTTGACATTCATCGGGTTTCGTAAGCTTCTTTTCTTCCCTTGATAGAGTTAGTTTACATTCTTTGCTAATTTCTACTGGTAGCAAATTTGGTGGATCGAGTATGGACTTAATCTGTCAAGAAAATAAGTATGGTACGGGCTGGCTTGACCTGAAACAACTTTTTTTATTCTTCAAATAGTTATATCATTTTCAGACATCGGATTCCCGAGACACTAAGTATGGTACCGGGCTCGGGTTACAGAAACCAAAAGATGGATGCAGACCCTGCCAAATTGCTTGACACTGATATTCGGAAGGTTTACTGAAGTTAAACCATTTTCAGACATCGGATTCCCGAGACATCACCTAAGCACTTGAAATGGTTTTTACTAAAGTGGCATTAAAACCATACTATAAGTATATCATGAGTGGTGAGTCGAAATTAGGATCCATCCTTTGAACATAAAATAGAAGGCCGGTTTTTTTTAACAAAAGTGGAGCAACAAATACCATCTCAAAGTGGTGTTTGGCTGCTGATTTTTTCAGCGACAATGAACCAAAGTAAAAAACATCTCAAAGTGGTGTTAACTGACCTACTCAAAACCCACAGACAAGCCTTCACTGTTGTCCTGACTCCCGACTGACTGTGTATCCGAATAACTGTAGTGTACCTACATTTTGGTTCCAAGACCTCTTATAAGATAGGTATTCATGTTAGAAGATATAATATGCTCCAGTAGTAGTGTGTCCCATATAGGTTACCATTGATCATCTAAACCTTATTTTTCCTTTAGAACGGCAATACTTTTTATGGCAGACTTTTAAAGCCCACAATGATATATATTGCAGGTATAGGTGAAAGTTCATCAAGTGCTGCCAATGAAACCCAAAATAAAGATTTGTCCGATTTTGAGGGTGAAACAAAGAGGGATATGAACCGGATGAAGTTACTGAACATTCAGAAACACACTACTGAGAATGGAAAATTTTAAGACACGCCCCAGCATGCGCCGTGCGGCACCTCTCAAGAACTGGAAAAAAGTTCTGAACGGCAGACCTGAAAGGGAATTGAAGCCGTATAAGGTGGTTTATGCTGCCAATCTATTTACATTCGAATCATTTTTTTATGTGGAGTTATGTTTACTGTCTGTCTATTATTCAACTGAAAATGCAGCGTAGCCTTACGGATTCACTACAAGTTAAGGCTTTCACGAGTATTTTTAAGAGCTTCTGAACCTGCAATATATGGGTCAGTTGGTTCCCACAACTAGAGCAGGCGGACGTAATACTTGAGGTTCCAAAGGTTAGCTGGAACGACAGCGGCTGTCGTTACAAGTATTAAGTGAGTGCCTGAAAAGGGTGGCATTGGTCCGCTGGCGAACAACAACCGCAGTCGGTCCAATCGCCTAGGCAAGTGGAGCTAGCAACATTAGTTTTCAATTATGAATATTTGCAATATTGTTATTCTGGTCAATCATGTGGTACGTCACATCTGTTTTGTAGCACTACATCATTTAGCGAATGAAATTGCTGGAAATTCAGAGTCAATTCTTGCAGGGTTAAATTCTCAAACTTTCTCAAAATACATAATAGATACATAACTACATAAACTTAAATAGATACATAACTACCTAAAAGTATAAATGAAACAGCCCATACGGGTAACATAGTTCCGGCGCACTTAAAGATACCAACATCAAAGGTAGACACGCATTTATGCTACACCTTCATTAATATGCTAATTATTAAAGGTGGCAGTTCTAATTTATCTGCTTATGCTCTTCGCTTGCTTTGTGTTCTTGACTCTATTCGCGAGCCTCTTCGAATGGGTAACAACACAAATTCCCTGAAAATAGCAATACGTAGAACTACCACTTTCAATACTCTGGTGAATAATCTCAACATCGAGGTGATTAGTCTGACCATCAGATTCTAGAGGTCATGATTACTGGTATCAAGAGAAAGTATATACAAGGTAGCGCTTCTCATAAACGGCCTAAATCTTAGACGATTGAAAGTAATTTTCCATGTGGCGTTAGTGATATAGGTTTGTCATATTTAGTAATTCCTAAACTGGTAGTATGAAAGTATTTTCTTTTATATTCATTGACGTCTTGGGTGGTTTGTGACCACTGATCCTAACTGCTTTTTCAAAAATGCAAAGGTACTAAATGACTGTTCTATAAAATCTATACCAAAAGTTACAATTGGTTCTAATTTTTTTAATCGAGTATTTGTTTATGAATTGATTAATGATCGTGACTCTTCTTACTGTCCTGTTAGGGTCGCTGGTGGGCTGTTATTTGAACTCTTAGGGCAGTCAGCTGGTGATCCATACATTGAAGAAGATGACATTCCGGTAGTACTACGATCATGGCAAGCACAAAAATTTTTAGTTACTGCAGCCCACGTGAAAGGTTCTGCAACAAATGTCAATGTGCTAGGAGTTTCAGAAGCCCAGGTAAATCTTTGTAACAGTTTCTGCATATGGTTTTATTTCAAGTGACGATATGGGGGGTGGGCATCGGGTCAAATGGGTTTTATTTCATGTTTTTGCAGCAACCGTTGCAAGCAAGGTGCGCTTGAGATAACAACCTATTGTAGGTTTATGTGTTTGCAAAACATGTATAAGGATTGACAAATTTGCAGCCTACTTGATCTTTGTACATTTCTTGAGCTTCTTATGGTTTGATTTTTCATTTTTTTATACAACCCCGTTTGATTTTACATGTTGATTTCTTGTAAAATTAACAACTGAGTTTAATAATATTTTTAATTGATATACAACCTTATTAGATTCTACAAGACTTAATACCTTTGTTTTCTTGCTACCTTAATATACTACTGTAATATGCATGGATACCAGATGTTGGCTACTCGCCAAGTACTCACTAGAGCCCTAATTCTTTGCTAGCGTATCTCAAAGGCTTCCCTAAACCAGACTTGGCACAAACACAAAGTGGTTTATATTGAAAAATTTCCTCATCTTAGCTTGCAAGTTGAGCACCATTATATTTTTGTAAAATTAGGCATGCAAATTCATTAACTAAGCCATGTAATTAACTATATATATAATTAAAAAGGCTTAGAATATGTGCTTATCTTACACTTTATTGCCAAAGATTAATGGGTGAAATGCAAAAAATAATGGTAGTCCATTATGGGTTGACTTAGACATGCTGCACGATGATATGCGTACAGGTATGTTTCATGACTGTTAATAGCATTACAAAATTCCAAAGCTTCATTGCCTACTGCCCAACTTTTGATTATACTGAATTTTTACAATGCATGGGTATTACAGGTGTGTAAAAAGAAATACATGGTCTCTTATCTATGGCTTCTTGGATCTTATCATAAGTACAACAAATCATTGTTTATGATATACAACATTAAAGTAAGAATAATATACTTTATTCGTGAATCGTGATACAAATTAGTCTTACTGTTATTTGTTAAACAATATATTTTATAAATAACGTTCATTGATGGCCAACAACTTTATATGAATACGTACTTATGATATTCCGATGATAACACCATGGTTTGTAGTAGTACTCTTCTGTCAACTCTTTTTATGATCTTTTAACCGTTGCACTAATATTTGTTTAAGCACCTCCACATTTCCATTAAACTATGAATTAATGATGTGTTTATATCTTTAGCTCTTTAAATATCATCATATGGGAGTTGTATCTGGATAGTTACAGGAACATAAGTCAAGCTGAAATATCTACTAAATCCTTTGTAAAGAGCTTGAAATGCACCGTATGAACAGTGGAATAAATGTAAATGAGGCCAATGGATGACATATCCTGACTTTACAACTGAAACTTAAAGTACTTTATACCTTTTGTGTATGGGTATATGTCAATTATTCATAGTTTTGCACTGTCACACTTATTATTAGGGACGGATTTACTTATAAAGCGGTTATTTTGGGTTGTGTTTATCCAAAACGGTTCAAATATAAAGTTTAGCTAAAGCGGGATTAGGTCACATGAGCCAAACGGGTTTAAAGTCACCAAATATCTTTTTTTTGTGAATACAATCTCAAATTTTTTTAACTCAAAGATTTACGATACTAAATTTCCCCATTTGACATCTACACTTATGAAAATAATGGTCGTATAACAATAGTCCCCATTTGACATCTACTCAAAGATTTAAGGGAAAAACATGTTTAGACTCGACCTGTACTAAATTTCCCCATTTTAACAATAGTCCCTTTCATCCAACACCTAGACTGCCTGACACATCCATCTTGACATCTACACTTATAAAAATAATGGTCGTATATAAATGGTTCTTGTGTTTTTTTCTTCAAGTAACATGTGATGGTGCTAAACATGTAGATTTTAATGTGGGTTTGCATCTATTGGCTCAGATGTCAACTCTGGGAGGCCAGATATTATACGTTACCCATCATGGTTTTAATAGATAGATATCCATTTGATATGCTAAAGATATTTTATGTTCTCAGGCCCAACAAGAGACATTTCTCATTGTTTAGATGAAGCAGGAGTAGCCTTGAAAGAGTGGTAGAGGAGTTCCCTAGCTGGACTATGATAACGACTTGGCACACGAGTATAGTCGACTTTCTTCTATACTATATTACTATGAGGGTTACCCTTGCAAGACCGAATATTTGGGTACTTTCTTTGCAAGTTACTAGGAAACTGTTAAACAATAAGTATTATTTCCTAGATAATTACAAATTGAAACTTTTGATGGTGTAGAAGATATTGAGAAAACGAAACTAATTCTTCTTTGATTCCTCTTTGGAAACAATTCTATGCCAACAGCTCGTCAAAAACTTCAAGTGTGATCCTACACAATGAAAATATATTATACACGCATTACTCATTGTGTATTACCATGTACGAAAGTATCAACAACAACAAGTAAACTGAAAAACTTTTATTCAAACCTAAGCCTCAATAGTCAGCTTAGATTATATCAACAATAGTATACAAAATGTTAGAAGGTTAGATTAATGTCAATGAGACAATAATCATACAAATACAAAGAAGAGACAAGATCAGTGAAATGATCAAAGAGAAGAGTGTGTGAGAAAATGACTGCACACTCAAGTGTGTGTAACCCTAGATTAAGGGACTTATTAAATAGGAGATTAAGTTACACTAAGACCCCTCTAACGGCAATAAATGACTCATCAGCAGAAATGAGAATAGCTTCAGCAGAAACGAGCATCTTGGAACTTTAAATCTTTTATTCTTTGTCCATGATTAACCCCTGTAATAATCCTGCACTGAACATAACTAGAAAGCCATTAGCAATTGATAGAATGACATGTTTGCCACAGATTAATACCCCAAAATTTAACATTTCCCCTTAATCTGATGAGAAAACATATCAAACAATATCAATTTTTCACACAAGAATTTATGCTGATAAACGGGAGGTTTTAGTAAGTATGTCTGCAGTTTGGTTTGAAGAGCCAATCTTTTTGGCACTTATGATACCTCTTGCAATTTTTCCACGATGAAGTGGACATCAATTTCAAAGTGTTTTGATCTTTCATGGAAAACGAATTGACAGAAGTTGTAAAGCGATTTGTTATCACAAAAAGATTAACAGGAAGATTGATATCAACTTTTAGATCCTTTAAGATTTTTGAATCCAAATGATTTCACAGGCAGCAGTAGACATAGATCTATACTCTGCTTCCGTGGAAGATTTTGAAAGAGTGTTTTGTTTTTTACTTTTCCATGAGATCAAACAATCATTAAAGAAAACACAATAAACTGTGACAGATTTTCTGGTTTTCTTGCATTTGGCCCAATCTGCATCACTATATCCTTCAAGATGATTTTCAGAGTTGTTGAAATTGTACCTTAGACCTTTTCCTGGAGCTCCTTTTAGATATCTCAGAACATTGAGGGCACATTCTAGATGAGATTTTAATAGAGAGTGCATATATTGTGCGCATAAATGAACTGAGTATGAGATGTTAGGTCTTGTATGGGTGAGATAAATAAGTTTCCCAAGTAACTTCGATAACCGTGATGTTGACAAGAAGGGGATCATCAGCAGTGGGAATGTATGGAAGGACAGAGTTGGGTTCCATAGGAGTAGACACAGGTTTGCACCCAAGAAGACCAAATTTTTTGAGGAGTTCAAGACAATATTTTCTTTGGGAGAGACAAATGTCATTCCCAGTTTTTAAAACCTCAATACCAAGAAAGTATTTTAAGTTCCCCAAATCTTTGATATGAAATTTTGATTTTAGAAACTCTTTGAATAGGTTTATCTCATCAATACAGTTTCCAGTGAGGACTATATCATCTACATAAACAAGCAGATCAATAAACTTGTTATTCTCTCTTTTGGTGAACAGGAATGATCATTGACAGATTGAACAAAATTATTTTCCTTTAAAACACTGACAAGTTTTTTATTCCATTTTCTGGGAGCTTGTTTTAGGCCGTATAGGGATTTGACAAGTTTGCAAACTTTAATTTTATTGTTCTCATTACAGAACCCCTTAGGGATGGTCATATAGATATCTTCATCAAGATCTCCATACAAGAAAGCATTGTTAACATCAAGTTGGAAAAGAGGCCATTTGTTTTTCACAGCTAGAGCAATAAGACATCTGACAGAGACATTTTCACAACAGGAGAAAAGGTTTCATCATAGTCTATTCCTTCCCTTTGATTATAACCTTTAACAACTAATCTAGCTTTGTATCTATCAACTTCGCCATTGGCTTTATATTTGATTTTAAAGATCCATTTGTAACCAATGGGAGTTCTATTAGGTGGGAGATCAGTTATATCCCAAGCATGATTTTCATTTAAGGCCTCAATTTCAGAGTTCATAGCATCAACCCAATTACTATCAAGGATAGCTTCTTCATAGCAGGTAGGTTCAATACTTTTATTAAGACTAGAAGCAAAGCAGTAATAATCTTTGTTTAAATTAGAATAATTAACAACCTTTTCAACACCATATTTGACTTTCCCTTCTACAATAAAGTCATTAAGATTATTGGGCAACTTAGAAACTCTGGTTGACCTTCTAACAAGTGGGCGGCAAGCCTCTTTCTTGTTCAGCAGAATCGGGTGATGTATCAGCAGAATCGAAGATGCATCGCCAGGATGTGATTCATGTGATATGGTGCCCTCAGGGGGTGTATTATCATCTATAGATGTTGCAACCGGTTCATCAATCCTAGAAGGATGACTTACCATAGTGCCATCATCATAGGATGTCACTCTCCCTTCATCATTGGGACTTATTTGTGAGTCAAATAAATTTTTGTGATTTAAATCTTTAGGCACATAAGTTTCAACAAAAGGTTTTGACAAAGAATTTTTCATTTTGAAGGGAAAAACAGTTTCATAAAATTTGACATCTCTGGAATAAAACATATTTTTTGTTTCTAAGCTCAAGAGTTTGAAACCTTTTTTCTCATTTGAATAGCCAATAAAGACACTTTTTTCAGACCTACTACCAAATTTATCAAAGATGTTGAGAATGGTGGCATAGCATAAGCAGCCAAAGACTCTAAGGAGAGAGAGTGAAGGGTCATGCCCATACACAAGGAAGAAGGGAGACTTTCCAGACAACACAGAAGAGGGTAACCTGTTTATGACATAAGCAGCAGTTAGAACACATTCAGGCCAAAGATATAGAGGTAATTCCCCCTGAAACATAAGGGATCTAGCCACATTAAAGAGATGCCTATGTTTCCTTTCTGCAATACCATTTTGTTGAGGTGTGTAAACATAAGAGGTTTGATGTAAAATTCCCTTTTCATGAAGGAAGTGTTGAAGTTTGTTATTGACAAATTCTGTCCCATTGTCACTTCTGAATATCTTAACATTGTGTTCAAATTGATTTGATAGCATATGAGTAAAGTTAACAATGGAAACATAAACATCATCCTTTCCCTTAAGCATATAAACCCAGACTGCCCTAGAATAGTCATCAACAATGGTCAAAAAATATTTGTAACCATCTCTGCTAGTGACTTTATATGGTCCCCATACATCTAGATGAACTAGTTGACCAATTTTAGTTGATTTATGTTCACTTAAAGGAAATGGTTCCCTGGTTTGTTTAGCTTTATTGCAAGTATCACAAAGATGGTCAGATTCAGAGGTTCCATTAAGATTAAGTGTGGACTTAAGTATATGTAGGACTTGGTCAGAGGGATGACCAAGTCTTTGATGCCAGAGATTTCTAGAAACATGACAAACAGAAATGCAGTTATTAGAAGCAATCTTACATGTGGAATCAATATCAAACATATATAACCCATTGCATTGTTTACCAATCCCCACAATCCTTTTTGATGTAAATCCTGTATATAGCAGTTAGATTCATTAAAGCCAACAAACATTTTATTGTCTCTAGCAATCTTATGAACAGACAGCAGATGACATTGTACTCGAACAACCGAACATCAAAAAGAGTTAGGTCATTATTGACTTTTAAATCACCAATTTTAGTAATTAAGGCCTGAGTACCATTGGGATGACCAACGGTTAGACCAAGATTTGAAATATCAACAACATTAATTAAAATTTTTGCAGAAACAATCATGTGCTGATTTGCACCAGAGTCAACAATCCAACCAAGACTTATGTTTCCAGATAAGGTTTTAGTGTTGTTGTTAAAGAATTTATCAAAGTTTATATTAAACTTGACGCTGCCATTAAAGAATGTTCCTGGAAAATTTTTACCTGCTACGTTGGCATTAGCAGAAGACACATTGTTGTCATTAAGCAGACTCATAAGTCTGGAGAGCTGTTCATTAGACAAAGAGACAGGAGAGTTGCTAGTTCCATTATTAGTGGAAAGATTAGTGGCAGCAGAAACATTGTTACTGCTGAAGGGTTTGGAATTAAAATTCCTTTTAACATATCCAGCTGGATAACCAACCAGATCATAACATCTATCACAAGTGTGACCGGCTTTTGCGTTAGTACATTTGAGATTCATGTTTGGTCCTCTGTTGTTTGAGTGTTACCAGATTAAAACCAGAATTTTTAAAATTGCTGTTGTTAAATCCTTTTTTGTTATCAAAAAATTTTCCACCATCGAAGTTTTGCAAGCAAAAGTGTAGCATTGGGTTTAGCAGAGCTATTCCCAGATGAAACATTTCTGTGAGATTCTTCTCCAGAGACAACAGAGAAAGCAGTTTTGACATTAGGCAAAGGATCTCTGGTTAAAATATTGCTTCTGATGGGAACATAGGAGTCATCAAGACCCATAAGAAATTGCATTAACTTGATTAGCTGATTGTGTTTTTCAAAATGTTTTGCAGCCTCACAAGTGCAAGGAGGCAAGCTAATCATACAATCAAATTGTTTCCATAAAGAGTTAAGGTTGTTATAGTAATCAGCAAGAGAGGACCCACTTTGACTAAGAGAGTTTATATTTTTATGCAAATTAAAGATAGCCAAACCATCAACCTTATCATAGGTATCTTTAAGGTCATTCCACATTTCATAAGCAGTTTTAGCATATATACCACCAGCAAATAGTTCGTGGTGAGAGAGTTAAGAATCCAAGTAACCACAACAGAGTTACAAGTATCCCATTGATTAGCAAGACTAGGGTTTGAATCATCTCTTATGCAAGTACCATCAATAAACCCTAACTTATTATGGTTCCTTAAGGCAAAGGTCATGGCCATGTTCCATATTTTGTAATTTTCAGTTCCAGTGAGTTTGATAGTAATAATGGGTGTACCATTTGTGTTATTGGGGTGTAAATACAAAGCATCACCAAAGGTTAAGCTTTTCTCAGTGGAAGAGCCACCACCAATATTATCATCACCAATAGCCATAGTACAAACAATAAGACAGACATATAAGATAAGATAGACAAGGCAAGCAGAAATAAAGACAAGAGCAAATAGCAGATAAAGAAATAAATAAGACTTTGTAATTAAGAAACAACAAGCACCAAGCCTATGAACTGGGGTAAACCAGAAAGGGTATTTATACCACTCAGAGGTGGCAGATCAAGATGTTAGTTTACCCGTTTGCACCCACAAAGACTTAAGTACTGTTTGTTTGAAGAAGAGATTAGACTTAGACTTACAGAGCAATATGCAGCGGAAAGAACAAATCACAATAAGAAATAACCAATGATTATGCCAATAGCAATAACCACAAACCACCAAGTTGTTGCTGAAGAGATGTCCCCAAGTTTCCACAAAGAAACCCTTGGATGTAGAATAAATAATTATGAACCTGGATCTGATACCATGTACGAAAGTATCAACAACAACAAGTAAACTGGAGAACTTTTATTCAAACCTAAGCCTCAATAGTCAGCTTAGATTATATCAACAATAGTATCCAAAATGTTACAAGGTTAGATTAATGTCAATGAGACAATAATCATACAAATACAAAGAAGAGACAAGATCAGTGAAATGATCAAAGAGAAGAGAAGAGTGTGTGAGAAAATGACTGCACACTCAAGTGTGTGTAACCCTAGATTAAGGGACTTATTAAATAGGAGATTAAGTTACACTAAGACCCCTCTAATGGCTATAAATGACTCATCAGCAGAAATGAGAATAGCTTCAGCAGAAACGAGCATCTTGGAACTATAAATCTTCTATTCTTTGTCCATGATTAACCCCTGTAATAATCCTGCACTGAACATAACTAGAAAGCCATTAGCAATTGATAGAATGACATGTTTGCCACAGATTAATACCCCAAAATTTAACATACCCGAAATTATTTAGGCGGAAGAGACTAAATTTTGTTACTTTTCGTATGTTCATATTAGTGGATGAGTTAATTACAATGATGCTCACTATGGTTTGCCGGTTTTTGCAGATTTATTCACTGAACTTTTTTTTCACCAAGTTCAGTCATTAAGGTTTAAATACTCTTATACAACAAACAAATAATTAAAAGAAATTCCCCACCAATCGTGTTATAATATTATTTGACAAATTTTAAAAACGTATTTATGCTAACAAAAAACAACAAACAAATAATTATAAGTCATGCCCGCCCATTGGGCGGGCTTCGAAAACTAGTATATATATATATATATATATACATATATATATATATATATATATATATATATATATATATATATATATATACATATATACTCCCTTGAGCAATAAACACAACCTAAAACGAAACCTCACTCCAAACCCAAATTTAAGATTCAGCCACCCGAGCCTCAAATATATACTACTCTTACCTTACTCCGAACGCAAAAATCAGAATTTAGCCACCCAACCTAAAATAATATAATACCAACCCAAAAAAACACACACTCACCACAAATCTACTCCATTCTCTCTCTAACCTAAAACACACACATTTACACACATAATCACACACCCGTTTTTCTCTACTCACTATCTCTCTTTTAAAACCCTACTTACCTCAGCCGCCACCCCGTCCCTGCCGCCATCTCCTACGCCACCACAGCCACACTCGAACAAACACCACCACACACTCGAACAAACACCCTCATCACCAACAAAATCCGCACCATTGACACCCACCACCACCAACGCAAACCACCACAGAAAGCCCCATCCTCGAAATCCTAATGAACGGTATTTTTCATATCAATAGGGTCGTTTTTATTTTTTTATTTTATAGATCAATCTTTATTTCTTTATAGATCTAAAGTTTTGAAGGTTATAACATATTTTCTTAAATTTTTAGCCGCCTCCACCGCTGTTGACGGAATATTTACCTGCCATCGCTGGAATCTGGGTAGCTACTGTTGGTATATGTTGTAATCACCGCTGCCGCCACCGGAAACTGCATTTATTGTTAGAAAAAAGGTTCAAGGCTTTTATTATTAGATCTATTTAGAGATATGAACAAATATTACATTTTTACAATTTTTTTAAGGTATACTGATACCATCGCCACTATTTTTCATCTCAACTTTCTCCGGAATGTGCACTGTGTACGTCGTTGCTGGCACCGGAACCTGCTAATGTCACCGGTAAATGTGTATATTTTTAGGAGTTCGTTGGTAAATTTGGTTATAATTTTGAACAGTTAGAGTGATTTATAAGGTAAATTTGGTTATAATTTTACGGCTTAGTATCTATATCTATATACTACTTATAATGCACGAAGGCACCTCACTCTTAATTTTAAGACGTACAAGAAATTAAGCATGGTTTACAACACTTTAATGCACCCAATTTTCAAAATTACAACAAAGTAAGCATATTGTACAACAAAATAAAGCATGTATCATTTTAAGACCAAAATTCTATCAAACAACATTAATGCTATTAAAAACACCCCTTCACCAAAAATTACAACCATTTAAGCACAATGTACAATAGCTGCAACCAATTTTCAGATTTACAAGAAAATAAGCATAGTGTACAACAAAATAAGCATGATGTAATTTTCAGACTTACAACATTAATGCTATTAAAGTGGTCAATGTTATTAATGACTATAATGACTACTACGTACAAGAAAAGAAACATAATGTACAACACTTTAATGCACATAATTTTCAGACATACAATAAAAGAAGCATAGTGTACAACAAAACACCACATTAATGCTATTTAATGTAGTCAATTATTTAACTAGTGAATAAATACAATTAATACAGTTATTAAAACACCTATTACATAAGAAATACAAATTATCAAGCATATTGTACAACCAAATTAAACACAATTCCTGCATTAAATTTCACTACAACAAATAATAAAGCGCATTATACAAATATTCAAGCCCGAACGGGCAACGGGCCAAATGGGCTCGAGCGCGAGCAGACACGGGCCAACGGGTTTGAGCCCGAATGGGCATGGGCTATATGAAATTCTTAATATCTGTAAATTTATTGTTAAAAAGAACATAATAAACAAAAATACATTATTTATCGAAATTTTTTATTTCAAGGTATCCGCCGCTGCAACGCGCGGGTACCCTACTATTATACATAATGTGTAGTGTGATGTTTATGTTGTTTGAATCTGGCTTGTTTAATAGTGTTTACGCATCTACAACATTTTACATAATGTGGATTGTTTATGAAATTTATAAATTCATGACGTTATAAATTTGGTTAATTTCATGACGTTATCAAAATTAGTGTAAAATCAGTTGCTAATGTCACCGATAAAAGTGTTCATATTGTATTTTAAACAATGAGATATTTTAGCGATGAAAAAAGAGTTTAGAGGATGAAAATGATATTTGATTGGTGTAGAATAGAGTTGGTGAGATTATTTAAAATTTATGCATTTTAAAAATGAACACTTAATATGGAAATGAAAGTATGTGGGAAATGGTTTTTGGTTTATAGTTTTTGGTTATGCATTTCAACATTAGAAGTTGAATTCATCAATTTATAGTTACTTTTATCTTTATAATGATCTTGGCATGCCTTACCTGAACTTATAACAGAGTATGAACTTTTATGTGATGCAGGTGCTTGATTACTAATTGATTAGGAAAATCTTGCAAAGAGTGTTTGGAGCAGTTGTAGTTAACGGCTCATCCAATTTGTTATCCTCAGATTGGATACTTTAATAAGATAAGATGTTCAAGAGCAGTTGTAAATATTTGAAATTTTAGAGCATATTGAAAATTTAAAATTGAGTGATTTTGAATTTAAATGACTTTTTACCAAGCACAATAGTATGATAGCTACAACACTACTGTCTGGTATATTTTTTTAAGGTCGAGACATGTTAGACAACTATGAAAATATTGCGTCAAACATTTAAAGAACTTACAAAGATGTATTATTTGTAAAAACTTTCTAAATCTTAATATAGTACTGTAGACATCCCATAACAAATCATAATCAGTTGACGGTTAGAAGTAATATATCACATAAATCATTGCCTCAAGTTTAGAAATTGCTAAAGGATGATACGGATGCAACAAACTTTAGCCAAATCGCCATCAAATATAACCATCTATTTTTTTCATCTTGAAATGCAACAAACTTTCATTTTGTTACAAATGTATACAAATGACCAACATCAAATGAAAACATAAATGAATAATCAAAAGATAGAGTATCAAAATCGATAACCCATTTTTCAACAAAGTCTCCTTCTTAGCTAACTGCCAATGACGATATGCTTTTAATCACCGTAAAAATAATAGAAAACACGTTAACGCGGTATGATTTTTTCGTAAATTATACATTGTTGCCACTATACACAAGTACTCGGCAAATCGACATGAAAACTATTTGGCTACATCACTATGCTCGATTACCTTACCATTACCTATAAATCACGTAGATCTATGCATCGAGATATTTTCCAAACGGAGAAACAATACGATGAAATCTAAAAAGATGAAAAAAGATTCTCTTGGAAGACTACAAAATTTTAAATTTTACAATCTCACATTTCAAAACTATGATTAGGAAACCCAATATCAGAAGTAGCTTGGTATTTCAAAGAGAAAAGAGTTCCATGTATAAATATCTTTGGCATATTTGATAAACTTTGCAAATCTACAGTAAAAATAAAGTAATAATAAGTTATGAAAAGATTTGACAACTGTGAATAAAATTAAAATTATAATGAAAACATGATTTTAATGGTTTTCAAAAAGCAAAATAAGAAAAAGAAAAGTTATTTATTTTATTTATTTATTTATTTTTTTTGTAAAGGGCCTTCCACCCGGTAAAAAAAAATCTTCAAGAGAAAATTAGGACAAGAAAACATTGCAACTCAGTGCAACTGATAATCGGTAAACATCCTTCACCGTTACCATGCTTGGGTTACCTAGCTATACGTTGCCACCGCTACGCAACAATGCTAAAACATAATATTGTTTTTCGAAAATGATTCCCTGACACTACAAATACAATTTGACAAAATATAATATTCGCCATTGAAATTATCAAATCTTGGACCGTTTACATTGGCCTTGAGATTTCTCGAACTGTATATATATATATATATATATATATATATATATATATATATATATATATATAGAGAGAGAGAGAGAGTTAGGATCAAATAAGAAGATTACTTAAAATAAGAAGGAATAAGAAGAAAGCAACCATAAATCCAAGATGCACCAAAATTAGATCATCCTTATAATCTTAAATGCATTATAACACACCATAGTATCTTTTATAGCTTTTAATTAGATGCATTTATGTATATTAGATGCATTTCATGATTTCTTTTGTTTTGTTTCCTCTCAAAATCATGAAAATCAATTTGCATCATCTATACATCAAATTAACTTTGAAAACTCAATGTGTTGCATCTATTTGAATAGAAATGCATCTAATGCAAGTCGTTGCATCTCAAATGCGTGATTTTTGTCACTTCTACCACTTCTTTTTAATTTACTTCTTACTAGATCCTACTTTATATATATATATATATATATATATATATATATATATATATATATATATATATATATATATATATACTAGTTTTAAGTCCGCCCAATGAGCATATTTATAATTATTTGTTTGTTGTTTTTTGTTAACTGAAATACATTTTTTAGAATTGTGAAACAATATTATAAAACAATTGTTTCTTTGGTTTTTAGTTGTTGATTTTTTTTACCCAATGGGCGGGCATGACTTGTAAAGCCCTCCAGACATATGAGCCCGCTGTTCTTGTGAGCATGACTTATAAATATTGTTGACATATTTTTCTATAACGAAAGAAGGGTGGTAAAAAATGGTTGGTAAGTGTACATGCCTCACTGGCTATTGTAACTTGCCATTGTGAACATTTCAATGTTAGATTTCTTGTATGTCCAAGGTGACATTAGTCCAATACTTGTTAGCGCAATAGTATGTATTCATATGAGATCTCCAAATTAAACCCATATATTAAAGTATACATTTTTCAAGTTTTATAAGACTTCATAAAGTGTTTTCTACGTCAACCTTAATAAATAAAAACTTCATTCTTGATGCCTATTATATTATGAAAACAGTGAATTTTTAATTAAAGATTGTACCTGACATCATCCCTAAGTATATTATGCATTGAAGTAGTTGCACCACTCTTCAATCTGACCATATTTTTACCAGTAGCTTACCATTAGCTTATCAGTAGCTTACCATTAGCTTATCAATAGCTTACCATTAGCTTATCATTTTTACCAGTATCATCCCTAAGTAAATTATATGAACAACTTAGCCAGATAGAGATTTGTTTTCTCTATAAAGACCTGATCAAGTATAAAGAAATAAAAGTGTAAAACTGAGAGCCGAGCCACAGTGAAACACAGATGAAGGTTAAGATTTGTAAATATAACTCATTCTAGAAGTTATAACAATCTAGAACAAAACGTTCCTAGTCTACAATTATAGATAATACTTGAAAAACAAATGAAAGGTTCTAATGTTTCCAAATGTAGCGAAACAAAACTGAACACAAACACCACGTGCATTTAGCTTAGTATCCACCTTTAAGATCGTTGACCACATCATAGGGAATGGGAGTAACAGTCTCTAGAGTTGTACCTTTGACCATAAATCGTGGTTTGGGTCCCAAAGGTTATCTCTTGGTACTGATGATCTCACCCTTAGCCTTGGCTTCACCATTTAGTTGGTCATTCTTATTAACTCTGTGCTTAAACTCCTCGGTGCACCTTGATGGCATGACATGCTCGATACGTACATGAATCCTCTTATTGGTAATTCTGTTGCACATGTGCATAAACATTTAATTCTACATATCAACAACATGACCTTGGTTGACAATGTAACCAATGCTAAACCCCAACTTTAATCTGATAAGAGTTTCTGATGCAACTAAGCCTACATTTTCTCATACAGCTTCTTTCATAGAATGTGTTGTTAGAATAATGGCGTGTCCTTGCTTTTCATTTTCAAAAATGTCTTAGGAATTTCTTCGAGTTATCGGGTCCATAAAGGTTGTCTGAAGGATATACCGAGTTAGACCAGATGGAGAATAAAAAACAAAAAATAGCTTTAAAAGATATCATATGAAATAGTTCGAGTTGGTCTGCAAGTCACCCAAGGTGTAAATTTAATGCATAAACCTCTTATATGATTCCAGCGAAAGTTAACAGTTATAAAAAACTAAAGTTAACTTAGTGGTCCTATGCAAATTCAAATGTCATGTGAGTTTGAGGCGTGATCATATATCCTTAGGCTTATCAGATCTCTAATCCAACATAGCCTTCGAGTATGCATTACCAAATTACAATTTGGGCCACTTTTAACCTATTTAACCAATTTACTTGTTGCCATTTAAGCTTGATTTTATTATTTGACATGTTTGAAATACACTTCGCCGACAATACCTAAATGTAAGAGATTTTGGGATACATGGTGTTGGCCTTTTTCCAGGTTTTGGAACAAACTTTTCTTGACAATATCATAATCAAAGATACACAAAGATTGTATATGACCTCAAAGTGACTTTAAAACTTTAGTCCCTATCTCAAGCTATATCCTTCGGTCTTGTACTTGAATGTCCCCAAAATACCCAAAACCATTTAAATGCACCTAATATAATATGGTAATAAAATCCATGGTTTTCAGACTACGGTTTATTTATAGATCATTACTATTAATTTTGAATACCTGTGAGAGTCGAGTCTTTTGCATCTGCTTGTGAAAGTGGTCTGGAAAGTCACTGTAACCAAACTTTTCGACAACAAAAATTGCTTAAATTTAGAAGAGTGGTGTTCAAAATTTGCAATGTTCACAGCATCTACTAAAGTTTCTTATGCAAGCTCGATGATGACGTATTTATCGACAAACATGGGTTTCTCAAGTACTTGTCATGGTCTGAATCCAATATATTGCTTGCTTCGTTTGCTTCCGAATTATGAGCCACAGCTTTAGCACCTTTGGATGCAGAGTCGTAGTTGTAATTTGTCTCATCAAGCTCGAGCCGGTGGGTTATGTTCACCAACCCACTTGATGCACCACTCGGTGCGCTACTTAAACCGTTCTCTTGCTTCGTAATGTTTCTAAACTCATCAATGTTGAGATACGTGTGATGGGTTTTGTCGTTCTGTAAATTGTCTTGTTTTTTTCGAGACATCTATCTTGAAATTCTCGCTCACAAACTAATGCAAGGTAACCTAAAACTTTTGAAACTAATTCTTCTATTGGACTAAATCCTTGAAGAGGGTTCTTGTCAGTATCTTCAAAATTAACATCACGAGACACAAAATCATTCGGCTTCCCAGATACATTGGGCTCTAAAGTGCCCTATCTGGATAAGTTTGAGCATGTGATATGTGCATATGTAGTAGTGTTAGTGAAGTCGGTACTATGTGCATCTACATTCCCTACAAATTTTTTTTGACAATAATCAAATTCAGATAATCAATTGGTTGTTACAGATAGTGTTCGAACATGATTTTGTTGTTGCAATTAGTTATAACTGATAATTAGTTGTTTGCGTACCAGGAAAAATATGAATATTTCCTGTAAAATGCCCTTAAAAATTGGCATTTGGGATTGCTTTTTAAAACTACTTATATGCTTATTCTAATTTGATACAATGCCTAAGCACTTTTGAGGGTATCTCGGGTTACATATCCAGTTTGATGCTTTGTGAGTGAACAACTTTGTAATGAATACTTTCCTATTCCATTACTTAATGCAAAAAAGCAATAACCAAAGTTAAGACACATAATAAGCAATCTGAAACATCCCTTAAGTTTTCCTAAACTCCTTATCCAGCCTTGACAAAACCTATAACCACTTTTAAAACACAATTCAAAAAGCCTTAAAAGAACATTCGTGAAAAGCTACTTAACTGGTATGATATTGAGAGATCAAGCCACCAATTTTTATCACATTCCTATAAGTTCCATAAAAAGTTGATACAAAGATCCAACGATGATCTATTAGATACAGATAGATAAAGAAGCGTTAAAGAATTAAAATTACATACCCTAAGAGCCAGATGTTGGACTACCACGGCCTGTGCATCCACCTAGATTTCGACCACGTGGAATCCTTCCCTGTCCGCTAGCAACAGGGGGTGATGGTTGATTCCCGGCCAATCATTGCCAAGACCTTAGCTTAGCTATTTCATTCAAGTTAATGGTCGTCGAAACCATATCAGCAAATGCTTCTTCTGGTTTTACTTCTGTCGGCCCTGATGTAGAGACAATACTAACAGCACTACCATCTTGATTTCCAGCACTGGTTCCTGGCATCGAAGAAGTGACAGATGGTATCTCGGCTACAGGAGGGACTACAATAGTAGTCGTAGTGGTGGTAGTAGGAATGTTATCAATTGCAGCCTCTTCAGCCATGAACCCAGCTTCATCATTCCCATCATTCTTTAGCTTATAGGTTGAACTCTCAGGAGTCGTCTCACTGCTTCTATTAAGTCGCTTCCGCTTTATGTTAAGACAAACATTTCAGAACCCACTATTAGTGTCAGAATCGATTTCTAAACCTACCTCTATAGCGAGACAAATAATACGCAACTATCTAGTTATAAGACCCGTGCACGCCCGGGTTTTAGACATAAATAGTTTAATCAATGGTATCTGTAAAAGACTTTATGTAGCAGTCTCCACTTAGTTCACCTAGGCAATTCAAGTTTGTTCATCTTTAAGGAGTTGCACATGTGGTAAAAAGACATACAGTAGCTAATAAGGAAAAGTAATAATCCAAAAACTATAATATCCAAAGAAGCAAAAGTTTGATGTAGTATTTAAAAGATACATTATTGAAAATGAATTACTTGGTTTAAAACCGAGTAAAGCTTTAGCTTCAGTCTCAACTGATCGAGCTGAATCCTCTTTAACTTGCAGCTACTAAATCCCTTACTTTCGAGGTACTTCTCCACACATTATATAAAGATTCCTGTATCATAAAATATACTAACACTTTGAAACAAACCACGACATTTAAATTTAGAGACTGCAAGGCAGCTTCGGCAGTGGAAGTACAACAACATAAATCCTCTTGCACAAAATGGATCAAGGCTTAACTGCATATGTAATAAGTTATATTAGATCTATCAAGAATTTACTTAAGAAGTTGTTACCTTTAAATAGAACATGGTGGTGTGGTCAATAATCGCTGCACTATCATGTGGCATTTATCTGACTCCATTTTGACATTGGTAAATGTAACAAACTGTAAATTTTTCCTTGCGCTAGACAACTGCAACAACATCACATAATAAAAACCTAAAATAATCATAAGTCACATACTTAACATCAAAATTCATATACATCTCATACAAATTAAACCCAAACCATCAAAAAAATTTTACTTATGAGGTAATTGCATAATATAGAGATTCGGATTTTGTCAAGAAAATAAATCAATCATTGATTACATGGTGCCAAATCGGCAATAGTGCCTTCACTCAGTACGCGTTTGAGGTCAAACTCACCAACCAAAAACTATGGAAACTTCATAGTTTCTACAATGCTTGGCTAGCCCTCTGAAGCTGCGGCTTGCAAAACTTTTAAGCTGATCCATGACCGCCATTGTTACTTAAACCTGTAAACCAAAAAAGTGACAAATATCATGGAGTACTTTGGAGTCCTTATTAAATCTACCCATATACGTATCTACATTTTGATATAAGCAACTCCATATTGAAAAAAACTTTGTCACTACCAGTTATTCATCATCATTATATTTGAATAACCAGTCCCAAACATTCAGAAAACGCAATACTTAGTTTCAAAATCAACCCCAAACACTCGTTTAGATATCATCGATCGCAAAAGCCATTTTTGCCTTTCCATATAAAAAAATTGAACATAAATATAAAAATGAAAATAAATATTAATCAATCAATATTTATAATTCAAAAGACAATCAAGATAGAAAAAAAATAACCTAAATTAAAGCAGCTATACCTCTTCTGGCCGACTTTAGACCGGTTACTGCTCCAGCCACCACACTAAGGTTTGTTTCTATACCGCAACAATTGGTATTCATCTTTATGGTTGCATTCAATTGGTGGAACTGTAACTGAGGATGGTTTGTATATCGCAACAATTGATATTAAGGTTTTATGATTGCATATAATTGGTGGAAAAAAACGCATGGATAATGGCATTAAGTTAGAGACGCCTCAAAATTTTTGATAGATAAGTTCAACCATTAAGACTGACCCAGTCACTGAACTCACCCCTGAACACACACCCTGAACACACACATTGAACCACACAGTAGAAAAACAGAAAAAAAAATCACATGTATTACTCACCTGTATCACGTGATAAGTCACAACACGATAAGCTCAAACGGGATTGTTCTCTCAGTTTCATCATGTACACATATCCAGCTAAAGTACAGTACCAAAAACTTATTTCCTGTTGCAAAAAGTCTAGTGTTACCATCCATGTGAATATGTGACACTTAATGGAGTACACTCAACTTTTGTTTTACTCTAATCGCAAACTAGCGTGTACCCACAACTTTTGTTTTACTCTAATCACAACCTAGTTTGTACCCTTCATTTTGTTTTACTTTTAATTCTACCCATTTAATCCATTAGAGATTGAACATATCCTGAATTGACCAATATATAAGTAAATTAGTAGAAATTTCCACCTCTATTTCATACAAAAAATAGGAAGGAAAAAAGAAAAATAAGACAAACATTAAAGCAAAAGATATGGACCTTAATGGCGTCATCCTTGTCTATAAGGCTCTGGTAACCATGTAACAATCCTGGCACAGTATCCTCTGTTTCGGGTTTCTCATCTGGATTAGGTTTCAAGGTACTATCAGGGGTCTCATGTCCTTAGTTAAATCACATTAATGGCCAATGATAACATCAAATAGTCCTAAATATTAAGTGTCAATTTCCCCCGATAATGCTCGTTATTTATATCATTTATATGGATTTACGCTTGTTTTCCATTGTTTTCCACTTTCAGGTAAATTACGAGCATTGGAGCTAAAGAGACGCGGAAATGGAAACATTACTAAAGATTTATCACAGTATGCCTATTTTGAAGAAGTTACGGCGTAACTCCTCTCTCACAATTACGCCGTAACTATTGCGTGTCCCAGAATACCAACTTATCAAGAGGTTACGGCGTAACTCTTCCCAAAGGTTACGACGTAACTACATTAGGTCAATTGAGGATCCACGCCGCTGATACTTACGCCGTAACTACTACATCACTTACGATGTAACCATGTTTATTGAAGACTACGGCGTAACCACTTATTAGGTTACGCCGTAACTAGCAGATCTAGTGCTTTTACGACGGAATAGAAGGTTATGGCGTAACTCCTAAATTGGTTAAGCCGTAACCCAGACCTGGCCTATAAATACACCACGAATTCCAGCATTTCTAATCATCCCATTCACACACACAACTCTCGAGAACGTGGGAAAAAGCTCAAGGCAAGTCTAGGGAGCATACGGAGCTGTTTCCAAAGGAGAAGTCACTCCATTACGATAAGCTTTAGCGTTTTATATTTCTTTTACTTTCAATTCATGTATTTTGTACCTTTGAATATTGAATTGATTTGTATGATTAATATGAGCGGCTAAGCACCCTTTGGTGCTAGCCTAGTTATGATTCCTTAATTTTTTTGTTTGCGTTTACCTTTACTTTCGTACAATTATTTCTAAGTGTATGCATGTATAGTTCTTTGGTAGTCACCCTTGATTCGGTAGTTTTGAATGGCAGTAGAGGCCAATTGCCTAGGAGATATGACCAACTGACCCTAGGTGAGCGGACTGAGACGGGAAGGGTAAGATATGACCAACTGACGAACCTTTCTACTTGTGCGATTTGACCAACTGATCACCTATCGTTTGGATGAACTTAAGAATTGGGGGTGTAGTGTCTAAGTTCCTAACGGTCGGGAACTCACTATTTAGAATCTAGCATGTAGCGGTACTTAATGACTTGGCTTAGGGGACCCGGAACAACAGGACTTATGACGGTGCGCCTGATTTCTCTGTGGTGGCATCTTTGCGATAGGTTAGGGCGAATTGACCAAATGCTTTTCTCGAATTTGACCCCACCTGAGTAATTAGTAGGTAGACGAGACATAACTAGCTAGGAGGATTGAATAGGTTAGCACCATTATTCCTATATTGATCTCTCTTTTCTCATTTACTTGCTTTTATTCTGCATTAGTAGTTTAATTAATTAAATCCCTATCGAAACAATTATTATTCTGTGACACTAGACTTAGTAATAATCCAACACACATAGCTCTTGGGACGACCTCGGCTTTACCATTTACTACACTACACACGATCGGGTACACTGCCCGTTAGTGCATTAGGGTAGACCATAGGTATAGCGAGACACTATAAATATTAAGACCTGGTCAGTAAAACCTGCATCAGCCAACATTAAAAGTAGGACTATTCTCTCGACATCCTAGCAGAATTCTCAACAATTTCATGCGCTTTTCCATTACCTTGAACAATCTGATCATTTTGCCTATGACCAAAACAAAGAAAAAAATACACTAAGATAAAGATATGGTCTAGGCAATAATGAAAAGGAACATACTATTAGATGATTATTTTCTTTTAGGTTGTAAATAACTACCCTATTACTGACGATAACACAAGTCTGTAGCTATATTCGCCCTTATGTGATTCGCTCACAAACACTGCACCATCATACTCTGGACACCTGTCACAAACAGACATATTTAATCATTAACCAATACATATACACCACATGATAAATTAGTAGATTGTTAAAAACTGACGTGTCTTTGCGAGGAATAAGTATTGGAAAAGCAGTTCGTAGGAGGGCAAGAGTTGTTGTACCAGCGATCAGGTAACTTGTGCTTTTTGAGGACGCATCACCAACAGTTGTGCAATCACAGTTAAAGTTCCTCTTTATTAATTCTTATTCGCACATTTCCTTGAATGATTTTCCTCACCTGAAGTTTGAATACAAAGGTTAACCATAAGAAATCGTTGACGTGAAATCAACTCCGAGAGCTATTTCTTGTGCTGGAGTACTAACTTCCAGCATCCACAATCCAGAATTTTATCTATCTCTAATCTTACTAACACCATTACTTGGCTGTTTCAAAAAGGTATAGAATTGTTAACTTACCTTCAGCTTTATCATGTGTCCTTGCATTGCATCAAACCTCGAATAAGCCCTGCATCAGACACACACCACATCCTCACCAGTCCAATATCATGTGTCCTTTACTGTGGAATGGTAGTAGAATTTACTTTGATTGTCAACACAACAAAAACCATACACTATAAACAAAGTTTCAAATAAAACATAGCATCAATGTAAACAAACCCAAAACCATACAACTATAAAAAAAAAGTTTTTTACAAAAAAATGGCATACAAACTATACACAAAGATTTTTTATTTTAGTAAGGGGTGTTTGGGTCATCTGTTGATATAAAAATAAGGGTGTTTAAGTTTGTCTACTACAACAGCCTTTTACATGACGTTTGGCTCACCCATCGATTGACCAACAGGGTATGAAGAAACAGACATCGGACTCGACATGGCTGAGCCCACGTTAATAGGTTGTGCGTTGTAAACAACATCTCTTACTAGTGTTCTGGGAATAGGCGTCTGAGGTTGAACCCTTGGTGTGCTTGAAGATGCCCCATTTCCAGCCAAAAACATGATAGTTTGAGCTTGTATGAAACCGCAAGAAAATACATCAAGACGCATCCATTTTCATCAATAATTCACAAAGTGGTGACAAAAAAAAAGATTATATACCTTCTCTGGGGAGATATCCTCATAGACGTTCACCATTCCACCATAAAAGATGGTTAGTTGTGCTAGAGCACAAGAAGCCTTGTTATTGTACCTTCAATCAACAAAAAAAGGAATAAGCTGTTATACACAAGTAAGTTGGTTTTTAAACAGATTATGTGATACTAAAATCAGAATCATAGGCCGTTTTCTGGAGGTTTACACAACATAACTGGAATTTTGAGGATGTTTTTCTTATAAAATATAAACACGATTATTCAAAATAGAAAAACAATATTATGCAATAATCAATACAGGTAAACAACTTACTTATCTGGATAAATTGTTTTCTGAAACCCTCTAAAAATCTGATGGCCACGAATAGCCTTAGCCATGTTTCCATCATATGTATACACAAAAACATCGCTCGCAAGTGCAAGAGTATAATCCAATACAGCAAGTTGGTTATCCAAGCAACCCTAAAATCGTGATGAAGTTTTCTTCATGCAGTGAACTCTATTAGGGGTTTTTTTTGTTAAAAATCTACGTATGATTTTTTTAATAATAAATGAATTAAGAAAAAATATATATTTAAGGAAAAGATATGTATAATAAGTTTTAAAAAAGATAATTACATAATATAATTTTTGTAGATAAATTGTATTTACTATATGATTCCAATAAAATTATAGCTATTTATATATTATAGTATGCAACATAATTATCAAAATAACTTGTTGCCTAAGTGGTAAACACACAAGTTATTTATACTAATCCTACAAACAACCCAAGTTCGAATCTCACCATGGTCATTTTTTATAAAAAAAAATAGTATTGCTTAGGTGGATTAAAAAATTGCTTAGTTGGACAACAAATGCTTATGTGGCATGAAATTTGATTATTTGGCATTGAGGTGGCATTGAGATGGCATTAATGCCAAACGCCTCTATTTATATATATATATATATATATATATATATATATATATATATATATATATATATATATATATACGGGCTACCATCCTACATCTATCTTTATGTTTTATGTTTATTTAAAGTTGTTATTTAGTGTTAGTGAGTCGAGTCTTGGTTTAGCAACGCCGCATTTTACATGCATGTAACTTAGATTTTTTACTTGCCACTACTAAAATTCTCTACATCCAACAAGACCATTTTATTCCCTACCCGAAGCCTAACATTATAACCCTTTGTAAAGACCTCTTAGATAGTTATTCCTAGGTGCTTACGCCAAAGCCAGAGAGTGTTTATCTTCCATTTCCTTACATGTTATATTTCATATACACCCGAGAGATGAGAGAATCCAAACACCAATTGTGAGGTGCTAGTATATAATTTTCGTGCTTGTTTTGACTAGTGTAGCTCTTATACTTGTTGTAGATTGTTTTAAACAAATGCTAAATGACCCCTAACTCATAAACTGATTAGCCAAAAGCACATTTGCTTGAGGACAAGCAAATTCCAAGTGTAGAGATATTTGATAAGGATTTAAAACATACATTTTTAGGGGGTCATTTAAGCCCTAAATCGTTACATTTTATATCCGTTACCGCTTAAAATCGTTCCTTTTCACATTTTAGGTGTTTTGGAAGCAAAATACTTGAGTGAAGCATATTTGGACGAAAAGGAGCGAAAACATGAAGAAAACGACAAAGTCAAGAAAAAAAGGCGATTTCAGAAGCCTGATGATAACATCAAATAGTCCTGACTTTTTAGTGTCAATTTCCCCCGATTATGCTCATATTTTATGTCATTTATATGGATTTATGCTTCTATTCCTTTATATTAAACTTCTAGGTAAAATATGGGCATTGGAGCTTAGAGACGTGGATTTGGAGATTTTCCTAATGGTTTTATGTTAGTATGCTATTTATGAAGAAGCTACGGCGTAACTCATGTTCTTAATTACGCCGTAACTAGTATTTTGTCACAGAATACCAACTCAACTACAGTTACGGCGTTACTCTTAACTAAGGTTACGTCGTAATCATCTAGGTCATGAATTATTTCGCGCCTCCATCAACTACACCGTAACATCCTTACAAGCATTATGACGTAACAACCTTCTATTAAGAGGACGTATTAGTTACAACGTAACTCTCATAAGCGCCAGAACTACAATTACGGCATAACTATTCTTTATGTTATGCCGTAGTCACTTTAACGAGGCTTTTGTTTTGAAGATAATTAAGTTACGGCATAACTCGCAACTTAAGTTACACTGTAACTATGATCGGGCCTATAATACAAGCCCTAAAATCTGCATTTCACATCAGTCACTCACAACTCAAAGGCAGAGAACGTGAAGAGGGTTCCAAAGGCAGATCACACGGAGCCATCTCCAAGGGAGAAATCATACCATATTGATAAGCTTTAGCGATCATTTCTATCTTTTACTTTAATTCATGTCTTTCATTATGTTAAACATTGAATTTATTGTATCTTTTAATGAAACACCCCAAACCGAGGGGTCAAAATGCCACATTATGGTGTCATACAAAGCATATAGTCACGCATGCGGAAGTCTTATCATAAATAAAATCAGTCATGAACATCACAACATCATAATGATAATACATCCATAATCCAAATGAAACATAAAGGAAATACAAGTCCAAGAAACATAAACCGAAATCATAAATCAAAACATAAGTCCATAAAGAAACATCATCAACACTGGGTGGTCTCTAAGTCCATCTCTCACTCCTTCCCGTTTCCCCGCTTAGTACCTGCCGCTACGAAAAAGAAAAGAAGGCGGCTGAGCTTAAAATGCCCAGTGAACAGATATATAGAAAGCTGATAATAATCATAAGCATAAATGACTGAATGGAAGCATTATATCAAATGAGTGCCAAACAGTCAAATCAAAGTAAATGAGATAGCATAAGCAATGAAGGATTAGGTCAAGATGAGAACATAACAAACTACCAAAGCAAAAGGTGTCCAACATGCCACATGAAGAACACAACGTACATACGAACACATAATCTAATGAAGTATAATGAATCACAAATAAAGGATGCCCACGAGCAAATAATCCTATTCGTCCAACATGCCACATGAATAACGCTACGTACATAAGGGTCCAGGGAGGGGAGACCTCACAAGTACCAAAGTGCGAGAGGGATGCAAGGCACACACAACCCAAACGCCAAATCCATACAAATCATATCCTAGGATGCATCCATACTCCCCCCATACATAAGGCATAAGTACCCCGTTAGCTAGATAGGTATACACATGCAAATAAGGCGCTACAAATCACATAATCGTACAAATCATATCAAATCATAATGGAGACGGCAGGGACTAATCACACCGCCCTAGATAGTGTCATGCCATTGGTGCCATCAATGACATGGTCATTGTACCTCCATGACTAGTTGGCTCGTAACAAAAGGGGCAGAACGTACAAATCATAATCATATCCAAATCATAACAAATCATAATCGTACAAATCATGGCAACTGAATCATATCATAACATATCATACCGAAGTCATAATGGAATGAATCATACCAAAGAATCATAGCATACAAATCAATTCAGAAAGCAAGCAAAGGATCATCATAGGGGAATCATAGCAAGGGATCATATCAAAGGATCAGAACGTACAAAGGTATCCCTACTGAAAAGAGAAAGAATATATGTACCTTAGCACAACAAATCAAACACCCGAAAGCACAAAGAATAAGCTAACCCCTCCTTCGCGGATCTACATAACAATTGTTTAAGTTTTAGAAAACTAATTCATATTCATCATTGTTCCTATTAGGGTTTCATTATATTTTTAGAAACTTTCCATATTTAGCAGGTTTCCATAGTTAGTATGTTTCTACTTTTTTGTAAGTTCCCGTATTTAGTAGTAATTTTCGAATTTGGTGACATTCCATATATAGTAAGTTTACATATTTAAGTAATCTTAATACTTTAGGGTTATAATTGACAATTTAATAGACTTAACGGCTTAATATATTAACTATCATAGTTTTAGGGTTCAAAGTGACAAATAAATAACTTCAAAATGTATTAATATTAATATTATAGCTTAGGGTGTAATATGCCAATCTATAAAAGTTAAGGGTTTGCATGCGATCATATTCTAAAGTTGAAGGTTAGAAAATAAAATGCTTAAATATCTTACATGCATAATTTTGTGATACGTATTGTTCTCGAATTTTACATTATACAATCATTTTTCACGTTCGAATCCGCTAAATATTCACCTTCGCTAGCGGTTCAATAGACTAAACAACGCGACTAAGTAAAGACGCACAACTACTAACCCAAGCCATTCTTTTACCCGATCCATAACTTTCCCATTCGACCCGTTTTGTAACCCTTTTCTCAGCCCCACTCGATTCGCATCAATTATCATACATATAAACTAGTTTCAGACATGTTTCTATGCGTGTGATGGTGTGTGAGAGTCGAGCAATAAGAAGAGAACAAGTGAGATGTACCTAAGATTGGATCAAAAGAAGAGGAGACACAACCAAAACACCTCTTATGCGTACCACAACCCCCACGAATCACAGCCAATCTCCAAGCCAAACGTACCACCTTCTTCACCCTTTTCCTAGCTCGAACCCACCTTGATCTCTTAGTCCTTCTTTTGGAACTTCTCCTTGCCGAACAGTTGTGTAGATGTGTGTGTGTTTTAGGGTTTTCAAAATGTGGGAAGGTAGTTTTCACATGAGGAGTACTCGGCCAAACTAAAAGGGAATAGGGGGAATTTGTGCCGAAAGTCTTGGTTGACCACAGAATAGGTTATATCAATGTATTTAGACTCCTTTTAAAACTTCCATGTTATATACAATATTAAAATTAATTTCGGTCTATATGAGTACTTAGGGTACACGTGATATCTTGTTATTTAATGTTATACTAGCCGAAAATTACAAGTATAGTATGTAGTTCAAGTACCTTGTAGTTTATCATAATGTTTATAGTTTACGCCTTACTTATGTCATATGTATCCAAGCTTGTCTTATGCTAACTTAGATTTAGATTAAGCCTCAAATTACATATTTAGTGATATCATACTTAGGGTATTATAATTTTTCCCCTCTAAAAATAAAATTTCGACCGCGAAATTGAAATAGGAAGACCAAACCGAATACGTACCGAATCACGAAAAGAACTGCGGATAACTAGATCACATAGATTCTTCAGTCTCCCAAGTAGCCTCGCTCTCGGGGTGATTCTTCCAAAGAACCTTAATGAACGAAATTGTTTTTGTTCTCATGACCCGATCCTGACGCTCCAAAATAGCCTCAGGCTCTTCAACACAAGACAAATCTTCCCGGATTTAATTCAACGAATAAGAAACAATATGGAGCGGATGATAGTTGTATCCCCTCAGAAGAGATACATGAAACACATTACGCACATGAGAAAGCTGCAAAGCCAATGCTAAACGATATGAGACCTCACCAACGCGGTCTAAAATCTCAAATGGACCGATAAAGCGCGGACTAAGTTTCCCTTTAAGACCGAAACGCTTAACACCACGAAACGAATAAACTTTCAAAAATACACGATCTCCCGGACTAAATTCCAAAGCACGACGATGACGATCAGCATAACTTTTCTGTCGAGCCCTAGCTTCCTTGAGCTTTTCTCTAGCAACAACGACTTTCTCATTAGTCACTTCGATCTATTCGGGACCCTCAATCAGTCTTTCTCCAACCTCATTCCAGCAGATAGGTGTCCTACATTTCCGTCCATACAAGAGTTCAAACGGAGCCCTCCTAATACTAGCATGCCAACTATTATTGTAGGCAAACTCCACCAAACACAAATACTCATCCCAATGTCCCGTCCACTCGAGTGCACAAGACCTTAACATGTCCTCTAAGGTCTGAATCGTATGTTCCGGCTGCCCGTCGGTCTGCGGATGAAAAGCGGTACTGAACTGAAGACAAGTACCCCACACCTTTTGCAAACTCTTTCAAAAGCGTGAAGTAAAACGAGTATCCCTGTCCGAAATAATAGCCAAAGGTGTACCATGAAGATGAACAATCTCCTGCTAAAAAATCCTCCCCAAATGTCCCACCGAGTAATCCTTTCGGATAGGTATAAAGTGTGCAGATTTAGTCAGACGATCAACAACGACCCAAATAGTATCATGCTTCCTCAACCTGATCCCACTTCCACAATGGAATCTCTAACGGTTGTAATAAACCACTCGCTCTCTGGTGCTCGATCTTGACTTGCTGACAAGTCATACATTTAGCCACATAAGTTGCCACATCCTGCTTCATCCCATTCCACCAAAAATGCTGTTTCAAGTCCCTGTACATCTTGGTAGATCTTGGATAGATAGTAAACGAAGAACTATGCGCTTCAGACAATACTGCCTCCCGAAGAGAAGAATCATCCGGAACACATAACCGGTCACCAAACCAAACAATCCCATCGTCGTCCAACCAAAACTCTATCGCCTCACCTCGCTCCATCCTCTGAATAATAGCCCATATCTCACCATCATCCTTCTGGGCCTCCTTAATACGCAACATAAGATCAGACTCCACCTTAAGACTTGCCCAAAAACCATCACAACCCTGAACACACAACTCAACGTCCATGAGCTCCAAATCGTTGAGTATCTTAGGACAAATATTGAGACTAGCAATCATGCCCGACTTTCTACTGAGGGCATCAGCCACAACATTAGCTTTCCCCGGGTGATACTGGATGTTAGCATCATAGTCCTTGAGAAGCTCAAGCCAATGCCTCTGTCTCATGTTAAGCTCCTTTTGGGTGAAAATATACTTGAGGCTTTTATGCACTGCGAAAATTTTGCAGGTCTCACCATATAAGTAGTGCCTCCAGATTTTAAGGGCGAAAACCATAGCTTCTAATTCCAAATCATGCGTTGGATAGTTCACCTCGTAAGGTTTCAATTGCTTTGACGCATAGGCAATCACCTTACCATGCTGCATGAGAACACGTCCTAGCCCATCTTTGACGCATCACTGTAAATCTGAAAGCCACCTGTACCCGATGGAAGAGTAAGTATCGATGCAGAAACCAACCTCTTCTTTAACTCCTCAATAATCCCCTCACACTCATCAGTCCAAACAAACTTTTCCCCTTTCCTCATCAGCTTAGTCAACGGCAAAACGATGCGAGAAAACCCTTCAACGAACCTCCGATAGTAACCTGCCAAACCCAAGAAGCTATGGACCTCAGTCACAGATGTCGGTCTTGGCCATTTTGTAATAGACTCCACCTTAGCTTGGTCCATAGTAATATCGTTGGCAGATACAATGTGTCCAAAAAATGCAACTCGCGCCAACCAAAACTCGCACTTGGAGAACTTAGCATACAATCGTTTCCCCCGTAAAAACCCCAACACAATCCGAAGGTGCTCTTCGTGCTCCTCCTTCTTCTTGGAGTAGATCAAAATATCATCGATGAACATGATCACACACTTGTCCAAGTACTCATGGAATACCCGGTTCATCAAGTCCATGAAGACAGCCAGTGCATTAGTAGATCCAAACGGTATCACAAGAAACTCATAATGCCCATAGCGTGTCCGAAAAGCTATCTTGGGAACATCTTGCTCCCTCACACGTAATTGGTGGTATCCCGATCTCAAATCGATCTTAGAGAAGAACTTAGCACCTTGCAACTGATCAAACAAATCGTCGATGCGCGGTAAAGGATAACGATTCCGGACGGTAATGCGGTTCAACTCCTGATAATCAATACACAACCTCATACTTCCGTCCTTCTTCTTCACAAACAACACATGTGCGCCCCATGGAGATATACTTGGGTGAATGAAACCAAGATCAATAAGTTCCTGTAGCTGCTTCTTCAACTCCATCAACTCGATTGGTGTCATATGATAAGGAGCCTTAGATATAGGCTCGGCGCCCGGAATAAGATCGATTCAAAACTCAACCTTACGTTCGGGTGGCATACCCGAAAGTTCATCAGGGTTGACGTCAGGAAAATCACAGACCACGGGATGACTATCAATACGAGGACCATCCACCGAAGTATCTCTAATCGAGGCCAGAAAACCTTTACAACCATGTGAAAGTAGAGTACGAGCCTTCAATGCAGAAACAAGCTAAATGCATAGTTCGATGGTAGTTACCCTAGCTTTGGTAGTTTTGAAGTTCGGTCGTATATAGTTGCTTAGGAGAATTGACCAACTGACCCTAAGAATTGACCAAGTGAATACATTTCCCTCTTGTGCGAATTGACCAAAAGATCACCGTTCGGATGGATGAACTTAAGAAGTTAGGAATGAGTGTCTAAGATTCTAGCGCTCGGGAACTCATTATTTTGAATCTTGCATGTAGGGTACTTAATGACTTGGCTTATGTTGCTTAAGACCCTCGAATCCCAAAAGGGTATGCCTTTTACGTCGGGTAGGAACCTTTGTTGATAGGTTAGGAAGAATTGACCAAATGCTGTCCTAGCGACTTAAACCCCTACTTGAATCAATTGGAAGTAATTTAGAAAATATAGACATTACATGATTGGATGATTAATTAGGTTAGCACACTTTCTCACCATTGTTTACAACTTTAATTTACTTTTTGTTATTTATTTCTTGTCTTTAGTTTAATTAATCATTTCAACCTTAAAACCAATTAAAACAAGTGACACTTAGACTTAATAGGATCCTCATCTACATAGCTCTTAGGAACGACCTCGGCTTTACCACCTTCTATACTACGCATGATCGGATTCACTGCTCATTAGTGCATTAGGTAGACCTTAGGTAGACGAGACTTATAAATATTAAATCCTGGCCGAATTCCTACATCAGAATTTTGGCGCCGCTGCCGGAGAGCTATATTAGGATTTTTTGTTAAGTCTTTTATTTTTGTTTTTGTTTATTTAATTTTTGTTTTCTCACGATCTTTTTTAAGTTTCAGGTACCATGGCAGTTGTGGACATTGATAACCTCACTCTCGAGGAGTACCTTGCTATGACTCGGGATTAGCAAGGTCCGGGGCTCGGTAGACCAGCTATTGGAGCAGAGGTCCTATTCAAGATCAAGGACCAGTTTATGAGGGAGCTGCGTGCTAACCCTTTTTCCAGAAATAAAGATGAAGATGCTTACGAGCATGTTGAAAATGTTTTGTACATCGCAAGCCTCTTCAACATCCCAGGGGTTTCTCATGATGCGGTCATGCTTCGGGTATTCCCTATGACACTTACGGGATAGACTTTCTGGTGGGACCATTGACATGTGGAATCTTCTCAAAAGAGCTTTCATTCAAAGATTTTTCCCTCCTTCTAGAACGGCAAAACAGTTAGAAGAAGTGTATAATTTCAGACAAGAAGATGGCAAAACATTATACCAAGCTTGGAAGAGGTATAATGACCTCTTATACAAATGCCCTATTCATGACATCAATAATCAACAAAAGGTCAACATCTTCTACAGGGTTATTGGAGTTGCTACAAGGAAAATGCTCGATTCTCAAGGGCCAATCCCTGGGATGACTCCTACACGAGCTTTGGATGATATTTAAAAGATGGCTGACCACTCTCATAAATGACATAACGAAGGAAGCAATAGAAGCATAAGTGGAAATATGGACGGCATTGTAGCCATAAATAATAAACTTGAGAGTCTTGGAAGGGACATGAAAAAGCTGAAGAAAAATGTGCACTCTATACAAGTTGGTTGCAATGTTTGTAATGGCGCTCATCTTGCCAAAGAGTGCCCGCTTAAAGAAGAAGTTAAGAGAGTTGATGAAGCAAAATATGGAGATAGTAGGCCATTTCACGAATATAATGGTAATGGAGTTAAATACCGTGAGGGACCCAGGATATTACACAAGTATTGACAAGAGACCTCCTAAACCTAGTCTTGATGAGTTGGTTCATAAGCACATCGAAGAATCTGCTAGAAAAAATGACAGGTTCAAGGAATGGATGATCAAGGTAAAAGAAGATACAGATATGAACTTACGAAACCAATATCCCGCAATCAAGAACTTAGAAACTCAGATTGGGCAACTTGCTAAAAATTTTGTAACTAGAAAGTGAAGCTATTGCTTGCAAAGCCGTGTTTGCACAAGATGAATAGGAAGAAGAGCAGCATACTCCGGCCATCACAAATGACCTTTGTGGGATTAATTATCTGAAAGAAGATGACGGGTCTGAAAATGATGAAAGTTTACCATGCCAACTTCCTGAAAAAGAGCTTTATCAAGGAAGTTTTCTCTTGCCTTGCACCGTCGGTAACCTTAAGATTCCCGCTTTAGCTGATTTAGGAGCTGGGGTTAATCTTATTTCCACTTCATTGTTTGATATTTTAAAACTAACCAATCTAAAAAAGCAACAATGATGATTGAAATGGCTGATTCTTCTAAGGCTGTACCTCGGGGGGTCATTGATAACGTTTTACTAAAAATTGGTAAATTCCTTTTTCCCACCGATTTTGTGGTTATTAACATGGGCGAACGGCAGCATTATAACTTAATTGTTGGCAGACCCTTTTTAGCAACTTGTCGCGCTCATATAAAAGTTTTTGAAAAACAAATTTCTTTAGGAATAGAGGGGGAACGAGTTACATTTGATATGAATGACAATTAAACCCTCATTCGGAATTTTTTTTAAAAATTAACGTTGTTAGTAATGTCAATATGCCCTTAATTGATTAACCTTTATGCAATGAGATCAGGTCTAACAATTATGAAAAAGAAGTTAACAGTTGTAAGTAGGAACAGGGGAAAGCTGATCAGGTCAAAGATGTAGAAGAAGCATCGGATCTTAACAAGCATTACTGCATTCCAATATTGGTTGTGCAAGATGGATCTACGCAAGAATGGCCTACGTATAACCCATTTCGTGACTATTGCAATGGGGGTGGTAATGATAAAGTAGAAGATATGGAATGGACATGCCCCCATGAGATTGAAAGACATGATATGATATCAAGTTTGGAAATCTATCTTTCCAAGATTGGTACAAAATTAGATTTGGGGACACTAATTGTTAGGAATTAGAAATTCCAGGTATAAAAGAGTCGGTCACCTCAAGTATATGTAATCGTTAGAAAGCTCGTAGTCATAGTAATATTAAGTTAAGTAGTATTTAGTTAAGTAACACCGTGGAGGACGGACGGGTCTTTACCCACTGTATGCCCGATCCAGCCCGATGTGTGCGTTTTATGTAAGACTATAAATACTCTCTACCTCCCAAGGTAGAGAGTTGGAGCTCATAATAATATCTTTCACTTTCTCTCACTAAGTTCCCTAAACCTCTAACTTTCTCTCTCTAGAATTCCATCTATATGATACCTTGTGTTAATGTTATGATGTGTATGTGAAAAGTTATATCTTACAATTGGTATCAAGAGCCATGGTTAGATCATATCTTGCACATCTTTGGATTTATAGTGGTTTTTAGGTGGTTTTTGAGTTTGAAAAAGTTTAGTGGTTTTTGCATCATTTGGTTGATTTCTTGTGTTAAAGTTTGAATTTTGTTGGTACTTTTATGTTTAGAATCATCACAAGTGTTTAGGTTTTCAGTTGGTAAGCTTGAATCATCTTGGTTGGGTTGTTTTTGGATTGAAAAGTGATGTTTATATGGTTTTTCATGCTAGCGACTTAGTTCACGGATAATTTTCTTGGTAGCGAGTTGCTTCACAGTTTTGTAGCGACTTACAGTGTTGGGACTAGCGAGTTAGATCTAGCGAGTTAAAGTACAAGTAGTGGACTCTCCACTACGGGTAGCGCTTGACAGGTGGTAGCGACTTGGTCAGAGCGAGTTGCTCTTTAGCGACTTGTGTCTCTAGCGACTTTGAGCGAATTATCTTGCCGAATTTTTGTAGCGACTTGAGTGTTAGCGAGTTACCACTTAGCGACTTACATCTGGCTAGCGAATTGGAAAGCTAGCGACTTAGCGTGGTGGCGAATTAGTGTTGGCGACTTGGTGTAGTATTTTCTGTTAGCGACTTGGGACTCTAGCGACTTAGGGGTGTAGCGAATTAGGTCCTAGCGACTTGGTCTTAGCGACTTGGTTCAAGAATTCTTAGCGACTTGTTGACTTTTCCCGACAAAACTTCAAACGGCTATAACTTTTGATCCGTAACTCCGTTTTCAGCGTTCTACCCATCAAAACGACCGTGAGAACGAGGAGAATGTCACGCCGAATAAACTAAAGTTTATTCGGGTCAACCTTCGAGGGCTAAATCCGCTCTGAACAGAAGTTATTGAGGTTTTTATGTTTTTAGACCTAAAATTCTCTGGAAAATCGTGCAACAACCAACCCAAATCACAACCAAACAACATCTCTGCTTATCCCACAAACAATCATAAGTCCTAACACACAATTGTCTATCATTGTGTCGATCCATCAATCATCTTAACACATTCCATTGGTCATTGCTTAACGGTTTGGTCTTGATTTTAGTAAAATCCCGTGAAAGATTCTATTTCTCGGTTTAAATCATAGACTTGTAAAATCCTGTGCATTCCACCACATCATGTCTTATTCTACTTACTCTACTGAAGTGATTTCGAAGTGCTTAAATTGTATGATACTATGGACAATAAGGTTAATGATTGCTACTTTTGATCTGAACGATTAAAGATGTTTGAATTAAACAATGAGGATGTGAGATCTTCATGTTCCGAGTACAATGAGAATGAATTGCACCTGCTACAGAATGCCATGCAAATGGAATGCAGCATTGAGCCCTATCGGCTACTTCATCTCACCTCATACAACAGCAGTTATCCATAGCAGGGATCGACATGTAGTGCTCTTTTCCGCCAAGACTTACCTACATTGACAAGAAGCTTGCTGTTGAACTTAGAACACTTAAAGCTGCAACTTACCAATAAAGAGGTTCAAAAGGATGGTTCCAGTGCAGCTCTTCAAGTAAACTACAAACAATTTCACCATTCATCGGGGGAATATTCACAGATTCGATCAACACTTGAGAATTTCCTTCAAAAAACATACTTGGAATGGAAATTCAGAATTCATTGAGACATTTATCCAACTCATGGATAATGTGAAAAAGTACATTGAAGAATTTGCTCAAAAGAATGAAGACGTGAATGAGTGTCAGGTGCGGTTGAAAGATTGTTGTGATAAGTTGGGTAATGTATATGTTGAAGAATCGGGTGTTCTTGAATCAGAGAATGTCAGTGACAACAAAAAATGATGAGTCGGATAATGGAAAAATGGAATCTTCGTGCTCAAATTCACAAGAGAGAGAGGTGCACCAGACACAACCTGTGCAAGTTAATGCAAAGGAACGCTCCATGGAAGCTTCGGATGTACCCAAGTTAGAGATGCACCCGTCTGGCTGTGCATGTCAATGCTCAGGTAAGTTGCATGGATGTTTTACTGCGTACCTAGTTGTGCATCTTCTACTCAAAATGATGATTATGAACTGCATGAGTACGCTGCATTTGTGCCTGATGATTCCCTTACCACTGAGCTTAACATATATAAGGATCAGGTTGCTATTTATGAACAGAGTGCTAAGTTTGAGTTGACCACCCGTGAGCAGGAAATGGATGTCCAAATACTTACAACTATTAGAAAAAGTAGGTTTAGAGAAGAAGTATTAAAACAAGAGTTAAACTCCTTACAAGAAAAGCTTTCTAAAACTGCTAAGCAAAAACACGAACTTCAAGAAAATGTTAAAATGCTTAAGCAAGAATTCAAGGCTAAGGAATCAAAACTTTTGAATGATTTTTCCAATCTAAAACTTTGAAAAACAAGCTTGAAAATAAGTTGTACGTGCAAGGGAATACCATTCAGACTGCTCACATGATCACTAAGCATAGAGTCTTTAGCGATAAGCATAGCATTCCCCTTGTTGAGGAACCTAATCCAGAGGTAATTAAAAAGGCTAGAAATGCTCATAAGGTACTGTATGATGGTAATGAGATCCTTAAACCTAGACAGAAACCTAGTTGCGCTGAGTGCACTAAGGAAGATAAGAGATCAGATGAAGTCACTAGGGAGAAAATGAATAAGAAGCTAGAAGATCCTGAGTGTAAAAAGAACAAGATAACGATGAAACCCCATGATTACACTAAGGAAAATTGGATATCCTTAAACATGTTTAAGCCTCAGACTCTATTGACCCCTGAACAAGTGTTCGGGAAAAAGGATATGGACTTGCAAAAGCTGAAAATCTTGTTGAAAAGAATCCCCCTTGTAGGAAATTCCCTAAAGCGATCTGTGTATCCTCCAAATACACCAATGCATTTAGTTCCTAGAACTATTGCCACTAAGAGCAAGACCTTAATCAATCAATATGTTATTCTTCAACTATTTACCGATTTTGAGAAAACTTGTAAGAAAAGGATCACACCCACAGGGATAACTGAAGGGGAAAGGGGTTTTGAGCAAATGAAAGAATGTTATTTAACTGAGGTCATGCCTTTCTTTAAACAACTAAAAGATCATTTTGAGAGTCTTAAAAAGGGATAAAATCAGATATTAAAGAAATGGAAAAGGAATTTGATGCAATGGTAGTTGAAGTTAGTGATTATGAGCGTGCACTAAAATATAATGAGATTGAGAGGAAGAACTTGCATACCTTAAATGAGACTCTTATTACTGAATGTGTTGCTCAAGATATCTTTTTCACTGCTTCAAATTGCTCTATTAATGCTTCCAAATTTCATGAACTATCTGTGGCCCTGAAAGTCTCCCATGATCGTGTCATTGAGCTTGAAAAAAACTAATTCTAAACTAAACGAGAAAATTGAACTGGATGATCACGACAATTTGGTTAAACATTTTTCTAAACTAGAAGTTGAGCATTTTAATTTACAACTCAAATATCAACATCTCAAAGAAAATGTCAAAACTTCAAATATCAAGACATCTTCAGATGCTCCAGAGTTTGATGCAGTTTTTCAAATTAACAAACGTGATGAACAGATTCAAGCTCAGTGCAACACGATCAGAAAGTTGAAAGCCCAAATCTTTCAATTAAAGGGTCAAACGAACAATATGACAGGCTCCCGAATGCCTCCTCCTTTAGATTCTCAGAATTCTCAAACGTTTCATCTTCAAAACCTAGTAAATGCATTACAAAAGGAAAACGAAAGTTTTCTAGAAGAAAAAGAAAAGGTTAAACGACATTTTAAAGAGTTATATGATTCAATAAACGTCACCCGTGACCAAAACAACGAAAAAATAACGTCTTTACAAAAGGAAATTGAGAATCTGAGAAGTCCGGGAAATGGGAAACTGCCACTTGTTTTCAATAAGAATGTTGTCTCAAAATCACCCTTAGATTGCAAATACACTGTGACTGTTAAATATATTCCTCCTCATCTTAGGAATAATGAACATGCTTTTCATGACTACTGTGCTCACCTTAAGGATAGTCTAGAATGTCTCCGTGAGATTGTCGAAGAGGATTTCATTAACAAACCTCTTGATAGTGAAATTAGGTTTGCTTGCCTCCAGGCCAAACGATCTCAAGAGCTGCTTAAATGTGTAATTGCAACATGTCCAAAACCCTTAGGTGAAAAAGCAAAGCTGTGAAGCCTTGTTCTATGCCTAGTGCCAAACAGGAAATCCGTTCTATGCCTAAAGCCAAGCATGTGACCCTTGATATGCCTTGTTCCATATCTAAATTCAAGCAAGCAACCTGTGATGTGCCTCCTAGAATTTCAAATCCCAGCACTTCTAGACCAGGAATGCAGAAAGTAGTGAAGCCATGTAATGTTCCCATCGTTACTTCTACAGATGTTAAGATTGACACTAAAGTTAGCGGGTCAAAACCTAGAAGCTATGCAAAGAAGGATAGGATTACGCAAACTAAAAGTGATCATGATAAGGAAGTGAAAGAACACCATAGGGACAAGAAGTTTGATTTGAACACAAAGAATCGTGTTAGTTCTAGTATTAGCTCTAAGCTTACTAAAATTAATTCGAGGCCTTATGCTGTCTGCAAAACATGCAAAAAATGTTTAATTACTGGTAATCATGATAAATGTGATGTGTTATTTCTAGGTCTAGATTCATACCCAGTTAAGAAAGTTTGGAGAGCAAAACAGATTAAGCAATCCTGGAAACCTACAGGGAAGGTTTTTACCAATGTAGGATTTCAATGGAAGCCAACAGGTCGAATATTCACGAATGGCAAACCTTGCCCCTTAACTAGACCCACTCTGCCTAGAGTAGTGCACATTAAGGTTGGAAGCCAACTGGTAGAATAATCCCATTAAGCACAAAATGTCCCTCGACTAAGTCTGATGCTTCTACTAGTTCAGCTCCTAGTGACAATGACATTGCACTTAGGGTTTCTGCTGATTCAAAGATTGTTTGTGCTAACCAAAGGACCCCATGAGCACGTGGGGATCCAATGTTTCCAATTCTCTGTCTTCGTCTGTTGTCCAAAGCATGTCGTACAAATCGTCCCTTGGTATTTGGATTCGGGCGGCTCTAAACATATAACTGGGCTCTTAACAATGACGTCTGTTCACATCAGTTCAGGCCTCGTTCTTCATCATTATGACGTCTGTTCACATCAGTTCAGGCCTCGTACTTCATCATTATGGTGTCTGCAGATAACACTTCAGGCCCCGTTCTGCATAGAAAAGAAAAGTGTATGCGCTTCAGTCGCTTTATCTTCAAAGAAGAGAAATCTTCATGTTTGTGACCATTCTCATCGACATTCTTCATCAACAAGCTTCATGTTTCTCCCATGATCATTCAGTCATCAAATGGATCTACATTCATTAATGTATATTCTTATTCACTTACTAAATCAAAAATGGCAACTTTGGATGCAATTTTTGAGGGGGGAGAAGAGTGAATATACTAAATGATGATGGATGTTTGAATAATGGTTATACGACTTAAAGTTTGATGACTCTCACTCACTAAGGATAAATGGGATTTATGAGAAGAGTGAATACACTAAATGATGATGGATGTTTGAATAATGGTTATACGACTTAAAGTTTGATGACTCTCCTCCAACGCCTAATGTTTCACTCACTAAGGATAAATGGGAATTATTGTTTGGGATTCATTGGTTCAAGATATGTTTGATGAGTATTTACAACCGCTAGCGAATATTTGATGATCATCAAAGACTATGTGATTCATGAGTTCAAGATATGTTTGATGATCATCAAAGAAGTACAACTCAGACTACTCAAAAAGTCCTATCTCCAGTTATTCCTCAAGGCGTTGATAATGATTATCATAATATTGCAGTTGCACTCATGAATAATGATCCGCTCTTTGGTATTCCTTTGCCAAATCTTCACGGATTATTGTTCATTAATAATGATCCACTCTTTGGTATTCCTTTGCCAAATCTTCATGGATTATTGTTCCTCACATCGTGCATGCTATAAATCAACCACATGAACGTCAAGGAAAATGTCTACCTCATTCGCTCGAAGTTATTGGTGTATCCTCCAGATCAGTCTCTACATGAATACTTTTAGGAAGAATACATTGATGTTGAGGCATCATTTGTTCCGGTTCATTCAGTGGGTGAATGTACATCCGGTTGTATGTTTATTCACATGTTGGGCATTTGACACAAGTTGATTACTTCGAAGTTACTCTTTATCACTTATTTGAGGTTGAAGTTGACGTTCACAAAGGCGTGATCTTATTGATAACTTGCTCGAGCTTAAGAACTAGAGTTGAAGTCTTGGGTTATCTAGTTACCACCAGTCGAGGTGGATGGTTGAAGACCTGGTTAACTATCACTATTAGGAGTTACGTTGTTTTACTCATTGTCACGCGTATATTACGTTGTGGATAATCGCAAGAGGTGTTAATGTCTCATACTTTAATTGAGTATTGAGTACTTAAGAGATTTGCTTTGTGCATAAATTCTCGACACCGTTCTTCCATCTTTAAGTGCAAGCTTAAGACACAAATACGGGGAATTCGACTTCAGTTTCAAGTTTGGTATATTGGTTTTTTTCTTAAACAGTGGTCACTTCAAATTGTCTACATATGGGTTGATAAAGATAGTCACAAAGAGTTTATGTAGCATTGATTCTCACAGATTCATTTGGGCTATTTGAGTTCTCTCACAAGATTTCAAGTTTATGGATATATTATGTACTCAGTGTTCAGTTGGAAGAAATGTGAGAAGAATATTTGGAACGTGAGATGATACTGCCTATCGACATCTTATATACGGTTTATGATTAAGTGCTTCCGGTTATGTATGCACAACATGTTCACTTGATCGAGCTAATTCAGTTATTTCAGAGTTGACATCCCCAGAGATGATTAGTGACTCAACATTTTACATGGATGTCATCGTCTCTACTCTTGTTGGGTACATGTGTACATTATTGGCTGATTGGTTATATGTTATATAACTGGAATGCTGGCTACTTGGTAAATGAAGATGTTGATATATTGTTCCCCTAAATAGACTCCCGGTCAAACTCGAAGAGTAAGGTGTACATCGGGGATGCACGCAGGTTCATGTGATCGTAATCGTAATCACGGATTTGATAACCAGACGATCATCAATGTTTCAACTTGTTGTCGGTGTTCTCTGTGTTCTTCAGGGTGCCTGAGCTTCAATCAATGGACCGCCCGCTGTATTCAACTATACTTCTTAGGTAAATGGTCTTTATTCGATGTTTGTCGGTTTGGGGGGAAGCTACCCAAGATTCAAATTGAGAAGGCTCATGTCCAGACGATTTTCTTAGAAGCCTCGAATGCTTTGGAGGCGAAAGTTTAAGATGTATGTTGATTCCTCTTCTTCTACAACGTGCTGAACGATATCTTTATCTCGGTACTCATTTCATCATTCTCTAAACTATTTATCTCATTTAAATATTTATTTGAAAAACAAAATACAAAATTATAAAACCCTATAAAACCAAATAGAAAAATATCAAACTTTCAAAATCCATAAAAATTTGAAAAATTCGAAAAATCTTCAAAAATATTGTCAATTTGTCATGTTTTTCTCAGTTCGATTATATCTACGGTCTTTGTCTGTCATTCAAAAGAATGACACGGGACTTTAGATGTTGTTCGAATTTAAAAAAAAAAAAAAAAAAAAAAATCAAAAATCAAAAAATGTATGTTGAGAGAAAAAGAAATAGTTTATTGTCATTTTCGGGCACAACCCGTTTAAAAGAAGAACAGAGCCATGTTTTACCATGTTTTCAAATTCCATGCTCTGATTCTATAACATTTATCTGTTGAAAACTAAATGCTTGCTAAAATAAGCGCTCTCTATTTTTGATAATCATCAGGACTTATCTCATCTCAAATCTCTATCGCTCAATCAACAACCTATGTCATTGATTGAGGGGGAGAATGATTTCAATTAAATTAAAAGTTATTTGGCATTAAATTGTTTTCAAAAGATGTACATGCATGTTTAACCAATAGAGTTTAAAATCTCACATCGAATCCTTATCAGTTAAAACGCGTTCATAATCAAGTCACAATTCTCCTTAAAAGCTTTCAAAATCAATTTAAATCTACCGAGATCACAAATCTCAAATGTTTTAATAATTGTGATCGGGGAGAAGTTGTGATTTAAATAGGATTTAAACTGATAATTCGATAAATGGTTTCTTTAGTGATTAGCATGTTTGCCTCCCCGTAAGTGACAAACGATTTCAAATTTTCCATGCACACATTGAAGGGGAGCATCTATAATTTGAAACGTGATCATTTATCTCAATGTGCAGGTTCCCTCTAGTATGTGTAAAACTCCTTTCAAACCTAGAAGCACATATTGAGGGGAGCAAAATCATGAAAATCTCATCCTTCCCCAAAATGCTCTATCTACTTGATTCGATTTGGGAAGTGATGATTGATATCTTTTAGAAAATGGTAATCAAAGAAGTTAATTCTTTCTCTTGCCTCCGTGTGCAAAACATTTTCAAATACTTGATGCACATGTTGAGGGGGAGTTCTCGTTCTAAAAATATCAAAAACAATTCAGGTACAAAATGCTTTGATAATATATCACAAGTATCTGAATTGATTTTCAAATGGTTTTCAATTGGTTCCAACGGCAGATGAACAATACCAAATAGACCGACCAACTTTACTTTGTGTACGGTGATATAAGGATGATAAGGTTAGGTTTTTGTTCCCAAGATCCGCCAGAAGAGGATCTACCCAGGAACTATCCACTAGTTGTGTAGAGTTCTTCGGTATGATAATGAAAAGAAAAATGAGGAATGGGAAGAGTGCAGACTGAGACTGAGCTAGTACTGGATTAAACCCAACAAGGTTTAGCTATGAAAGTCTCGGTAAGCACTGAAGGGGTTGAAGAATTAAAAAGAATTGAATGAGAAAGGGTGAAAACAAATAGCCCTCCATTTATTCAACCTTAGGGCAGAAAACGGGTTCAATTCATATGCTACTGATGGTAACATCGGTATTGAAGACAAGACGTCATGGACCCAGTGACGCACTGCACTTCAACTTCCCAAACCACTCAAGTTCCTCTTAAAAGGACTTGTTTCATTCTCACGGGGAACCGACATTATCTATCGCCTTTCTCTTAGAGATTGTTGATATTGAAGAAGGAGACCCTCTCCCTAGTCTCCGGCACAGGATCCAAATATGCACAAATTGAGTCTAGAGCCACGAGATCATCAATAAATCTCATTAGGACACTTTTCAATGAAGACTCTCTGTTTCACACAATGTGGAAAGAGAGATTATATCTTGAGTCCTACGCATTATCCTTGTGGTATTGCCAGAACATCTGAGTGATATGCAAACATACTCACAATGAAGATGGAAAACCTTCTGGAGCCAACATCTAACAAGCTCCTGGTAGGTGGCATGTGAGATCTATTATACAGATCAACCATGTGACAACTGAACAGAAACAATGGGGCGATTCATTCTTTTGAATCAATCCTGGTTCAGGTTATGGATTGACGGATACCTTTGAAAAACCGGTCTTTGTGCTTTAAAACTCTTTTCATTAGCACGTCGACCGTGTACTAATTTTCAAATCAAAAGGTGTTTTATGATTGATCATTGATTTTCATTAAAACCTTCGCTGTATTGCAAAAACAATTTCTATTGAGCAATACTCGATTGTTTTTCAATATCTTTTCATCAATCAGTGGACTCAAATTCGCTGGTTCACTCACTCCCTGTTGTCTTCTTTGAGATGTTCCGGTTTGAGAACAGCTAGAGCAGCTGCGAAAACCCTGTCAAGGAAATTCTTCGGAATTATACCTGATCACAGGCAGTACTTGTACGGATCAACGGGAACCGTGGCCCGTGTACCTCATTCAACGAAAGTGATCAAAGACACTTTCGTGCGATTTATTGCTAACTGTTGTATGCAAGTACGCCCGACGTTTGCAGCTGTTCAGAATGAAGCGGTCAATCCATAGCCGCATGCTCACCTAACACATTCATCTCAAAGAAATCATGATTAGTGCATCAATGACTCTGATATTTTCACTCCATGCTTCTACTACTACGCTGCTTGCCAATATCATGATTCAACAAATGCTTCCGCTACTCTGATGAGAAGATATCATGATCCAGAATGTGAGCATGTCGGTCCTAAAGTCACAACATCACATAATACCAACACCACAAAGGATGTCACAGAGATTTTTTTTGGCTGATAATCTCAAATGATGGCTCAAAATTATTATCACGTGGATCAGTAAAAGACCTCCACTTGAAGTAACCAAACATGCAATGTGAAGAATCAATGACTACGAGCTTAGGAACAAAGGACTACATCAAGAATGCAAGAACAATTGTTAATGTCATATCTGTTTGTATTCAATGTAATTTTAGTGCATGATTGAGGTGACCTCCCTTAGGGGGAGATTGTTAGGATTAGAAATTCCAGGTATAAAAGAGTCGGTCACCTCAAGTATATGTAATCGTTAGAAAGCTCGTAGTCATAGTAATATTAAGTTAAGTAGTATTTAGTTAAGTAACACCGTGGAGGACGGACGGGTCTTTACCCACTGTATGCCTGATCCACAGCCCGATGTGTGGCGTTTTATGTAAGACTATAAATACTCTCTACCTCCCAAGGTAGAGAGTTGGAGCTCATAATAATATCTTTCACTTTCTCTCACTAAGTTCCCTAAACCTCTAACTTTCTCTCTCTAGAATTCCATCTATATGATACCTTGTGTTAATGTTATGATGTGTATGTGAAAAGTTATATCTTACACTAATGTCAATGCAGGTCTGATCAAAAGGCTCAAGCTCGATTACGATGAATATCGCTTTCAGCATAAGGAGTTCATTGATAAAGGGTCAATCAAGAATGATATCTCCTGTAACAATGATTCTTAAGGTATGATGGCTGAAGACGACGAATTCGGAAAGTCGTGTTTATCATTCAACGAATCCCTAGTGCATAAGTTTGGTACCTCCAGCTTCGGCAATACTGTCAGAAAAAAAGTTTTTGCCGAATGGATGATTGATTGCCACTAGCAAATAGGAGAAACTGGGAATAATGGCAGCATGACAGTGAATTTATTAAGCACCACTTCTGGTGGTGGTTGACATAGAGCCCCATGGCTTAGAGTCTAACTTAAAGACTCAGTAATAAAGAAAAGTGCTCTTTCAGGGGACAACCTGAATTATCCTTTTCATTTCTGTTTCTTTTCATCTTTATTGTTGGGTTTTGTGCTTTTAACATTTTTGCAGGAATTGGAGATGAATTCATGCCAATTAAAATGGGGACCTGATTCTGTCATGTTATCAAGTTACGACGTAACTCTCGCTTTGGTAACGCCATAACCGTTCTTTAGTAACTGATTCACTCCCGGTTTTCCACCATTACGGCGTAATCTCCATCCATTATTACGCCGTAACAGTTTTATATAGACAATTTCCAGGTTTAACCAAAATTACGGCTGATGTAGGTTTTCTGACCAGGTTTTAATATTTATAATGTCTCGTTTACCTATGGTCCACCTTATGCACTCACGGGCAGTGTACCCGGTCGTGTGTAGTGTAGTAATCGGTAAAACCGAGGTCATCCCAAGAGCTATGTGAGCGGATTCTAATTAATTCTAGGTGTCACTGGTTTTAATTGTTTTTAGAATTGAAATGATTAATTAACTAGAAAACAAGAAATAAACGCAAATAAAATAAGATAGAGTTGTGATCAATAGGGGTAAAGTGTGCTAACCTACTTACTCATCCTAGCATGTTATGTTCATGCCTTACTACTTCCAATCGTTTCAAGTGGGGTTTTAAGTCGCTAGGACAACATTGGTCAGTTCGTCCTAACCTATCAGCAAAGGCTTCCACCGGAGATCAAGCTACTACCCTTGAAAGTCCAGTTTTTTTAGTCCCCTAAGCCAAGTGATTAAGTTCCTCTACATGCAAGATTTGTAACAATAAGTGCCCGGGCGCTAGCATCTTAGACACTCATCCCTAACTTCTTAAGTTCATCCAAACGGCAGGTGATCATTTGGTCAGTTTGCACAAGCGAGGAAGGGTCGTCAGTTGGTCAATTCTTACCCTTCCCACTCAATCTACCTACTTAGGGTCAGTTGGTTAATTCTCCTAAGCAACTAGACACTACCGCCATTCAAAACTACCGAAGCTAGGGTAGCTAACAATAAACTATGCATGCATACACTAGAAACAATTATACGAAAGCATGTAAACGTAAACAAAACAATTAAGGAATCATAATTAGGCTAGCACCAAAGGTGCTTGCGTGATCATATTAAACGAAACCAAAGATTCAATGTTTGACATAATGAAATACATGAATCGAAATTAAAGAAATAATCGCTAAAGCTTATCGTTAGGGATTGATTTCTCCCCTTGGAGATGGTTTCCGTATGCTTTTCAAGATCGATTTTGGACCCCTCTTGACGTCTCTCGCTTTTGGTGTGGAGTGAATGATGTGAAATGCAGAAATTAGGGCTTGTATTTATAGGCGCGATCTAGTTACGGTACGGCATAGCTTGAGTCGAAGTTCTATTTGTAACCTTAATAATTCCATAATAATGCTCTCAATAAGCTTGTTACGGCGTAACACATGGAATGAGTTACGCCGTATCTTCAGTACAAGTTACTTTTGTATTGATTACGCCGTAATCATTGGAAGGAGTTATGACGTATCTGATGGCGGCGTGGAACATCCTTTGGCCTAATTGGTTATGGCGTAATCCTTAGTTGGGAGTTACGCCGTAATTGATTACTGAGTTGGTCTTACAGTCACGCTAATTACTGCGGTAATGTGAGAGATGGAGTTACGCCGTAACTTCTTCACAGTAGGCATACTATCATAATCTCTTAAGAAAATCTCCAAATCCGCGTCTCATTAGCTCTAATGCTCGTAATTTACTTGAAAGTGAAATATAATGGAAAACAAGCATAAATCCATATAAATGATATAAAATACAAGCATTATCGGGGGAAATTGACACTTAATATTCAGGACTATTTGATGTTATCCACGGCGTAACTCATTCTCGAGGTTACGCCGTAATTCATCCTGCAGCTTTTTTTTTCAATATTAGCACGATAACCTGGTATTAGTTCTAAATGAACTTTGTGGGTATGTTCCCTGTAAGCCCTCATGAGACTACACACTTGTCACCAAGTGGTTTAACGGCTTGTTGCATATGCTAAATGCAACCGTGATTCCTACGAAAGTGAGTTAGGTTTGTTTTGTTTTTGTTTCTCTTTTTAGAATTATGCTTGTTGGTTAGTTGTGATTTCAGGGATCGAAGTTTGCTTAGGATGCTTAACGAAGGCACGATTTTCTTTGTGGCCTTCTTTCTTTTTAGGAGCGAATTTCAGGGAAGTTCTCGCTCTAATTGTACTTTCTCTTTACCTTTATTTAACGTTAAGTACAAAAGGGAATTTTTACATCTCAAGTGGGGGGACGGGAGTGGAAGTATTACTTGAACTTAATTGCTCTCATTTTTCTAGTTTATTTTGAAAAATTATTCCATTTTTAAAAATTTTGACATGTTATTCTTAACCTAACTAGATTAGACCTTAGCCGAGCAGTTTATAACCTTTTATATTCCATGGTGAGATTAGCCTTATTCGTTTCCACTTATTTACCCAAATCCAGCAAATTATGAGTGTGCCAGTAGCTTGTAAACTTTAGAACTTGGAATTTGCATCATTTCGAGACCATAAACGAGGTATGTTGAGTTAGCTTGATATATATGGAATAATCAGTTTGAGAAGGCAATATTTTTAGGATTATCACCCAAATAGCCTGGTTTTGTGTGTCTATCGATTAGTCACCTCGAATATTCGACCCCCATGTTAAACCCTTTTATTGCACTCTCTTTTAGTGCAAGATACCCCTAGATAAACCCTCAAGAGCATTTCCTTTTATTTCATACCCTTTATGTTTTTTTTGTTACACCCTTTCACCTTAGCCTACCGTGTAGTCTTAATTTGTGATCAGGAAGTCACTGTTTGCCCAAGTTTAAGGTTCAAGTAGAGAGGTTCGGAAATCACGCTTTCGTCAAGACTTACATCGAAGATCATGGCCCTCATATTCTCATTATATGTTTCATCTCAAGTGGGGGTGTTTATGTTTTAATTTAGTTATGAAAAAATGATGATTAGAATATATATATATATATATATATATATATATATATATATATATATATATATATATATATATATATATATATATATATATATATATATATATATATATATATATATATATATATATATATGTGTGTGTGTGTATTTATTGTTTATGTTATTTAGTGCAATGTTATAAGCACTATGTTAGGAGCTCATCGGATATTAAGCATCGAGGAGGCCACCTCGGTCACATTTGAAGAATTGAGTTGGTGATAATATTACACCAACAGTTTGAAGAACGGTAATCGCCCTCATGACGTCCGCTAATGGCACATCTACTTGATATATCATGATCGGTTTCTTCATTTTAAAGCAAACTTTGGATGGGCGGTGGTGACAACTTGGTTATAGGTTAAGACTATTTGGTTTGTTATTTTTATTTTACACCAATTATTTCCCATGTCTTATCTTACCTTTAGTCTGAAGCGTGTCTAGGTGATGAACGAGCAATCTTTGATGTCTTGGCCATGGTTTGGTCATGTATCATTGATTTTGTCCACTTTGCATGACCGTTAGTAATGACATTTCACCCTTAACCTCATTTTTTGTCCACCAATATTGAATTATTTAGTCATTAACTCTAGTGGTGGAGATTTGTGTAACGAAGCTTATGATAGACATGCTATACGTGCTTTGAGGATCACCCGAAATTGACACTTAGACTAGATGAGAGAATATGGCGTTTTTCCCATTTAGTAGGGTGTTACTTTGATTCATTCTAGCATAAGAATTTTAAACTCACATCTTCCAGGTATTGGGGGATATCTTTTTAGAAATTGTTCTAATAAGGTCTACTTGAGGGCAAGTAGAGTTCAAGTGGGGGGATATTTGATAACATCAAATAGTCCTGACTTTTTAGTGTCAATTTCCCCCGATTATGCTCATATTTTATGTCATTTATATGGATTTATGCTTGTATTCCTGTTGGAATCACTCCTAATCTTGAATTCAAGTGTTAGTAATTAATATGTAATAGTTAGCTTAATATGGCTTTTATGTTAGTAATCATGCCAAGGCTTATGTAGAAAGCCCATGAGCCTTGGCCCAAGTCCAATAAGGAAAGGAAGGGACTAGGAGTGTTGCCCTAGCTCCCTCTCCTATAAATACCTTTGTAATACCCTCACTTGAGGGTTGGTTGTTCAATTCACTCTTTTACATTTACGCATAACTCTTCTTTACTCATTATACATGTGTGTGTGATTTGTTCATCCGATCACTTCTTATCTATTTCTTCTATTGATACTTGTGTTACTAATATGGGAACCTAATAGTGATATCAATCGCCAAATAGTTGAGTGAAAAGATTTTGTTTTTGAAGTTATTTTGTTCTACGCGTAAGTCTTGGTGTTAAAACTTTTATACGCATTAAAAAACTTAATTTTTACACTTTTCAATCCAAGATTCTTGTACTTTCAACGTTTTTAAGTGTTAAAATATCATTTTTGGCAAAAAGTTTCAAACTTTATGTATTTCATTGATTTTAAGCTTGGTTTCATACGTGGGTTTCGATTCTGCGTAGCGTGTTTTTAGCTTTGGATCATCAAGTTTCACACTTTTGTGTTATTTTGGTGATATTGAAGCTATTTCATCACAGAAATCTGGTTTAGAATCACTTTAAGCAAAATCAGTTTTGGTGAAATTTTCTGCGTAACAAAACCCTCGAGTTCTGGCGTAAAGTCATTCTTGGTTTGATCTTCATTTAGTGGATTACTCGGTGTTTTCTTGCTTGGATAAGCACGAAAACACTTTGACTTTGGATATCCTTTACACTGTGATAGTGTAAAAGATTTTTTAGGCAAAACCCTAATTTTACGCATAAGCTCCATATTACAGCGTAGAACTCTTTTACGCCTAAGATTACTCTTACGCCTAAGCCTTGTCTTACGCATAAGCTAATCCTACGCATAAGTTTTCTACGCCTAACTTTCTGTTTACGCATAATCTTAGTGTTTCTCAATTCTTCAGCGTAAGCTAATCCACAGCGTAACTATTGCTTTTACTAGCGTAAGTTTGGTGTTTTACACCTAAGTGTTACTTTGCCTAAACTTGGTTTTCTACGCCTAAGGATACTTCATCAACAACGGTTCATTCGACTACAAAGATCCATTTAACAACACAATTTTTCAACATGTCACAACCACCATACTCTAGCTATTTTCCTTACACTTATAATCAACAACAACAACAACAACAACTAAGTCCACAACATCAACAATTTAATCATCAACAACAAATTTATCAACAACAATTTAATCAACAACATACTCCACAACTTGAAGCCATTCCACAACCACAAATGGTTCAACCACCACCTAGTCTTCAAGTACAAACTTACAAAAACTTCTACAATCAACATCCATCCAGGAGTACTATGAAGGAACCAACATGGTTTGGCAAGATGTGTGAAGCCTTAAGTAGCCAACAATAAATTCATGAAGCTGGCTCATTTGATAGACCTCCAATGCTCACTCCCCGAAATTATGATCAATGGGTGATAAGGTTCTTTAGGTTTTGTGATCTAAAGAAGCCACATGGAAAGTTCTTAAAAAGGTCATTATGGAAGGTCCATTTAGGATGCCTCTTGTTTGTCACACCCATGAGATCTAATGCTAATCCACCAAGAGATCTTCACCAACATTGCAACGTCTCAGACCTCACAGTGATGAACTTCTACATTTTGAAGCCGATGAACTAGCAATGCAATACATCCTTTTGGGATTACCCAATCCGATCCTTCGAAGTGTTGATGCTCAAAAGACTGTTAAAGCAATGTGGGAACATATTCATCTTCTTATGGAAGGCACAACACTCAATCAGGAAGACATGGAATCCAAAATCTACTTGGCTTATGAACACTTCATGATTGAACCGGGAGAGACATTAGAGTCATATCATCATCGCTTTTTGGACATCATCAATGATTTGGACAAACACAATATCATCATGCCACGAATTCTGTCAACACTAAGTTCCTAAGTAGTCTTGGTCCGGAATGGGAGAAGTATGTCAATTTTCTCCGTCAAGCTAAGAATCTTCATCATGCTACATACGGATTGTTGTATGACTATTTGAAGCCTCACCAAAAAGAAGTTGACAAAGAAAGGGCTATCCGTGGACTCCGGCTCCACAGTCACTTCCGGATAATCAACAACTTGCTTTGTGGGCTCAAACTAGTATTCCTCCTCAACCCGCTCCTCAACCAACTGCAACAATTACACCATATAATCCATCACGGCAACAATCTCAAGAAACTCAATTGGTTCCATACAACAACAACAATGATCAAGCACTTTACGGTGAATCCAATGAGGACTCGAAGCTTTTGATGCCTGCAACAAGGATTTGTCATGATTGCTAGAAGCCTTCGGCGATATTCCAACAAATCCAACAATCGCATTCGTTCCTCATCAACACAAGGAATCGGTGTGGTTAACAATGGAAGAGTTAAAGTTCAGAATCGTGGTAATGTTCGTCATATGGGAGGTGGTCCATGGTTTAATGCTATGGGAAGGAATAACATGGGTGCTCGCAACAACAAGGGCTCAAGTGGTTGAACAAGGGAATGCTCGAATGGGGTTAATGGTCTTCGTTGTTAAAAGCTGTAATGAGAAGGGTCATCTGGCTAATGCATGCCCTAAGCCGAGGACAAGAGGAAGTGCTTATTTCAAAGAGGCTTTGCTCTTGGCTCTCAAGGATGAAGCTGGTGTAACTCTTACCAACAAGAAAGCAGTGACCATGATGATGTTGATGGCACAAATGCAAGCACTACACATAGGAGGCTGGGCCCGTGTATGACACTGATGGCTTGTCTCAGTACCGAACAAACCATATTCATCACGATCTAATATCTCAGCCAACATCTCGAATCCGTGAGGCTCAAAATGTTCAAAATGAGTGCGTACATCTCATTCTGCGATTCTCAACTAGACCCGTAGTTACATTTGACGATCAAGATGATCTTATGGTTACCTTTGATACTCAAATTGACTCCGTGGTTATACTTGAGGATCTGAATAGTGATCATGTTGTGACTCACGTTGAACACGCTGAACTTTTGCCTAGTCCGGATATTGATCTCTTACTTAAAGACCAACAATCCCGAATGGATGAATGTTATGCATTAAATCAGAAATTACACAGTAAAAATGCACTGTTAACCAAGGATATTGAATGCTTAAAACGGCAACTCAATTTTTTCAAAACTCAAGAAAACCGTGAAAAAAGTTTTGAAGCCGCTTTTGCTAAATCACATCAAAATGAAAAATCTTTGAAGCGACAGTTAGTGATCTAGCGCATCAAGAATGCTTTGTTGTCTCAAATAGAACAACTGAAACATGAACATAAACAACAAATTAACGCTCTTACTTTGGAAACTAAAAAGCCAAGGCTGAGTTGTTAACTTGTCAAAAACAGTTCTCTGAGTACAAAAAGCATTCCACGAAAAGAATAGATAACTATCTTGAAGAAATTGTCGACTTACATAACAAAATCAAAGAGTTTCAAAATGTTGTTTATAAACATGGTGAATTAATCACAATGATTCAAAAGTTTACTTTCAAACCAAATCCTGAAGTTTACAGTGCAGAACATAGAATTGATGATTCAATTATGACTGTTGTTGAATATAATCGCATGGAGGAATTAGATGCTGATGACGAGAGTCGGTCAAAATGGAAAATGTCGTTTATAACAAACCATTTAACTATTCAAAAGCCGTAACTTTTGTCACACAACAAGATACTTCTAACAAACCTTTGGTTATCACACCAGTTTCTGAAGTTAGTCCCAAACACAATGGTGCACAAATTAATGGTCCTTTACCTTCACTTAGTGAAGTAAAACTAAAAGCTGAAAGTTGTCGCGTTATCAAATATTTTGACACTTTCTTATCGACCTCAAAATTTTGGGCGTGAGATTGAATTTCATTACGAAATAAAAGTTCAACATTTTCAATCGCCAATGGCGAGAACAAGAGATATTCTTGGAGAAAAGAATTTTACCCCATGTCAAAAATTTGAAAACTTGTGCACTATATTGGGAAAGGGATTTTCACAAGGAACTTGGCCTCATGAAAATAGTTTTAGAAAACGAAACATCGATTTCAAATACTAAGCGTAAAAAGAAACTGTTTGAGAAAAGATGTTGATCGACTCTTGGAAGATGTTATATGTGCTGATATCAATAATCTTGTGTTATTACAATCTGTTGCATATGCATCGATTATATCTCTGCGATCTTGTTGATTCTGTTGAAATTGTTGAGAATTCTGATAATGTGCTTCAAATCGAGTCTTTAAAAGTTGAAAATGAACGATTATTAAACGAACTTTCAAATGCAATACGTCGTCTTAATTGGTGTCAAAAAGATATTCACGATCAACAACTTGTTTTTCAAAACAAAATCGCCCAATTGCATGCAAAAAATCTTAATCCAAAACTTGAGCAACTGGATGATCAAAGCGTGTCTTTTAAGTGTCAAATCTCAAAATATGAACATGAACTTGCAAAAGTTAAACAAGAATATGGTGTCATATTTTATTTACTCAAACAGACTTCGTGATGATGAAGCATTATCTTGCACACACACTAAAGAAGTCATGAATTTTCTTTGGAAATCTTCGTTCAGAAAATCAAGATTTGGTGCACACTATCATTAAGTTAAGGGAAATGTTAGGAAAGTATGAACAAGTTCATCCTAGCATCATTAAGAAAATTGCACCTGTAACACTTAGCAAACGTGAACCCAGAATGCCTATTGATAAACCACAAGATACTAATGTGCTTCCCTCTACTGAAACAGGAATAGTTGCCTCTTTTCCAAACGTCCGCACTTCACAGACTAGGAGCAATACAAGGAAGAATAGGAAGTTGCGACCTAAGAAAAGAACAATAAAGAATGTTGAAGTAGAAGAACACCCTAGGACTTTGAATAAGACTCCGTTGCACCCACTTTAGATATTGCGTCTGGAAAATGTAATGGAAAAAGTGTTGTAACGAATGCTAAACCTTTAAGTACTTTTGATATTTAGTCTGATGCTTCTTGTGTTATTTTTCGTAAAAGTATGCTTTCGATTGTCATGACAAATGTGTTGCTAGAGCTATCTTGTCTCGTTTACGGAATCCTAAGACCCAGAATACCTCTAGGCCCACTAATGCTTCTAAGTCTATGCTTGGTAAACCGCCCTCTTTAGATTCTAAGAAACGCATTGATGTCCCTGTAGCTCCGGTATCACCTCCAAGGAATGTAGTACCACCTAGTGCATTCACTAAGACTAAAGCTAAGACTAGTTGGAGATGGCCGAAATGGATACATAATACACTAGGATTTAAATGGATGCCTAAAATCATTGATGTGTGTATTTCTACTATAACTGTTGAGGAACCCTCTAACTCATCGGGTTCCACATCTAATTCTATTCCATCTGTAGTGCATTGTGTTATGCAGGTGTCTGAGATCATCCTTTGGATTGTTGATAGCGGATGTTCCCGACATATGACAGGCAATCTTAAACTGTTATCAAACTTTGTTGCAAAGTTCATTGGCCTTTGTCGATTCGGGAATGATCACCAGCGGACTATCATGGGCTACGGAGATTATATCAATGGCAATATCGAAATTAGCAGGGTTTATTATGTGGAAGGCCTCGGTCACAATCTCTTTTCGGTCGGTCAATTCTGTGATGGAGACTTGGAAGTTGCTTTTAGGGAGAAAACTTGTTTCATTTGTGATCTACAAGGAAAGCGATCTTATGCCTGGCTCTAAATTCTAGTCTGTACACAATCTCAATGCAAGACATGGTTGCTTCATCTCCTATCTGTCTACTTTCAAAGGCTACATCAACAAAATCTTGGCTATGGCACCGTCGTCTCTCACATCTAAACTTTCAAACCATCACCAACCTTGCTCGACATAAACTTGTAGAAGGTCTCCGAGATTCCGATATTCTAAAGATCACCTATGCTCGGCTTGTGAACAAGGGAAAAGCACTCGTGCTCATTTTCCTTCAAAGGTGGAACACGGCTCCCAGCATGTGCTTCATCTTCTTCACATGGATTTGTGTGGCCCGATCGCGTCTTGACGATTAATGGCAAGCGCTACATCTTGGTAATTGTTGATGACTACTCAAGATGGACTTGGGTTTATTTTCTTGAAGTAAAGATCAAGCTCCACAGATGATCATCACCTTTCTCACGAAAATTCAAATTCAGCTTCGGAACACCGTCAGACAAATTCGAACAGACAAAGGGACTGAATTTGTGAATCAAACTCTTCTGGAATATTATGAGAAAGTGGGAATTGCGCATCAAACATCCATTGCCGAACCCAGAACAAAGCGGAGTTGTTGAAAGACGAAACCATGCGTTAGTGGAAGCTGCCAGAACGATGTTAATCAATGCTAAACTTCCAGATTACTTGTGGGTGGAAGCATCTCAAGCGCATGCTACACCAGAACCGTTCAATGATTACAAAACGCCATAACAAAACACCTTTTGAGCTTATCCATAACAGAAAACCGAATCTCAAACACTTTCATGTATTTGGATCCCTTTGCTACCCAAATAATGATCGTGATGACTTTGGAATGCTCAAAGCCAAAGCTGACATTGGAGTCTTTATTGGATCTTGTGAGAATTCTAAAGGTTACGGATCTGGAATCGTCGTACAAAGCAGGTTATGGAAACGATTCATGCTAATTTTGATGAGCTTTCTGAAATGGCTTCGAGCATAACACTTGGAACCCGGTCACAACCGTTTAAACTTCCCTCAAACCCCATCATCAGGTGAACAAGCCCCCGACTTACTCGTCAACAAATGGAAAGACTCTTTGCTCCTCTGTTCAGTGACGATATTGATGAGCGTGCTCGGTGTATCCGTTGTTTCCGCTGCTAAACGATCAAATTCAATACGATACACACGCTACAACAACTACTATTGATGAAGCACCACCAGTTGACTCTACTACAACAGTTGAACAAACTGCATCCAACGACGCTGAACCAGCTGATGATGTTCTTAATGAAGTACCCCCACTGACAGATTTTGATCCAAATGCGTTCTTTAACCCGTTTGCTAATGAAACTTTTGATGTTGCGGAATCATCTACAAGCCATTTGAATCCTCAAAATCTGCACAATGTATACCAACATCAACCCTCTACACATCGTTGGACAAAAGACCATCCTCTTGAGAATATTATTGGCAACCCAAATCAACCAGTCATTACAAGACAACGTCTCCACACAGATGGTGAACATTGCATTTATGCACTCACTGTGCCAATCGAACCTAAAACATTAAGGACGCAATGACAAAAGACAACTGGATTGAATCCATGCAAGAAGAACTCAACCAATTCAAGCGTCTTGAAGTATGGGAACTGGTTGAAAGACCAACAGGGTCTACGTCATTGGTCTCAAATGGATTTGGAAGAACAAATTGGATCTTGAAGGAAGCGTAATGAGAAACAAGTCACGTCACGGTGGCTAAGGGTTATAGACAGGAAGAGGGTATTGACTTTGAAGAATCATTACGCTCGGTTGCGTCTTGAGGCTGTTGGATCTTTCGGCGTTCGCAGCTCATATGAATATAACGGTCTTTCGGATGGACGTCAAACGCTTTTCGAATGGTCAACTGAGAAAAGCGGTTTATGTCGACCAGCCAAAGGATTCGTTGATCCGCGTTCCCGAACCATGTCTACAAAGCGAACAAAGCTCATGCGGACTCAAACAAGCTCCTCGGTAGTGTACGATAAGTTATCATCCTTTCTCATTGCCAATAATTTTACCAAAGGTTTGGTCGACCCAACTCTTTTCATACAATATCACGGGGCACATATCTTAATTGTTCAAATTTACGTGGATGACATCATTTTCGGGTCAACACATAAAAAGTATATTCAATCGCTTTTCAAAACTAATGAAGAAACATTTTGAAATGTCCATGATGGGTGAACTTACGTTCTTTCTAGGACTGCAAGTTCATCAATCACCCCGTGGAATTTTCTTGAGTCGGTCAAATATGCCCTTGAAATTCTTAACAAATTTGGAATGCAAACATGTGACACCTATGCCACACCAATGGCTCATACCAAGAAGTTAGACGTGATTTACATGGAATTGGTGGACCCTACCAAATACCGAAGTATCATTGGGTCTCTCATGTATCTAACGACTGCAGGCTGACATTGTTTTTGTTGTATATCTCTTGCTCCGTTATCAGTCGAGACCAACTGAAACCCACCTCTTTAAGGCTAAAAGAATCCTCCGATACATCAAGGGAACCATTAACTTGGGGATCGGTATCCGAAGGATTACGGTTTTGAACTAATAGCTTTTGATTGCGCGCAAGATGCTTAGATTCACGAAAAGTACTTGGAGCATTACAATTTCTTGGTGATAAACCGGTGTCATGGCAATCGAAGAAGCAGGATTGTACATCGCTGTCCTCAACCGGCGAGAATATGTAGCCATGTCGGTGTTGTGCTCAAGTCATTTGGATGAGAACACAACTCAAAGACTATGGTTACGTATTTGAGAATCGATGTCTGCGACAACAATCGAGTGCTATTGCGATCTCGTGCAACTCAGTTCAACATTCTAAATCAAAGCACATCGATCTTCGATATCATTTCATCAAGGACCACGTGGAGCAGTGCTGTTGAATTATATTTTGTGGGTCTGAATACCAATTGGCAAATCTCCTCACCAAAGCCTTAGCTCCGCTAGGTTTAATGAGTTGGTCCACCGGATTGGTATGCGGTGTTTGACTCAAGAGGAGCTGGATGAACTCTTAAAACATTCTTAAAAACCAGTCAAACACCAAAACCTCTTTTGTAAATAGTTTTCAAAAACAAAATACAAAATTATAAATTCAGATAAAACAACAAAAATATTCTTCTATCTATATTTCTTTTAACATGGCAAGTACAAATCTTCCGTCAACACTCAAATCTTTCAAAATTCAATATTTTCCCGATCAAGTGTTGAGGGGAAAAACAAATATTTTTGAGTTTCATAAAACCTTGTACTTGCATGTTACCTTATTTCGGTTGTGTCTTTGATAATGGTGGTCACATTTAGGTTTCTTGACACTCCTCGGACTAAAATTTATAAACTTTCATTATTTCTTAAGTCAAGGGGAGTGTCGTCAAATTTCTTTCCAAATATCATTCGTTTGGTAACCAAAATGGAAGTTATGGACATTGGATGTAAATGGAAAAGGTGGAGGGGCTAAAACTATCAAAATCTTAAAGTTATTTTAATAAAAACACCCACCTAACTCATTTATTACAACATTTAATATCCCAACCACCCAAATCCTACACGTAAAAACTCATCCTCAAATCCGTGTTTTTGATCATCAAATTGTAAGTGTTTTCACGTTTCTAACATGATTACAAACAAAGGTTTTTAATATCATAAACATCCAACGGTTAAAACGTGAGTTTGAGTGATTTTTGTGTTCTACGCATAAGCGTATGAACACATAATCATGTTTGAGTGTTTTTGGTTAAAATGGTTATGTCAAAACGTTTATTTAATCACTATGATTCCATTTTTATCATCAATACTCACCCAGAAATCACAATTGTTTGATTTTGAATATTAGGGTTCATCGTATATTTGGGTTTTCAAGTGTGAACGTTTTTGGTTAAAAAGATTGTTGTGTGATGTTGTTTACAAGATGAATTGATCATATCCATGTTTAGAATCAACCCAGAAACACTAATTGATAGTTAATTAGAAATTAGGGTTTATGTTCTTGATATTTGGATAGTTTTGATTCGTTGAGAATTTAATGTTAAAACTTGGACAGAACAACTCACTTGACTTCTTAGTAGTACCGAACATGTTTTGTGCACTTCCTGTGGCTAGAATTCTTAGTCGTAATTCTTGAACTTTAGGGTTTAGGTTTACGCGTAATATGTGTTCTACGCATAACTGTTTTATGAAATTTCATGATTTGATCTGAAAATAACTGAATGTATGTGTTAATATTGGTGCTATGATGAAATTATTTCAGGTTTAATACGCGTGAAAATTCAGAATCAAGGGTAATTGCCATCTACGCATAAGGATCACCTTACGCGTAGCATGTTATGCGTGAGAAATCTTAGCGTGCGTTCTACGTAAGGTTCTACAATGGGGACTACGCGTATCCTGTGAAGGATATGCGTAAACAATGACCACGCGTAAGGTTCCATATACGCTTACGCATAAGGCCCCCTTTTCCTACGCGTAATATTTCTTATGCGTAAGTCAAGAACCTATGCATAAGCTTACTTGCTACGCGTATACCACTCTGTTTACGCATAAGCTTGCCATTTCTACGCCTAAGCCTAGTTTAACCTTAATTATGAATTGTTACGTGTGCAAACTTGTAAATAAATAAATCATAACGCCACGAAACCAATAATGTCACTAATAAGCTTAAACGTTTAATATGTTGTGAAATATAAGTGAAAACATGGACTTTAAAACTTAAAGTTAATCAACTCACGAAACTTATCACGACGTCATTGGACTATTGGACAAACAAGTGACATTGGACTCGTAACAATCATCGACATATCACATTCAATAATTAGACAATAAAACCATCTGTTGACTAACATAATGTCTTTCGATATGTTGGTTCTTTTGGCTAAATATCTTTCAGATCACGACATGAACGCTCAAATGCAAACGTGGAAGCACCAAATGTTCTCACCATTGAAGATATCTTCCCTCATGGTGGCTATCCGATGAAGATTGGAAAGAACAACCTTCGTGTTGATTTTGATACTCTCACCTTCTCAGAGTCTTCTTGCTTAATTGCTTTGTGGATATTCGAAAGAATCATCCTTATCAGAACATGCTCACAAATTCGCTCTGATTACTCGAGATCTACATTCATCAATTCTGGAATACAATGCAAAAGATCAAAGGACAAAATGTTGTGACGGTGACGCTCAATGACAAACAAGTCACAATCACACCTGCAGACTTAAGAGCTGTCTCCTCATTCCTGTCATCGAGCCAACCGAATACAATGCGCACCAAGCGAAGAGACCGTTCTTCAATTCATGATCAACATTGGTTATGTGAAGCTACAGGGTAATCACAAAGCATTCATACGTGGATCTTAAGAATATTCCTCAGCCGTGGAGAACTCTCTATATCATCATCACCAAATCGTCTCTGGGCGTGACGTGGCTATGAGCATCCCAAGCTCATGGAACTACAGATCTTTTGGGCTTTGGTCAACATGAAACACATCGAAGTTGAAGCTCGATATGGGCGACATGATGTCATTCCTCAAAAGCTTGGCTCAAAATCCCATACATCAGATATACAAAACTGTTGATCCAAAGAGCTCTAGGATATAATCTTGATATCCCCAAGAGACTCAATGACCCCAACAATCACTCCATGTTGTATGAGCCTACACTCCAGTCGATTCAAGGAATCTACAACAAAGAAACAAGGTCTTTGTCTTGCGGATCACCTTCTCTCTGATGCAATCAAACAGCTTTACTCATACAAAAGGTATCTGGTAGCAGTTGATGAAGGCAAAGTTAGTTTTCTCGATGACAATCTTCGGCACACCTACTAGGAAAACCGGGAAGAGGCAGTCTGAGGAAGTGTTACAAGCGAGAGTCAAAGAAAGTTCCCTAAGAAACCTCCACTCAAAGGACAGTTCCCTCTAAGGAAGTTGTTCCTATTCCCATTCCCAACTGAACCGCAAAAAGCTAGTGGATGAAAGCTCTGAGGAAACCGATTCAGACGAAGAGGTCATTTACTCTGAAACTGCAACGATGTAACCCAACATAGCTAAACCTCCCAGTCCAAAAGCGGACCAAGGCAAAGGGAAGACTCTAGTACTTGAGCAAGAAGAAGAAAGCTCAGATGAAGAGCCACAGGACACTGACTACAGGAAGAAGTTCAAAATCATAAGACTCCAACATGTTGCAAAAGAATTTGTTAAGGATCAAACTCGTGGCCCCGGAGGGTCTAGTGGTGGTGACCAATCTACACCAATTCCTGATGCGGTTAATCAACCCGATAAGGGAATTGGTGCCACCACACTTGAGCAACAACAAAGCACTGAAGGATTCTATTGATTATGACATTGAGAAACCGAAACTAGAAGTCAGAGAGAGAAAAAGGCGATGAGAAGCTCGGATTCAGGCTGAAGAAAAGGCTAAATCTGGACAAGATGACGAAGTGAACTACGATGATTTTCTTCTCAACAGTCCAATTTGTTCCAAGGAGGAAACTTCTGAACCTCCTAAGGACCCTGAACCTCCTCATGTCTCTTCATCATCAGATTCATCCTCTCACTCTTCACCACCACCATCCAGAAGAACAACCAAATCCACATCCAAATCTGTGAAGAAGCCAACGGACTCTTGGATATCTCGGGCAAAGACAAGAATTGTTAAAGCTGTCAAGCATGTCAGGAAGAAAGACGTGCTATACAAAAATCTGAATTTTCTCGCTGACCAGGTTCAATATCTTCATGACGAGAGTGACAAGATGTCAGCTGAAAGGGAGTACATCCAGAAGTTCATGCAACGTGATCTTCAAGGGGAAATGAACGAGATGATCAAAGGTTACACTCACAAGTTCCTTCTTGACACCGTTCCTGGTGTGACAAGAGAAATGTACACAGACAACTCTATCGAATCTATTGCATTTGGCCAAGCAAACTATGAGATCAACCCCTATGACAGTAAACATCAATCCAAGCGATCCCATAATATTCTCAGATGCTGAATTGGTTTCCAGGCTGGTATCTCAAATGTCTAAATGATCTGCAATATTTACTTCTTACGAAGGTAAATTGTTTGAAGCATTGTTGGAATACCAACTCAAATCAGCATGCAGAGAAGAAGCTCAAAGGCCTAAACGTCCAAGAGACGATGAAGATAATGATAAGGATAAAAATGACGAGCCTAAATGTCCAAAGCGATGCGGAGAACCATCATCTATGCCACCACCACCCTGAAGGACTTCACCACCAAGACGATCTCCTCCTCGCTCTTCCGCTGACAAACCTCAGGACTCTGAGTTACCACCCCATACAGAGAAAACCGGTGATCACTTTGAGTATACTGGTGGTGACGATGAGGAAGTCCCTGAGCCCCAACAACAACCCACCTCTCCCGCCTCAACAAAGAAACCATCATCATCATCAAGGCCAAAGAAGAAAAGGCGTCTAAAGGTGATGTCGTCTCATGGCTAGATGAAGATGACACCGAATTTGAATGGTTTTCTAAACTTGTTGATGCCACTCCCCCCTACTGATGATCCGGATATGGTAGAAGGTCTTGGAGCATGCTAAGTACTGCAAGAAAAGTTCCGTGTGAAGAAGATGACGAAATTCGAGTTGAAGCGAATCAAGAATGAAGCATTTCAACTACTCAAAGACAGCTCAGAAAGTGCTATTGAAGTTGAATATCACCTTGATAATATAGCACGAGCCATGTCTAACAACATTGATTGGATCAACCATGAAGCAAACATCGACTTCACCAAAGAGACAACCCCCATACTACACCGATTGGTCTAAACCTCTACCAACGATTGGCCAACGGATCAACCTAAGATTCCATTCCGCTACTTCTTCAACAAAGACTTGGAATTTCTTCTACACGGTAGCGATAGTTCAAAGAAATATGCTACATCACTTACACTTCCGTTCCCGGTAGCCATATACTCAAAGCTGCATAGCCATCGAAGAAAAGGCTACCCACATGTTTTCCAACAGCGTGGAACGGTATGACATTGATGCAATGTACGGGATTCACCATTGGCCAGAACGCCGACGAATCTACTACAAAAGCTGCCAGGGTTAATCTCAACATGAAGTGTACAGTGATAAAGGGATCGTTTCTGTTAAGCATGTCACCCTTTCGTCTAAATGGGATTACACCTTTCTCAAGACTATCGTGGTCAAAAGACAAGACGAAAGGGACTATGAATTCTGTGAAGCGGACTTTCAGAACTTGTCTCTCAACGACATTGAAGATTTGTATCTTGTCAAGGTACAGGGAAGAATGCGACAATTCTC
>OU343217.1:230699023-230776012 GCA_910596185.1 Chrysanthemum makinoi | reverse complement strand
TGACCACAGTAACACTTATGCACCTTATTATTTTAAAAGTAACATAAAAGATATTTTGACTTCTAATGAATATAGTTTAAAAAGATGAGAACATATGGGTACCATCATAGCTACTATTGTTTAACTCAAGAAAGAGTTAGAAAAGCAAAAGTAAAAGAGTCATTGTTTAGTTAGTATATGTTAAGAGGTTTTGACTTAGCAACGAAAAGTAATTGTTTAGATAATTAGCTTACAAATAGTAAAAATTCCCATATCCCTTACCGCTTACTTCCTTACCCGAAGCCTTACATTACAATCCTTTGTAAAGACCTCCGATAGTAGATTCTAGGTGCTTACGGCCACCAAGGCGGTGAAGGTTTGATCCTTTATCAAGCCAATGGTTATTCTATGCATTATGACATGGTATGTCAATGAATTTTTCGGTTTCAAATGTTATATTATCTGTATACAACTAAGAGATGGGAGTATCCAAATGCTTATTATGTGAGGTGTTAGTCTTATAGGTTCGTGATTGAAACTATAAAAAATATATTGTCAAACAAGTTGTGCCATGATTAATTTTTATATTAATGCCAAATTCCCCCCTAAATTGTATTATTGTCTAAGTTAAAGCTTATTTGCTTGAGAACAAGCAAATCTCAAGTGTAGGAATACTTAATGAGGTGCAAGCAAATCTCAAGTGTAAGGATACTTAATGAGGTGCAAAATGATATGATTTTTAAAGGTCATTTATTCCTTAATATAATGCACATTGTATCATTTATAGCCCTATAAATCCTTTCTTTTGGAGTTTTAGGTGTTTGGGAATACTTTGGTGAGTAATGATCAAATAAAAAATAAAAATAAAATGAGAAGGATGAGAAATAACCATAGCCGCACATTTCAGATGCACCTACAAGTAAAGATGCATCTCTCATTAAATTCTCCTTCTTCATTTGAAATATGTGGCTGAAAACGTTTCTCATTCTTCTTATTTTTATTTTTCTTCTTAGTGGATCCATTCTCATACTTTGGTTGGAAACTTGTGAAAGCTGAAAAAGATCAGTCTCAGTAGAAGTGCCTAAAAAGTAAGATTTTGAAAGTTTTAGCGTTGAGTTAGTGTGTGAAAATGCGCATTTTGATGTTGTCACAAATCCCTCGTGACGTCGTCACACCACACAACCTGACACCATACACTATATGAATATATTTTACAAAATACCTTACAAACTCACAACTTAAAAAAAAAATACGGAGTAATATTAAAATTCAAAGAGGCCTACTAAAATAAAATAAAATCCAAAATAAAGTAAAAGTTTTGTAGTGGATTCGTATGTAATTATTAGGATTTTAGGCATTTTCTGTTCTTCATACTAAGGCTCGAATTTTTATTGGCGTGTCGTTACTTTTTATTCTTTAACTTCAAAAAGAATCAGAATGCGTGTCAAAATTTGATGGGCTGATCAATCAGAAGCGGTTATTATGAAATAAAAATAATAACGTGTAAATAAAAAAAATGTGAAGGAGGAGGAGTCACTTTCCTCCGATTTTACGTTAAATCATGCGTAGGGTATAGCTAGATAATGGGGTCACGTGTGAAGGTGGGGTCACAAGTGAGAAAACCTAACGATTACTTCTAGTCACTAGTATGGTCAAAATTGGCGGTTCTACTGGTATTAAAATCATGTATGCTTTATAAGTAGTCAAATTGCCTTTTGCATACATATCGAGATGAATCTATAGCTTTTTTATTTGGACTTTAGTAAATAAAATAATAATTTTGTTAAAAAGAATCAAATTTCTCACACATAGTCATAATCGCTCAATTATATTCAAGAACGTGTTGATCAAGCATGTGACATGTTTGCGTGCAAATGTCATTTCACTAGCTACAAGTAGCCACCAAGGAACTCCTTATATATGTCACACAAAATAGCGAACTATATAGAGACCAAGTGTGCGAGTATTTGTCATATCAAAACTACTAAAAAAATCCAGATTCTCGGACGCTCAATGGCGTCAGACCTTCATTTCGTCTTATTTCCACTAATGCAACAAGGCCATATGATACCATTGATCGACATTGCTCGAATACTAGCCCATCATCATAAAGCCACCGTTACTATAATCACAACTCCTGTTAACGCAAATCGTTTTAGGCCTACCATGGAGCGAGCAATCAAAGCTAAACTAAAGATCCAAGTTGTTGAACTTCAACTCCCATTAGCAGAAGTTGGTTTGCCCGAAGGATGTGAAAATTTTGACACAATTCCTTCGTTTGATCTTTTTGTCAAGCTCTACGCCGCAATGGACATGCTAGAAAAACCCGCGGAAAATGTTCTTCAGGGACTAAACCCCCCACCAAGTTGCATCATATCCGATAATCAGTTTCCTTGGACAACGGATCTAGCTCGAAAGATTAATATTCCAAGGCTTGTTTTCCATGGTCCAGGATGTTTCACATACTTATGCTTGCACATGGTGATGCATACTAATATTTTAAACGAAATCGAGTCTGATGCAGACTACTTTGTGGTCCCTGGGATTAAGGACAGGATTGAGCTCACAAAAGAACAAGCCACTGGTTGGGGGAAAGCAGAGACAAAAGAGATGGTGGAATTTTTTAGTCGAATGAAAGTAGCGGAAGAAGGTGCGGATGGGATTGTTGTTAATAGTTTTCAAGAACTAGAGCCTAATTATGTTGAAGAGCTTGCAAAGGCTAAAGATAAAAAAGTATGGTGTATTGGCCCGGTTTCACTACACAACACAAGCTTCCTAGATTTATCTGAGAGAGGAAACAAGGCTGGAATCAACGAGCATGGTTGTATTAAATGGCTCGACAAAAAAGAGTTGGGGTCAGTAATCTTTGTTTGTTTAGGAAGTATGGCAAATATTTCTACGGAACAAATATTCGAGCTTGGTTTGGGGTTGGAATTATCGGAGGTTCCATTTATTTGGTGTATAAGAAACACAACAGAAGAATCCGATAAATGGTTATTGGAATATAAAGAAAGGGTAAAAGAAAGAGGTCTAATTGTTCGGGGTTGGGCGCCACAAGTCTTGATATTGTCTCATAAAGCAGTTGGAGGTTTCGTAACTCATTGTGGATGGAACTCGACTCTCGAAGGGGTTTCTGCTGGGGTCCCAATGGTTACATATCCGTGTTTTGCTGATCAGTTTTTTAATGAAAGATTTATCATAGATGTTCTAAAGATTGGAGTGAGTGTGCGAGAGCATGATAAGATTGGAGTGTTGGTGAAGAAGGAAAGCATCAAGACGGCAGTTGAAAGTATAATGGATAAAGAAGGGGGAGGAAAAGTAAAAAGAAACAGAGCTAAAGAGTTTGGGGAAATGGCGAAGAGAGCAATGGAGGAAGGGGGCTCTTCTCATCTCAACATGAAGTTAATGATTAAAGATATTATCGAGCAATTAGCGAAATTCACTAAACCAAATTAAGATATTGTGTAATAATTCAAATGTAATTGTTACATTATATTCTTTGAATCTAAGTTCCCGGATCATTCGTCTCAATCAATATGCGTATGTTCTTAATTTATGAGTTAAACGTATGAAACTAGTTACAATCCTCCATTCATCTTTATCTTAATTAATTTTTTTGCTGTTTATATTGCTTTAGAAACTTATAATTTTATACTAATTGTAATGAGTGTACATGACTGTTCCATAATTTTCAAGTACAAAAGTAAAAAAGTAAGTAAGCTGCCGCGTCTTTCACTTGTAGGGTTATGGAATACGTCGTTCCGGTGTATGGGGAGGTTAAGATGTAGACAGCCTTACCCCTACCTAAGGTAGAGAGGCTGGGTTCTACCAAAGGTAGAAAGGACCTCCGCCTTGTAGGAGTGAGGATGAACCCGTGGCCCTCGGTTGAAGCGAGGTTTTCCAACTAGCAAACCAACGAAACATTAGTCTTGACACTATAGCAGGGGTTCTTGATATATAGCTTGAAACTTGTTGATACGTTGGCTTCAACTCAATGGTTCTTGGGTTTTAACATCTGCAAATTCCCTTAGATCCTGTATTAGTAATGTCAAGTTGCAAAGAGAAGACCCTCCCTCTTCTATTGCTTTTTTCGCTACCCTCCCGAGTATTTTTGCTTTCTTTCTTCTCTCATTTCCTTCAATTCCGACATCCATTACTTTTTCTATAGCATCCTTAACATCCTACTCTTCACGGTAACCCCAAACTTTTCTTCCTCGCCAGGTAGACCAACTCGAGAACCCCACACACACTTAATACACGGACCACTAATTTCTCATTCAAAAGCGCTTTCGACAAACATGGCCAAGTAATCATAGGGACACCAGTGAAACACTTTCTAGAAGCTGAATTCCGGCCACGGTGTGTTAAGAACCCTCCAACTGAAGGGTGTGATAGGATTAGTACTTGTGGTGCCCAATCTCTAATTATTAGTCCTCTATCTTTAACTCTATCCTCAAACTGACTTTCAAGTAACCATTTTTCAACCTCTTGAGCTCCTTTACCGTCTCTGATCACCCATATGAACGGGGATTTTGATGCCTCTAAGGCTAACCCGAGCTCAATTAGTTGTGGAGGGATAACTTGACTACCACTACCAAAGCAAGCATAAACCACGGATCCTGGTTCTTTAGAATTGAGCCATGTCAATACACGTTGATCATCAATAGATATACTAGAATCATTATAACGGGAGAGTGATAATGGTCCTATACACCAAACTTTACCCCCTTTTATCTTCTTAAATTCTTTTACATATTCTTGTTCTAACTCCTCGAAACTATTAATCACCATTCCATAAGCTTTTGACTCCGTTTCCTTCACTCGTTTAAGGTGCTCACTTAAAGCAATAGAACTATAATTAAACTCTGGTGGCAGCTGAGCTTTGGTTATCTCAATCCAGTCAGGCAATCCCGGGAGAACAAAAGGTTGTGACTCCGGAACTTCATTGTATACATTTGATGCATATAAATGATGAGTGCACAACCAAAACAACTCATTCCGCGGAAAACAATCCTTGGTGTCTTATACTTAGCCGCGGTATCAGCACTCCATAGCATGTATTTATCCGATATGATACAGCTCGGTCGAGGCTTTAAAGTTTCGAAGCGTTCTTCCAGTCGCTGTTGCAACATATCAACAGCGACTGAAAAGTTTGGGAGTAAGTGTAAACCTGGTAAAGCATCCAAGCTTTCACATCCTTCTGGAAGCCCGTTTTCGACCCCTGCAAATGGGAGTTCAAGTAAACGAACTGGGAGTCCGGAGTTGATGTGTTGTTGGAGGGTAGGACCATACCGGATGGCGTTTGAGTGTAGTGACAATAGTGACTTTCACGTTTTCTCGCTGTGCCAGCAATTTAGCCATTTCGATCATCGGGATGGTGTGGCCAGGTGCTGGAAATGGGATCAAAAGTAAGTGAATTTGGTTGATGGTTTCCGAAGCCATTACTCGATTATTGATAATTTAGAACACTAATTAGTACTGCTTGAAGTTTGCTGTTTTTCTGATGGCACTCACAATTGCTTAGGGAATACATAGTTGATATAGTGTGGTTTTTTGTTAATGTATCATGATTATGAAATTTCAAAGATATTTCAGACTTTTGAAAAGTACTAGAAATGGTACCCGCGCAATGCGGCGGCGGGTACCCAATGACTATAATATGATTGGAATAAATGAAATAAATGTTAAAGTTGTAAAAATTTGAATTAAAATAAAATAAATCCACTAAAAATATAAAAACTAAAAACTCATAAAAATATATTAAAATGGATGTCGAATTAAAGAGCATAAAATTTTAGAAAATATGGTGAAATTAGATTATAATATAAATATGTAGATAAAAAGATATTTTAATTTGAAAATAAAGATGAATTTTTAGTTGAGAAGTGACACATGTCATTTTATAATTAGAACTTCATCTTAATAATTTTGGTTGTTAGGAGTTAAATTTTGGGAGTTTGTTAAAAAGTGACACATGTCATCTCATGATTGGAGCTCATTATCTTAATTTTAAGCCTTCTAAAATTAGAAGGCTTAATTTTTAAGACATCAAATTTTAGAAGGCTTAAATGCATTATAAAATAAGTATAGATTAGAAAAGTAATATATTCTGCATAGATTGAGAAATTTGAAAAGTATGCAAAATTACTATTCTTTGTCAAATTAACATATAATTATATGTCAACTTGACACATTAATGATTTACTAGACATTATCTTGAGGGTGAAATTAAGGAGATCAACGCTTTTTTCAAAATCTACCATCTGATGTACTTTCAAGAAAAACATCTAGCTAACATACTTCAAATTTTTTCGATCTAAATAATATGCCTGTTGGTAGTAGGTTACCAGGTCACCTTGCGAAAGCGAAAATTTCATGGATTAGATCCTCTAGGACTAACGACCGGAAAAAACTTTTAAAAAATTTCACGTTTTTTCAAAAATTTTACGCTTTTTTTTAAATTAAAAAACAAATTTTAAAATTTTTACGCTTTTTTAATTTTTGTACGCTTTTTAAAATTTATTGTTTTTTTAAAAATTTTAAAAAATTATTATTTTTAAATTTAGTGCTTTTAAAAAACGTAAATTTTTTTTTCTTTTCAAAGTTTTAGGTTTTTATCTTCCTACTAATGTTAGTCTAAAAGGACTAATCGCAAATTTTTCACAGTGACCGGTAACTCCACTACCAAAAGTCATATTAGCTAGATCGAAAAAATTGGAAAGATGCCAGTAGATGTTTTTTGAAAGTACATTGCGTAGATGCTGATTCGAAAAGATGTTAAGTGACTTTTAAATTTCAAACTTTTATCTTGATGGGGTCCAAGTAGAGCATTTTCGGAAACAAAATGCCAAGAAAACAATTTCAAAAAAAGTTGAGCATTGAAATAAGAGAAAATTACTAAAATAGGCCAATTTTTAAAGATTGGTTTATTTTTTAGACATTTTTCTCATCTTTTTTTCAAATATTTTAGCCGCCGACTTCAACATGAAATATGTCAATACAAGTTAAAAGTTGTTTTTTTTTACTTTTTGTTTAAATGACAATTTTACCCTTTATTATATTTCTTTATTAAAAGGAGAGTTATTTTACATACCAAACTTTTCTTACATACCAAAAGACTCATCTCCAAAGATCCATCTAAAAACTCAATGGAGTATTAAAAGATTTTATAATTTCACCTATTTTTATAATTTCAATATCTCTTAAACAAGCTTTTATCGTTGAAAATATTTGACAGCCATGACGTGAAGATTTAATTATCTTTCTATAGGCGGCATCTTGATATACAAAAAAAAGAAAAAATTTATTTTTTTCACGTTTTCGTTTTTTTCGTTTATTTTACGAATCAAATTTTGCATAAAAAATCATATATTGATAAAACACTAAATTGAATATCACACGTGATATTGTGTTAAATCAAATCATATGATACGATATATCACATGTGATATCATATGTGATTTTACACTAATATCACATATGATATGTGACATATGATATTACATATCATATGTGATTTTACACTAATATCAAATTAGTGTTTTATCATATATGATTTTTAATGCAAATTTCAAAGAATAAAAAAACGTAAAAAACTTTTAAAAATCATGTACGTATTTTTTTTATCAAAGATATCAACGCATCAGATAATCAACGAAATATATTTTTTACAACGATTAACGGTTTGAAAGATATTTATATTTTTAAAAAATGAAGTGGGTTTTAAAAATTATTATGGATTAATCTCATCCACTAGATCAAATAAAAATGGAGGGTAGAGAGATTGATCCTTAGATGAAATAATCTTTCGTCCAAATGATCTTATATCCTTTATTAATTATCCTACTCACCCTCAATTAACTTCATCCATCACCTCACCACCTTACCACCCATAACCACCACTACCATCGGCCGCTTCAACCGCTTCACCACCATCGCCAACCGCCGACCACCATCGCCAACCTAGGCATCGCCGACCACCACTGCTTGACCATCACTAATCAACTGCTAATCCATACTTTATTTTTTTCTCGCTAATCCACAAACAAAAAGGAAAAAAATAATAATAATTAAAAAAAAAGAAATTGAAATACAGAAAAATAATATAAGAGTCTTCGAAGACCATAAAGATTTTATGGTACAATAGTCAAAGAGGACCATAAAGTCTCAAATGTCGTGTCAATATGGATCTAGAGTAACATGCATTGCCCTGATTGTACAAAAGTCTACGAAGACCATAATGACCATTTTCATTTGAATACGCCGGATCTTCCAATTTCAGCAATAGAAGGAGAGATGAAAGAGAAAGGGTTTTAATATATGTGGGCATATTTGTCATTTAACTTAAAAGCAAAAAAATATCTCTTTTTAACTCCTTAGACACCAATTACTAATGCCAGAAAATAATAAGCCGGTGTTAGCGGTTGGCGATTTAATTCTTTTTAAAAGAGATGAGAAAAATGTCTAAAAAATATACCAACCTTAAAAAATTGACTTCTTTTAGTAATTTTCTTTGAAATAATGGGTGGATTAGGTGACCAGTCCTAACGACTAATATTTAAGGCGGGTCAATATGGTTAGGTTAATCTGTTTTTTTTATAACAAACCTGTATCTTTTCTATGATATGACTTATTTTCTTTTTAGCTAAGCTGATTTTTAGATAATATATTACTTTCTCAGTCTCTAAGTAAATGTTCATTTTGACTTTTTACAGTCTTTCTTATTCAACTTTGACCTTAAATAATTTTGTTTGTATTATATAACACTTGATAAAAATTATATCAATGAAAATACGTTTAAAACTCAATTCATTCATATATTTTGCATCAAGTATTATATACACACAAACGAAAATGTTTAAAGTCAAAGTTGAATAATAAAAACCACAAAAAGTTTAAGTGGACATTTATTTAGGGACGGAAGGACACTTGATAAATATTATACCAATGAAAATATATTTAAAATTCAATTCATTCATATATTTTGCATCAAGTATTATATACACACAAACGAAAATATTTAAAGTCAAAGTTAAATAATAAAAACCACAAAAAGTTTAAGTGGACATTTATTTAGGGACGGAGTGAGTTCCAAAAATGACCCATATTCACATTAATGGGTTGATATTGCCTCGTCACTTATCTTCTAGGTTTATAAGTAGTCAAATTTCCTGTTTTTTTTTTTTTTTTGAACAGAGTCAAATTTCCTTTTACATACATGTCGAGATGAGCTTTTTTATTTGGACTTTAGTGAATAAAATAGTAATATTTTTGTAAAAAAGAATCAAATCCTCGCATAGTTATAATAATCGCTCAATTATATTCAAGAACGTGTTGATCAAGTATGTGACATGTTTGCAAATGTCATTTCACTAGCTACGTACAAGTAGCCACCAAAGACTCCTTATATAATGTCACACAAAATAGCAAACTATATAGAGACCGAGTGTGCGAGTATTTGTCGTATCAAAACATCTAAAAAAATCCTGAGTCTCGGACGCTCAATGGCGTCAGACCTTCATTTCGTCTTATTTCCACTAATGCAACAAGGCCATATGATACCAATGATCGACATTGCTCGAATACTAGCCCATCAACATCAAGCCATAGTTACTATAATCACAACTCCTGTTAACGCAAATCGTTTTAGGCCTACCATCGAGGGAGCAATCAAAGCGAAACTAAAGATCCAAGTAGTTGAACTTCAACTCCCATTAGCTGAAGTTGGTTTGCCCGAAGGATGTGAAAATTTTGACACAATTCCTTCGTTTAATCTTTTTGTCAAGCTCTACGCCGCAATGGACATGCTAGAAAAACCCGCGGAAAACGTTCTGCAGGGACTAAACCCCCACCAAGTTGCATCATATCCGATAATCAGTTTCCTTGGACAACTGATTTAGCTCGAAAATTTAATATTCCAAGGCTTGTTTCATGGTCCGGGATGTTTCACATACTTATGCTTGCACATTGTAATGCATACTAATATATTAAACGAGATAGAGTCTGATGCAGACTACTTTGTGGTCCCTGGGATTAAGGACAAGATTGAGGTCACAAAAGCACAAGCCAGTGGTTGGGGGAAAGTAGAGACGAAAGAGATGGTCGAATTTTTAGTCGAATGAAAGTAGCGGAAAAAGGTGCGGATGGGATTGTTGTTAATAGTTTTCAAGAACTAGAGCCTAATTATGTTGAAGAGCTTGCAAAGGCTAAAGATAAAAAAAGTATGGTGTGTTGGCCCGGTTTCACTACACAACACAAGCTTCCTAGATTTATTTGAGAGAGGAAACAAGGCTGGGATCAACGAGCATGATTGTATAAAATGGTTCGACAAGAAGGAGGTTGGGTCAATAATCTTTGTTTGTTTAGGAAGTATGGCAAATATCTCTACGGAACAAATATTCGAGCTTGGTTTGGGGTTAGAATTATCGAAGGTTCCATTTATTTGGTGTATAAGAAACACAACAGAAGAATCCGATAAATGGTTATTGGAATATAAAGAAAGGGTAAAAGAAAGAGGTCTAATTGTATGCGGTTGGGCACCACAAGTCTTGATATTGTCTCATAAAGCGGTTGGAGAGGTTTCGTAACTATTGTGGATGGAACTCGACTCTCGAAGGGGTTTCTGCTGGGGTCCCATATACATATCCGTGTTTTGCTGATCAGTTTTTTAATGAAAGATTTATCATAGATGTTCTAAAGATTGGAGTGAGTGTGTGAGAGCATGATAAGATTGGAGTGTTGGTGAAGAAGGAAAGCATCAAGACGGCGCTTGAAAGTATAATGGATAAAGAAGGGGGAGGAAAAATAAGAAGAAACAGAGCTAAAGAGTTTGGGGAAATGGCGAAGAGAGCAATGGAGGAAGGGGGCTCTGCTCATCTCAACATGACGTTAATGATTCAAGATATTATCGAGCAATCAGCCAAAGTCACTCAACCAAGTTAAGGTATTGCGTAATGTAGATTCAAATGTAATTGTTACATTATATTCTTTAAATCTAAGTTCCCGGATCATTCTCAATCAATATGCGTATGAAACTAGTTACAAGCCTCCATTCATCTTTATCTTGATTACTTTTTTTGCTGTTTATATTGCTTTAGAAACTTATAATTTGATACTAATTGTAATGAGTGTACATGACAGTTCCGTATTTTTCAAGTACGTGTGTGATTATTACCCTTGTTAGCAAACCAAAGAAACATTAGTCTTGAGAGTGCCGAACCAGTTATTCCTTGATATATCTTGAGGGGTTCTTGATATATAGCTTGAAAATTGTTGAGATATAGTGCCGAACCAGTTATTCCTTGAAAATTGTTGATACGTTGGCTTCAACTCAATGGTTATTGGGTTTTAACATCTGCAAATTCCCTTAGATCCTGTATTAGTAGTGTCAAGTTGCAATGAGAAGACCCTCCCTCTTCTATTGCCTTCTTCGCTACCCTCCCAAGTACTTTTGCTTTCATTCTTCTCTCATTTCCTTCAATTCCGACATCCATTACTTTTTCTATAGCATCCTTAACATCCTCACTCTTGACAGTAACCCCAAACTTTTCTTCCTCGCCCCAGTGGACCACAACTCGAGCCCCTACACCTACACCCACCCCCAATACCTGGACCACTAATTTCTCATTCAAAAACTGCTCAGCAAACATAGGCCAAGTAATCATAGGGACACCAGCAGAAACGCTTTCTAGAACTGAATTCCAGCCACAGTGTGTTAAGAACCCTCCAACTGAAGGGTGTGATAAGATTAGTACTTGTGGTGCCCAATCTCTTATTATTAGTCCTCTATCTTTAACTCTATCCTCGAACTGACTTTCAAGTAACCATTTTTCAACCTCTTGAGCTCCTTTACTGGCTCTGATCACCCATATGAATGGGGATTTTGATGCCTCTAAGGCTAACCCGAGCTCAATTAGTTGTGGAGGGATAACTTGACTGCTACTACCAAAGGAAGCATAAACCACGGATCCTGGTTCTTTAGAATCGAGCCATGTTAATGGACGTTGATCATCAATAGATATACTCGAATCATTATTACTGGAGAGCGATAATGGTCCTATACACCAAACTTTACCCCCTTTTATCTTCTTAAATTCTTTTACATATTCTTGTTCTAACTCCTCGAAACTATTAATCACCATTCCGTAAACTTTTGACTCGGTTTCCCTCACTCGTTTAAGGTGATCACTCAAAGCAATAGGACTATGATTAAACTCAGGTGGCAGCTGAGCTTTGGTTATCTCAATCCGGTCAGGCAATCCCGGGAGAACAAAAGGTTGTGACTCCGGAACTTCATTGTATACATTTGATGCATATAAATGATGAGTGCACAACTGTTTAAAACAACTCATTCCGCGGAAAACAATCCTTGGTATGTTATACTTAGCCGCGGTATCAGCACTCCATAGCATGTATTTATCCGATAAGATACAGCTCGGTCGAGGCTTTAGAGTTTCGAAACGTTCTTCCAGTCGCTGTTGCAACATATCAACAGCCACTGAAAAGTTTGGTAGTAAATGTAAACCAGGTAAAGCATCCGCGCTTTCACAACCTTCTGGAAGCCCATTCTCGACCCCTGCAAATGGGAGTTCAAGGAAACAAACCAGGAGTCCGGAGTTGATGTGTTGTTGGAGGGTAGGACCATATCGCAGAGTAGCGTACCATTAATGAAAGGCTGTAGCCTGCCCCCTACAAAAAGCTCAAAGTAATGTCAGTTGACGAAATTTATTTTTCCCATATGGGTAATTGATAACTCAATTTACTAATAGTTGCATCATAGTCAAGTTTAAGTATGACATTTTGGCAATTTCGTGAGATATAATGCTCGATTTCTTGTGCTACTCTATAGTTAAATGAATTTTTGTGATCCAACTTTTTATTTTTGCTTCAACTAATTGTTTTAATATCGATCGAATAAGTAAGTATGTCATAAATATTGTGCATATCATCATCAATTTTTAGTTTTGGTTCTCGCATGCAAACAAATACTATCGATTTTATTATAGCAACAAAGGTCAAGTTATCGACATGACCTCGACTTACACTACTTTTAACTTTCCCCTCTTAAAAGTTTTTCTGGTACCGCCCCTACATATCGGATGGCGTTTACAGGTGTGGTGACAATAGTGACTTTCATGTTTTCGAAGCGAGAAATTTAGCCATTTCTATCATCGGGATGCTGTGGCCAGGTGCTAGTAAAGGGATCAAAAGTAAGTGCAGTTGGTTGATGGTTTCCGAAGCCATTACTAGATTACAGATAATTTAGAACACTAATTAGTACCGCTTGAAGTATGTTGTTTCTGTGATGGAATTCACAATTGCTTAGGGAATACGTAGGTTATATAGTGTGGATTTTTGTTGATGTATCATGATTGTGAAATTTCAAAGATATTTCAGACTTTTGAAAAGTATTAGCATGAGAATGTTGGTCTCATACGGCAGTAATGTATTCTGGACAGATAGAGAAATTTGAAAAGTATGCAAAATTACTATTCTTTGTCAAAATTAACATACTAGTATAATATATGTCAATAACATTACTTATTTGACAAATTAATGATTTACTAGACATTATCGTATATGAGTTTACATTTTACGTCACAGGTGCAATATCCCCCATAAAATTTCAGTTGGTGGATTCAAAGAAATGCAAGTTATAAACGTACAACACAAAGAAATGAGGACATGTAAAACTGTAAAAGAGGCACACCAAAAGTACTATTAATATATATCCTAATTAATACTTAGAGAAATAGTCTAGAACAGCAAGATTAAGAAGATTCAAATGATTCTACACAGACCTTTTACGTCTTTTACCTGTTATCCCAAAAGTGAGATGAATTAAGATGAAGTAGATCACCTAATAATCAAACATCAGTGCCAGGAGTTGTGAATTGTGGCACAGGCCCCATATCCTTGAAGTACTCATGCTCTAGTGCAGCCTCCGCTGAAATTCTCTTGATCGGGTCCAAGTAGAGCATTTTCTGAAACAAAATGCCAAGAAAACAATTCAAAAAAGGTTCGGCATTGAAATAATGGGTGGATTAGGTGACCAGTCATACTGGGTAAAATTTAAAGCGGGTCAATATGGGTTAGGTTAATCTGCTTTTTTTATAACAAACCAGTATCTTTTCTATGACATGACTTCTTTTCTTTTTGGCTAAGTTGATTTTTACATAATATTATCCAGAAATGACCCATATCCACATTAATGGTTGATATTGCCTCTTCTCGTATCTTCTAGGTTTCACTGCGTCAATGCAGATGATAATGCATCACTTTGTTCATTGCAGATGATAATGAATCAGAGAAGCAGGTGGATGGGTGTGTTATTCTCTTCTTTCTTTTCCTCTTAAAAGTGGCAGAGTCAAAATTACCCCTAGTTTTCTTCTATGAACATGGCATAGAGTTTTTCAATTGAAAATCCTCAAACAAGTCAAGATGGCAAATAGTAATATTGATGTGAGTATCTTTATGATGAAGTTTATAGATGACAATTTGTGCCTAAAATAAAAAAAAAAATGTTAATTTGGGCATATTTTTTAAAAGATGTGAGCACATTTAGCATTTTTTTTTTTAAATCTTAAGATATATTACGCATTTAAAGTTAAACAAGTAGAATATTTTCTATCAATTAGAGAACATTACAATTGTTATTAAAGAAAAACTTATAGATATAATATATTTATTTTTCTAAATATAAATGGGGTGTTACGTTTGAGGAATTTATTTCGTCATTTTAGGTCTTTTCTAAAGCGATTCATATAAAATATGTCCGTTTGGCCCGTGCCCGTTTAGCCCGTGCCCATTTAGCCCGTAGCCCGTGCCCGCCCGACCCGCCCTTTTTGCCGCCTCCGGTTTCACTCGTCGCTTCTTACCCAAATTCAAGATGGTATTAATGAACTATATGACGTGCGGCGTGCCTCTAACAAAATTGTCCGTAACCTATCATGATAACAAAAAAAATTAGGAGTTAATTTGAAAAATGGTCTATGTGGCCTGTCGGGTTTAACGGGTTTAGTCCCTTTACCTTTTTTTAACGGATCTTGTCCATGTGGTTGCGACCCATAACGGTTTTGGTCCCTTAACCATATTTTCCGTTTATTTGACCGTTAAGTTGGTCATGTGACCAAAACGTGAGGATTAATTATGTCTTTTCAGGTTGGCTTCTCTCTTATACTTATTAGAGTTTTGTACTCTGCTTCTTTCACTCCAAAAAACACAACACAAGAAAATCAAACACAAACATAAATCCACAGGTTAGATGCAATAGATGTGGATCATGATCCACCATTGTAACTTCTTGGACTGCAATCAACCCAGGAAGACGATTTTACTGTTGCACAAAAAAAGTAAGTGTAATAGTAATTTGGTAAAAAAAAAACCCCAACTTCATGTTTGACCTAATTTTTTTGTTTTATTTTAATAGCCAATCAATTGTGGGATAATCTATTGGTATGATCCCCCAATGTGCGAACGAGCTATCCAAATAATTCCAGGTTTGTTGCGTTCAATGAATGAGTTACAAGGGGTAGCACAAGAAAGAACAGTTGAAGCTAAGAAGATGAAGATGATGTTGATTATCAGTTGGATATTTTTTCTTGTTGTTTTTGCTTTCAAGTAGTTAATGTATTAAAGATGATGTTTGAAGTAAGTGTTAGGTGGTTATGTTATGTTTAGAAATGGAGTAGTGTATCAAGTTGTATTTTGGGTTTATAATGATTGAAAAAAAAACAGTTTCAACTTGACCAAAACAAGTAGCATTTAACTTTTACTACATTAGAAAGTGTTAGCATACATAGATGCATATTACATTAAACATACATAGATGCATATTGCATTACTACCAACATACATAGAAGTTGTTCAAGTACCATCAAAAGATTAAGTCATGCATATTAAACCTAAAACATTAGAATTAGTTCAAGCAACATAAAAAGCTACCCCATGCTCCTTTTCCCTTTCCCTTTGGTGTTTGCACTTAGTCCTGTCCCAGTTGGTGTTTTTTTTATCCCAAACCTTTTCTCTTTGATTGTTGCATAAGACTCATTATTTGCAAGCCCTAGCACTTGAATCCTTTTACCTGGTATTGAAAGAGGCTGAGTTTGAACCTGCATATTGTATGGTAAATTCCAAGGTGGTTGAGGAGACATGAGCTCATCAGATGAGGTTGAATCAGATGAAATGTCAATGATTTCTGGCTTGGAACTCATTGTTGAGAACTTTGGATAAAGTTTAGGGTTTGAAATATTTTTTTGGTGTATGTTGTCTGTATTGAAGTTACCTGGTTTTAATATTCAAGGTAAAACTAAATGGCATTGAATGCTAGGTTGGTAAAGGGAGTATTGTATCAGTCTTTTTTGTGCAGATATGATTTTAATATAGGAGACTTTGACTTTTAAAATTTTGACCAAATAAGATGCACATGTACATTCACTTTTAGAAATTTAGCTGCACTTTCAAGATAGGAGTTATGTATATGTTTTTTGTGCAGATATGGTTTCAAGCATAACATAAGTCAGTATCACATGAAATTTACTAATACAACCATAAATTTGTCTTAGAAATTGACTTTTAAAAGTCAAAATACAATGTACCAAACTGGAATTGACTTTTACCTAGTCTAATAACATAAGTCACTAACAAATTACCAGAAACATACATAACTTTGTATTAGAAACATACATAAAAGTCTAATAGCATTTTAATAAGTCTAAAAACATGGAAATTAACAAGTGCCAAATCAATATGTAATCATCCTTCTTTTGGCTAATTTCTTTGTCATCTTATTTAGTGAAGCATGAAGTAGCACATGAATTGGTGGACTTTGTGTCGCTTGTGTGGCTAGTGGAGCTTGTGAGGAAAGGTCAATATCTGAAGCTTCTTATGCATTTTGTGACCCATTTGGATCATGTGCAGCCTGTGTATCACTTGCATTTAGATCTTGTCCAGTTGGTGGAGTATGTGAAGCTTCTGGATTTGTATCATGTGCATAACTTGCACAAGGCACATTTGGGAAACTCTTTTTTTATGACCAACTCCCTTACAGTTGCTGCAAGTAATACTCTTACCTGCTCTGCTTAACTCGTTGCCTCTAACAAGTCCTTCAGACAATTCAGTTGCACTCTTCATTCTTTTTTTTGGTGGCCTACCAATTTGTGGTTTATGATCTGGTGGGATAATTGTGTTTAGGATATTTGATTTTTCCCAAAAATAGGACCATTTGGGGGATTAATTTTAAACATGTACATATCTTTCCAAGTTGATAGCCAATAGGTTTCATGACAATAAGACTATGGTATTCCTGTTTCTTCCCCATTACTTGCCATGTTCCAAATGGAAGCCACTGCATGCTTGCAGGGTATACCTGTTAACTCCCACTTTCTACAACTACATTACCTAGTCCTCATATTTACTACACACTGAAACCCATCAGGACCATTGGCTTGGTATAAGTTACCATCATTCAATTCAATCTATATATCATACATTACTTAGTTACAAACTTGAAACAACTATAATGAATGTTAAGAAAAGAATGAAAGAGTTTGGCAATGTACCTTTATCTTGGCTGCATCTTTCACAATTGTTTGGAAAATTTTAGTAGTGTTAATACAAATAAGCCGTAAAAATGTTTATTTATATTTTACGATCTTCTAATGTTTTGTCGATAACAAACGTAAAATCATTTTAACGAAATAAATAAAATACGTAAATGGTTTGAGCCAATAGTTTACTAACACACTTACATTGTCACATAAAACACTAAACAAGTAATAGTGCTTTCATGATTTAGTAATGCATATGTACAAAAACTAGTGTTTACATATTGGGTAGATATATACATACTTAGTATGTATTATAATGGGTAATATAATGGGTAGAAGTCTACGTATTTGACCCATTGACTAAATACATTGAATGTAGTTGGGTAAAACCCAAACTCCATGACCCATACCCATGGAGCATAGTCCATGACCCATTGCATGACATCATGCATAAGTTATGATGGGTATTATCCATGACCCATGGAGCTAACCCATGACCCATGGATTAGATGCATTGCATCTTCTAGATACATTGTATCTACTTGGATACCCATGGTCCAAAGTATAGGACCCATGACCCATAACCCATGACCCATGACCCAAAACCCAAAACCCATGGGTAAAGAGGAGCTCTCACGGATCCCTCTGATTACACTAGACGGATCCCTCAAGCAAGGGATCCGTGGGACAGTAGCATATTTTGTCTATAAATAGTGAGCTATTTCTTCATTGCAACTCACCCCTTTCACACATATTTTTTCTTTGTGTTGTAAACTCTCTAACCACAGATCTAAGTGATCTTTCTATGTAGTTTTGTGTTTGTGTGATTCTCTAGGTTCCTCTTAAAGGCGAGATCACCACCTCTTGAAGTCGAGCAAGCTCAAGTGCATGAGTTGCCTAGGTTCGTCATCATCAAGACTACTAATGGTATCTTGTTGATAGTTCTTTTCTTTCTCATTAGAAGTGTAGTGTCGAAGACATAGGTGAAAGATGTCAAAAGGGTCAAGATGAAGACATTAGTGAAAAGTGTCGAAGAGTCAACGTAAAGGCATTAGTGAAAGGTGCCGAAAGTCCGTGTTGAAGGAATTAGTGAAGGGTGCCTAGAAGTCAACCTAAAAGGCATTAGTGAAAGGTGCCTAGAAGTTAAGTCACAAGGCATTAGTGAAGGGTTCCTAGAATTCGAGTCAAAGGCATTAGTGACAGGTGCCTAAGGTGTACATTCGATATGGTGTATCGATGTACAAGATAGATTTGTATTGAGTCAAAGGATATTGATATCCTTGTTGATGTTGTTATAAGGAGTAGATCTCCTTTGGATAGGAGTTGTGTAGTGTTGGGTAGTAGTTCCACCTTGTAAATAGAACTGGGTATCTAGCCTTGTACCGGATAAAGTGTAGGCAAAGTTGTGATAGGTTTGGCTCTACCTCATGGAAAGAACCTGGTGTCTAGCCTTGTACCGGATAAAGAGTATGCGACGTTGTGAAGGCTTCTCCGCCACAAGGAGTTTGTGTTGTGTAGTGATTATGAACTCTCGAGTAGGTGACTCGGCGAGTGGAGTAGGGCTGGGAAGGTGTCCTTGTAGCCGAACCACTATAAATACTCGTGTTGTGGTTTTGTGCTTCTTACTCTTTATCTTAGCTTTTATTTATCTATACGCTTGTCTATCAACATCCAACACACACATTTAAATATATTGACATAAGTCGATCTAAATAGTTTAAAACCAAGATTTAATCGGTAAAACTATTCAACCCCCCCTTCTAGTTTTCCACAATTGGCATCAGAGCTTCGTTACCAAGTTTCTTAGAGTATGTTGTACTTTAAAAACGTGATACGATCCGTGTATAATTGAAAACTACAAAGAAGGTCTTTTACAAAAATAAACCCTATGTCTTAAAAACACTTTTGTAGGATGTTGATTAGATGACAACAATATTTTTTTCTTTCTCTTATTTTATCTTACTAAATTGCACTAACCTTCCTTATCATTTTTCTTAGTTAAAGCTCATGTTTATCAAGCCATAGGAATTGCTTGGTAACAAGATTACCTTCCCTAAGAAGGTATCTTAATCATGAAGGAACCGGAGTTGTCTATTGACATTTTTCTTGTCAAAAGAAAGACATTCATAATTGCATTAGAGGTATGACTTCCTACTTATCTCTAAATAACATTAGCTTAAGAATAAGTATGCTTACATAGGAACTTATATGATTATTTTTTCACATACTCATATATTACACGTAGCTTCATTAGGAAACTTTTCTTGCATACGTGTTACTCTTTTGTATATAGTCTAGGTTTATAAACATGTGTCTTATTTTATTTAATCCAAAATTCAAATCTTTCTAATAATAAAACAAAACACAAATCTCAAAAATTCCTCCTTTCCCATAAATATCTCCTCCGATCGTCAACTCCACCAAACCCTCATTTTTCAAATCTTCCACTTTCAAAAATTACCTCTCATTCAAACTTCATCTTCCTTCTCATCTCATCTCATCTCAAATCAAAACCAAGGAAGAACTTCATCATCATGGTTTACATCGCTTTCGTGATCATCATCTTGACACTCATCGCTCTCGTGTACCCCATGATCAAGTTTTCTCATGGAGACATGTACTTTGTGTTGTTAATCTACATTGGTGTTATATACCCAATCCTTTGTATCGTTCTTAGCATTGAAATGAAATATTACTAATGTTTTAGTTTATCTAATTTATTTTTTCATAATGTGTTTGTCATTTCTTCTACTTTTTGTCCTTCGTACATTTAGCCTTGAGATATCTTAGAAACCTACAATGCATGCTTAACTAAGTAAATATTGGCTAAAATACATTTCTTTTTATAAACCTATAAGATGCAAAAATCTATTTTTCGTCAAAATCCTTTTTCTGTCACTACAGATCCACGGATTCCTATAGTTCAACTAGCCGGATCCCTCTTGGAAGGGAACCGTGAGAACCGTGGAACTGGGAAAAAGATTCTCATGCAAACATAAAAACCGTTTTCATCTTAAAAAGAAAAATCACACTAGAATGTTAAATACTAAGTGAGTTAATTTTCATTGTTAATAGAAATCTAGTAAAAACGTTAGGTGATCATCTTTTTTGCTTTTATGCGTCTCATCATATTAACTTTTCACTTCCTTAGGTCTCGTCATGTCTCATGAGTATGAGTTTGACTTTTCACTCACTTATGTCTACATTCCTAACATTTCTCTTGAGCCCAACACACCTGGAAATCATGTCCGTGGGTTCAATAATCTCGAAACTTGTCACTTACATGAAGGATGTATTGTCGACACACCTCTTGTTAGGTTTTAGAAAATCCGGTAGTTAAAGAATCGGTCACCTCAAGTACATGTATTCGTTAGAAAGCTCGTAGTCGTAATCATTTAGTGTTAGTGAGTAGTTTGTTAAGTAACACCGTGGAGGACGAACGGGTCTTTACCCACTGTATACCTGATCCACAGCCCGAAGGAGGGCGTTTAAGCTTGTAACTATAAATACCCTTTGCCTTGCAAGGCAAAGGGTTGGAGCTTTCAATATCATTTTTCTTTGTCTCACTAAAGTTCCCAACACTCTTCCATTTTCTCTCTCTAGAACTCATTCTATACGCCTCATATTATTGTGTGTTTATGTGTTTATGAAAACCAATATGTTACATTTGGTATCAAGAGCCATGGTTTGATCACTCATCTTTCATGTTCTTGGATTTCTAGTGGTTTTCATAAGGTTTTTGGGTTTGAATGATTTTAGAGTAGTTTGCATCATTTGGATCATTTCTTGTGTTAAAGTTTGAATTTTGAGAGTACTTTTTTGTTTAGAATCATTATAAGTGTTTAGGTTTTTGTTTGGAAGGCTTGAATCATCGTGGTTGGGTTGCTTTCGGATTGAAAAGTGGTGTTTTTGAAAGTTTCTTCTATGCGATTTGTGTCTCGAATTGGTGTTCTTCTATGCGATTTGTCCTAATTCTATGCGATTTGTCTCTTTAACGAATGCTTTTTGAAGCGATTTGTCATATCTTGGATGCGATTTGTCACTTTTTGTAAAGCGATTTTTCTAGTATGCGATTTGTCTATTGAGACAAAACGACAAGAAAGGACAAAGTAGTGGAAGTAGTGGGTGTACTTGTGTACTATGCGATTTGTCAACTTATGCGATTTGTCCCTTAAGCGATTTGTCTCTTAAGCGATTTGATACCTAAGCGTTTTGACACTTATGCGATTTGTCTAGGGTGCGATTTGTTTGGGGTGCGATTTGTCTAGGGTGCGATTTGACAAGAAGCGATTTGTCAACTATGCGATTTGACTAAAGTGGTTTGATTTAAGCGGTTTGATTAAAGCGATTTGGTAATTAAACGATTTGATAAATTGTGTTTTGACCATTTCGTCATTGCGTTTTGTTGACTTTTTCCGATAAAACTTCAAACAGCCATAACTTTTGAACCGTAACTCCGTTTACAGCGTTCTACCTATCAAAACGACCGTGAGAACGAGAAGAATGGCATGCCAAATCATCTAAAGTTCATTCGGGTAAACCTTCGAGGCCTAAATCCGCTCCGAACAGAAGTTATTGATGTTTATAAGTTTTTAGACCTAAATTTCTCCGTAAAATCGTGCATCAACCAATCCAAATCTCAACCAAACAACATCTCAGCTAATCCTACAACCAATCATAAGTCCTAACACACAATTGTCTATCATTGTGTCGATCCATCAGTCATCTTAACACGTTCTATTGGTCATTGCTTAACGGTTTCTTCTTGATTTTGTAAAATCCCGCGAAAGATTCTATTTCTCGGTTTAAATCATAGATTTGTAAAATACCGTGCACGTCAACATCATGCCTAACGATTCAGATTCAGTTGTATCTAAGATACTCAGTTTATACAACGTGATCAATGAACAGAAGATACCCAACAATGTACAACAGACTATCGTGTTTGAGTCGGATAATGCTAAAATGGATTCTTGGTGCTCAAATTCTCAAGAGAGAGAGGTGCACCAGCCACAACCTGTGCAAGTTAATGCAAAGGAACGCTCAATGGAAGCTTCGGATGTACCCAAGAGAGAGATGCACCAGCCACAACCTGTGCATGTTAATGCAGAGGAAAGTTGCATGGAAGTTTCTGCTGTACCTAGCTGTGCATCTTCTACTCAAAATGATGATTATGAGCTGCATGAGTACTCTGCATTTATCCCTGATGATTCCCTTACCACTGAGGTTAACATATATAAGGATCAAGTTGCCATCTATGAACAGTGCTAAATTTGAGTGACCTCACGTGAGCAGGAGATGGATAACCAAATGCGTACACTTATAAGAAAAAGTAATTTTAGGGAAGAAACATTAAAACAAGAGTTAAATTCCTTACAAGAAAAACTTAATAAAACTGTTAAGCAAAAACAAGAACTTCAAGAAAATGTAAAAGTGCTTAAGCAGGAATTCCATGCTAAGGAATCAAAACTTTTAAATGATTTTTCCAACCTAAAAACTTTAAAGAACAAACTTGAAAACAATTTGTACGTACAAGAGAACACCATTCAGACTGCTCACATGATCACTAAGCATAGAGTCTTAAGCGATAAGCATAGTATCCCCCTTGTAGAGGAACCCAATCCTGAGTATGGTAAAATAGCTAGAGCTTCTCAAAAGGTAGTTTATGATGGTAATGAGATCCTTAAGCCTAGACAAACACGATCATGTATAGAGGGCACTGAAGAGGATAGAAAGTTAGAAGATGCCTCTAAGGAGAAAATGTCAAAGAAATTAAAAGATCCTTGGTGTATAGAGTATAATATAACGCTTAAATCCCATGATTACACTAAGGAAAATTGGATTTCCTTGAACATGTTTAGACCTCAAACTCATTTAACCCCTGAACAAGTGTTTTGAAAGAAAGATATTGATAAGAAGAAAACTAATGAATTTGTGGAAAAGAATCCTCCCCTTAGGAAATTGCCTCCAGCTACTGTGTATCCTCCAAATACACCAATGCATTTAGTGCCTAGAACTCTTCCCACTCAAAGCAAGACCTTAATCAGCCTGTATGTAGTTTACCAACTATTCGTTGATTTTGAGAAAACGTGTAAGAAGAGAATCACACCTACAAGGATAACTGAAGGGGAAAGGGGTTTTGAGCAAACTAAAGAATGTTATTTAACTGAGGTCATGCATTTCTTTACACAACTAAAAGAACAATTTGAGAGTCTTCAAAAGGGCATAAATACAGTGATAAAAGAAATGAAAAAGGTGTTTAATGAAATGGAAAACGAGGTAAGAATGAATGAATGTGAGCTTAAGAGCAATGAGATTGAGAGGAAGAACCTTCACATCTTTAACGAAAATTTTATTTCTAGATGTATTCCTCAATATTTGTTCTATACTGTTACGAATTATTCCATTACTGCTTCTCAATTTCATGAATTGTCAATTGCATTGAAAGTCTCCCAGGATCGTGTCATTGAGCTTGAGGCCAAAAATTCAAGATTGCATGATAAAATCGAAAAAGATGATCATGATAACATGGTCAAGCATTTTTCTAAACTGGAAATTGAATATATTGGTTTACAATTAAAATATCAACATCTGAAAGAAAATGTTAAAACCTCAAATGCCAAGACATCTTTGGATGCTCCTGAGTTTGATGCAGTTTTTGAAATAAACAAACGTGATGAACAAATTCGAGCTCATTGTAACACGATCAAAAAGTTGAAAGCTCAAATTTCACAATTGAAGGGTGAAAGGAATGAAGTGATTGGCTCCCGTATGCCTCCACCTTTAGATTCTCAGAATTTCCAACTTCAAAACATTATTGATAAATTGCAAAAGGAAAATGAATGTTTTAAAGCTGAAATTTCAAAAGTTAATGATCAAAACAAAGATCTATGTGATTCATTCAAAGTTAATCATGATAAACACATTGAAAAGGTAACTTATTTGCTTAACGAAATTGAGAATTTGAAGCGTGTGGTAAAAGGGAAAATGCCAATCACTAGTGGTGAAAATGTTGCACAAAAGGTGCCTGCTTGTTCTAAATATGATGTAACTGTGAAATATATTCCCCCTCATCTTCGAAACAATGAATTTGCATATCAAACATATCTTTCGTACCTCAAGGATAGTCTAGAGTGTCTCCGTGAGATTGTTGAAGATGATAAGATTGAGAAACCACTTGATAATGCTGTTGGGCATGCATGCTTATATGCCAAACGATCTCAGGAACTCTTAGAATGTGTGATTGCAACATGTCCTAAATCTGGTACTAGGAAAGATAGAGAAGTTATGCCTTGTTCTATGCCTAAAGTCAAGCATGTGACCTTTGATATGCCTCTGAAAGCCTCAGAACCCAACACTTCTAGACCAGAAAATCAAATGGCAGTAAAACAAACTAAGGCTCCCATCATCACTTCTACAGATGTTAAAATTGACACTAAAGTTAGCGGGTCAAAACCTAGAAGCAATGCAAAGAAGGATAGGATTACGCAAACTAAAAGTGATCATCAAAAGGAAGTGAAAGAACACCATAGGGACAATAAGTTTGACTTGAACAAAAAGAATCTTGTTGGTTCTAGTATTAGCTCTAAGCTTACTGAAATTAATTCGAATTCTTATGTTGTCTGCAAAACATGTAAAGAATTTCTATTTTCTGGTAATCATGATAAATGTGGTGTGTTATTTCTGAGGTCTAAGAATCAAAACCCAGTTAAGAAAGTTTGGAAAGTGAAACAGATTAAGCAATCCTGGAAACCTACAGGGAAGGTTTTTACCAATATAGGATTTCAGTGGAAGCCCACAGGTCGAATATTCACGCATGGCAAACCTTGCTCCTTAACTAGATCCACTATGCCTAGAGTAGTGCCTGTTAAGGTTTGGAAGCCAACTGGTAGAATAATCCCATTAGGCACACAATGCCCTTTAACTAAGTTTGATGATTCTACTAGTTTAGCTCCTAGTGATAATGCCATAGCAACTAGGGTTTCTGCTGATTCAAAGATTGTTTGCACTAACCAAAAGGAACCCATTTTCACATGGGGATCCAATGTTTTCAAATTTCCACCTTTGTTTGTGTTCCAATGTAGGTCGTACAAATCATCCGTTGGTACTTGGATTAAGGCTGCTCTAAACAAATGAGGGTAAATGACTATGATGTTTGAATACTTCAGTTCAAACCTCACTCTCTAAAGAAAAGAAAAGTGTACGCTTCAGTGCGCTTTATCTTCAAAAGAAGAGAAATCTTCATGTTTATGACCATTCTCATCGACATTCTCCATCAACAAGCTTCATGTTTTCCCATGCTCATTCAATCCTCAAGTGGATATACGTTCATTGGTGTATATTCTTATTCACCTGCTCAATCAAAAATGGCAAACTTCATTTACAATTTTTGAGGGGGAGAAGAGTGAAGAAACTTAATGTCACTCATCGAGGAATCTGCTTATCGTTGATCGTATTCTTATTCACTTGTTTAAATCAAAAATGGAAACTTCAGATGCAATTTTTGAGGGGGAGAAGAGTGAATATACTACATGTTGATGTATGCTTAAATTATGGTCATACGACTCTCCAATGCCTAATGTTTCACTTACTAAGGATAACTGGGATTTATTGTTTGGGAACCATTGTTTCAAGATATGTTTGATGAGTACTTCCAACCTCCAACGAATGTTGATCATCCAGTTTCTGAAGCTCTTGCTCCGGATCCTGCTAAATCAACTAGTTCACCTTCTTCAATCTCCATTGATCAAGATGCACAAACTAAGAAGTACAACTCAGACTACTCAAGAAGTCTAATCTCCAGTTATTCCTCAAGGCGTTGATAATGACTATCATTGCAGTTGCACTCATGAATAATGATCCGCTCTTTGGTATTCCTTTGCCAAATCTTCATGGATTATTATTCTTCCCTAAGTGTGCTATGTAAATCAACCAAATGAACATCAAGGAAAATGACTACCTCGTCCGCTTGAAGACATTATTGGTAAATCTTCCAGATAAAGGAAGAAGGAATTGATGTTGAGGAATCATTTGCTCCGGTTCATTCAATGGATCGATGTACATCTGATTGTATGTTTATTCACGTGGTGGGAATTTGACACAAAGTGATTACTTCGGAGTTAATCAGTTATCACTTATTTGAAATTGAAGTTGTCTTTCACAAAGGCGTGTTCTTATTTTATCTTGAAGTCGGGGTTGGTTGGATGCATGACTCTCAATGATAACTTGCTCCAGCTTAAGATTTAGGTTGAAGACTTGGTTTATCTAGTTACCAGCAGTCGGTATGGATGTTTGAAGACCTGGTTAACTATCACTTTAAGAAGTTACGTTGTTTTACTCAGTGTCACACGCAGATGTCGTTGTGGATAATCGCAAGAGGTGTTAAAGTCTCATACTTTGGTTGAGTATTGAGTATTTAGAGATTTTCTTGGAGCATAAATTATCGGCACCATTCTTCCAACATTAGTGCAAGCTTAAAATACAAATGCGGGGAATTCTTCTTCAGCTTCAAGTTTGGTATATCGGGTTTTTCTTCTTCAGTGGTCACTTCAAATTGTCTACATATGGGTTGATAAAGATAGTCAGAGAGAGTTTCTGTAGCAGTTGATTCTCACAAGATACATTTGAGCAAATTTTGTTCTTCTCTATTTCAAGAATATTTGGTATGTATAATGTGTTGCTGATTCTGAGGTATCAAAACCAGCAAGGGGGAAGGAGTCCTACATCTGGATGCTCAACGAGTACACGTGATGAACTTAATACTTCTGATTAATTGAAGTTATTCCAGGAAGACAAATGTCAAAACCGCAGAGAAACTCAGTGTTCAACTTGTGGCATTTGGTGTTATTATTCCTACTATTTGGGGGAAGGATGTGTCATTCCAACTATTTGGGGGAAGGATGTATTATTCCAAATATTTGGGGTAAGTGGTCTCTCGACACTTTTGGTATGTGTTAACTCAGCTATCAGTGGGAAGAAATATGAGAAGAATATTTGGAGCGTGAGATGATATTGCTTATCGACATCTTCTATATGATTTATGGTAGTGCTTCTGGTTATTGCTTCATGTACACAATCAAATGATGATTCTGATGAGATCGCAACCAACAGGGGAGAGATTTGTATACATCAGGAATGCACAACATGTTCACTTGATCGAGCTAATTCAGTTATTCTGGAGTTGACATCCGCAGAGATGATTAGTGACTCAACATGTTATATGGATGTCATCGTCTCTACTCTTGTTGGGTACATGTGTACATTATGGGCTGATTGGTTATATGTAAGATAACTGGAATGCATTCTGGTGAAATGAAGATGTTGATATATTGTTCCCCTGAATAGACAACTGCTCAAACTCGAAGAGTAATGTGTACATCGGGGACGCACAACAAGTTCATGTGATCGGGCTTAATCAATTATTCCGGGTTTGATAACCGCATAGATGAACAATGTTTTAACTTGTTACTCTGGTGTTTTCGTCTTCTTCGGGCTCTTGAGGTTCATACAATGAGACTGTTTGCTTCACTTCTTCTTGGGGGAATTAGTCTTCTTACGAAGTTTGTCGGTTTGGGGGGAAGCTACCAAAGATTCACATTTAGAAGGCTCGTGTTCAGACTATTTTCTTAGAAGCCTCGATTGTTTTGGTGGTGAAAGTTTAAGAGATGTTGATTTCTTTCTTCTACAATGTGCTGAACGATATCCTTATCTCGGTACTCATTTCATCATCCTCTTAAACTAAATTATCTTTTTTGTATATACTCCATCCGTCCCAAAATTATTGTCCCATATTGACTTTTTTAGTCTTTCTTCTTCAACTTTGACCATAATTATTTTTGTTTGTGTTATATAATACTTGATGAAAAATATATGAATATATTAGGTTTTAAATGTATTTTCATTTGGTATAATTTTCATCAAGTATTATATAACACAAATAAATATATTAATGGTCAAAGTTGAACAAGAAAGACTGGTCAAAGTCAAAGGGGACAATAAAAATGGGACGAAGGTAGTATTTTATCAAAAAGCAAAATACAAAATTATTAAACCAACAAAAAGAAAATAGAAAATTATAAAACTTTCAAAACTCATAAAAATTAGAAAATCTTGAAAAACTCCAAAAATATTATTTCCTTTGTCATGTTTTCCCGTTTCGATAACATCTACGGACTTTGAATTGTCATTCTAAAATGACACGGGTCTTTAGATGAATTTCGAAATGTAGTAATAAAGTTTTTTTTATTAATATTTAAAAAAAATTGAAATGGAGAAAAATGATGGCTTATTGTCATTTCAGGCAGTAACCCGCTTTAAGAGAAAGAACAGAGCCAAGCTTTATGTTATTTTGAATCCTCATGCTTTGATTCTAAAATCATAAGTTCATAAGGAAAGTTTGTCACCAAAAAGACAAAGGTTTCCTCACAAATATTTTTCCTTCTAATTATTCTTCTGAAAAATATTTGCTATCTAATGAAAACATAATTGTTTTGAAAATCATCTGGACTTATCTTTTGTCAAAATCTCTATCACTCAATCAACAACTTCGGTCATTGATTGAGGGGGAGAATGATTTCAATCAAAACAAAAAGGTTATTTTTCAAACAATTGGCACGCAATCGAGCAAGGTCTACATTTGGATAATCAAAAAGAAATTTTTTTCAATTGGATCCAAACCAAGGCTAATATTGTGTTTTCATAAGATACTTTAGCATGTTTGATCATTGGAGATTAAGGTTTCATAATTTGATCCTTATCAGTTAAATGTTTTCAAAAGCTGGTCACACTTCTCCTCTAAAAGGTTTCAAAATTAATTTAAATCAATTGAGATCACAAATCTCAAAGGGTTTGAAAATTGTGATCGGAGGAGAATTTGTGATTTAAATTGAATATGAACTGATAATTCGATAAATGGTTTTAGAAACATTATAACAAGCACTCCTCCCTACATGTGCCAAACGATTTCAAATTTTTAATGCACATGTTAAGGGGGAGCATCTATCTTAAGCCAAAATTGATTGAAACGTGATTGACTTATCTCAATGTGCAAGTTCCCTCTAATATGTGCAAAACATTTTCGAATCACAATGCACATATTGAGGGGGAGCAATCTAATGAAAACCTCATCCTTCCCAAAATATTTTATCCAAAGTACTTGAAATACTAGATTTGATCGGGAAGTGATGATGATTATTTTGGAAAATGTTAATCAAAGATTGGATCTTTAATTCTCAATCTAAGATTTCAAAAGTCCTCTTGCCTCCATGTGCTAAAATGATTTCAAATACTTGAAGCACATGTTGAGGGGAGAGCATTTCTAAAATATCAAAAACAATTAAGGTACAAAACACTTTGATTTTACATCACAAGTACCTTGATTGATTTTCAAATGGTTTTCAATTGGTTTCGTGGCGGAATGAACAATACCAAAAGACCGACCAATTTATTTTATGCATGGAAATATAAGGATGGTTAGGTTAGGTATTCGTTCCCACGATTCCGCCAGAGTCGGAGGGATCTACCCAGGGACAATCCACTAGGTAGTGTAGAGTCCTTAGGTATATTGAAAAAAGGAGAAAAATGAGAATATGGGAAGAGTGCCGACTGAGATTGAGCTAGAACTGGAATAAACCCAACAAGGTTCTAGTAATGAAGTCTCGGTAAGCACTGAAGGGGTTGAAGAATTAAAAAGAATTGAATGTGAAAAGGGTGAAAAGAAATAGCCCTCCATTTATTCAACCTTAGGGCAGAAACCAGGTTCAATAGATATGCTACTGGTGGTTACTAAGGTAACTCCGGTATTGAAGACAAGACATCATGGACCCAGTGATGCACTACACTAAACCTCCCATGCTACTCAAGTTCCTCTTAAAAGGACTTGTTTCATTCTCACGGGGAACCTACATAATCTATCGACCTTCTCTTAGAGATTGTTGATATTGAAGAAGGAGACCCTCTCCCTAGTCTCCGGCATAGGAAACCAAATATGCACTATTGAGTCTAGAGCCAAGAGATCATCAATAAATCTCGTTAGGACACATTATTCTTGCAGACTTTCTGTTTCACACAATGTGGAAAGTAAGAATAAATTTTAAGAGTCCTACGCATTATCCTTGTGGTATTGCCAGAACATCTGAGTGATATGTAAAGTATTCATCATGAAGATGGAAATCCTTCTAGAGCCAACATCAAACAAGCTCTTGGTGGGTGACATGTGAGATCTTTCATAAGATCAAGCTTTTGACAACTGGATAGAAATGATGGGACGATTCAATCATGAATCAACCTTGGTCCAGGAAATGGATTTACGGATACCTTTGAAAAACCAGTCGGTGTGCTCAACAACTCTTTCCTATTACACATCGACTGTGTGTTAATGTTTCAAAATTAAAAGGGTATTTATGATTGATAATTGATTAGAAAAGGATAAGTCAGAGATTTATTGTGGCTGATGATCTCAATTCTGGCTCAAAACTCATCATCACGTGGATCAGTTAGACACCTCCACATTATGATCAAAACATGTAGAAAATGAAGAATCAAAGACTACGGGCTACAAAGCAAAGAGCCTAATCAAGAATCCAAGAACACCAAAATGTAATATCTGTTTGTAATTGATGTAATTGAGGTGACCTACCTTAGGGGAGATTGTTAGGATTTATAAAATCCGATAGTTAAAGAATCGGTCACCTCAAGTATATGTATTCGTTAGAAAGCTCGTAGTCGTAGTCATTTAGTGTTAGTAAGTAGTTTGTTAAGTAACACCGTGGAGGACGGACGGGTCTTTACCCACTGTATACCTGATCCACAGCCCGAAGGAGGGCGTTTAAGCTTGTAACTATAAATACCCTTTGCCTTGCAAGTCAAAGGGTTGGAGCTTTCAATATCATTTTTCTTTGTCTCACTAAAGTTCCCAACACTCTTCCACTTTCTCTCTCTAGAACTCATTCTATACGCCTCATATTATTGTGTGTTTATGTGTTTATGAAAACCAATATGTTACACCTCTATTATACGAAGAAGGTATCAATACCTCTTTCCGAACCATAGGACTAGAAGGCCTTCTCGGAATTAACGAGAAAATCTGTCAAAGGTTTGTATTGGAATTCTTCCGTCAAGTTGAACTCGTTCGTAACGAGGATCGATCTCTATCTCTTTGGTTTTTGATCAAAAACCAAAAGTTTGTTTTAACCCTTGGGCAATTTGCTCACATTCTCCGAATTCCAAATCATGGACAATGTGCCTTCACTGAAGATTGGTCTCTTGATTCTCTCTTCAATCATCGTGAAGAAAATAGTCCATATTGTTCACACATACCACGACCCTATTAATCTGATCCAAACATAATCTATACACGTGATATCCGAGATGAGTTTAAACCTCTCGCAAGTCATCCTACGTGAAAATATTTTGAGTCTTAGGGGAAATGGAGAAATCCTTCCCGCTTGTTGTGCTCACATAATGTATTGTTTGCTAACACACAACCATACAATCTTGCCTATTTCTTCGCAAGGCAAATTGTAAACCTTCAAGGCAACAAGAACAAACTAATCCCTTATGGAATGTTCCTGACACGCCTTTATCATCATATCATGTACTTCTACCCTCAATTTCAAAGTCCGTTGTACGTACTCGTGAATAAGATGATGGAACCTCTAAACACATCTCTCATCAAGTCTTTCTTCATCCCTGAATCGGCAAATACTCATCATCCATTTGACGATCCATCTAGCGAAAACGCTCAAGAAACTTAGTTTCCTTTCCAAATAGGCTCAATCCTTAGATTTCATCTTTTATCATTGTAATGTGATTTTTCTCATGAAATAAAACATTTAACGTTTGATGTCTCGTTTATATAGTTGTTCAAACTTCTTAGAAAACACTAGCTTTGAAATACAATACGTTATGCAACTTTTGCATACCTTCTGTGAAGGTACTGTTTAGCAGGAGACGGATCCCTCACTTTGTACTAGACGGATCCCTCCACTTAGGGAGCCGTGGGATCCGGGCAAACAGAAATGTAGTTGCTGACTTTATACATCAAACCATGTCCTTAGACTACTTCACACTAGCTAAACATAATACCTTAGGACCACTTAAGCCTTCCTCAAGCTCAGTAAGCTTCACACTCACTCATAGCTCATTTAGGATCACACTCAAGGTGCTTTTCGATTTATCATTTCACCAAAACTCATCATTCTTCCGCTCCTATACTCACACATCATCTCATACATGTCAACACATCTAGTTTTATAAATTTCTCAATTTTAGCAAATTGATTTTAGTCATCTCTACCTCAAAATGGGTCAAATACTAGTTTTTCATTTCTTATAACTTTTAAGGTATTTTCCAAAATTATCTTAAGTTACTATCTGATCTCGAGGATCATTTAGATCTACTTGACACTCTCAAATTTTCTAGTGTCATCTTTGGTCATTCATTGGTACTCATAAAGTTCCATTTTCTTCCATAAAAGGCAATCATTAGCTACCATCACTCATTGCCCTTGATCATTTAAGTACCCTTTCATTTAAGACACTTAGGAAGACTGAAACACTCAAGAGGTATATGTATTAGACCTTACAAACATCATTTTTCTCCTTTCTTAGCTGCTGAGAGCCGGATCCCTAGGATTAGCCTAGACGGATCCCTCATTGGAGGGAACCGTGGGATCCGAGTGACAGATTCAGCTTAACTCTAGCTAAAACAATCATTTCAAGCTCTCCTTGCTAACTTGAACACTCACTCTCATTTTAATTAAACTCCTAGACGAGTGCAACTCTGAAGTTGACTCTTGTGCATGCAAATCATCACATTCCAAAGGATCTTAGTGGCTTAAGTCTTGAATGCACTTGCCAAATCCTTCCCTTTATAAACCATCTTGTCAAAGACTCCTAAAGTCATCATCTACATTCTCATTCTCAGCATTTAGAAACCTTTGCAACACTAATTTTAATCTCATCATGAGGAAAGCTCCTAGTGGTAACTCATCCACCAAAGGATCACCCAAGAAACTTGCTCGTGTTGTTCATGAAATTTCTTCAACCGAATCATCTCCCGTTAAATCCACAAATGCTAGGATCTCCCCTCCACCTATCAAACCAATCCCCAAAAGGATTGTTCCCACAAAACTACCAATGCCAAACACCACTATACCCCCTAAACCAAACACTCCTATATCCACTAAACCATCACCCTTAGTGCCTAGAGCCATATCATTCACCACTCCACTCTCATCACCACACCTCTATAATCTAGAGGACTTGCCTCCAAGGCCATCTCATCCTCCACCATTGCCAACATTCTCAATGGAAAGAATAGCGCAACAAAATCAAATTGTTGAATCAACACTAGCCCCGACATCTTTTTCTCCGTCACCCTCAAATAGTCCCTTTTGGATTATGAGGAATCTTCAAAATCAACTACCCGATCATATGGAAGTAGATACCTATCTACCACCATCCTCATCACATATTCCACCACCACCACCTTTGGTTGAATCACCTCTAAATATGCCTCCACAAATTCCTCCTTCTTTTGTGGAAACTCAACCAAACCTTCCATCTCAAGCCATTCCATTTCTACCACCACCATTTCCGAGCCATGACAAAGATTGTTATCATTGTCAACATGTTGAAAGCTTGATACATGAAGTACGTGAAGATCAACGTTTCATGTTTTATCACCTCCTCAAACGTTTCGACGAAAACAAACCCAAACAGCATTGAGCTCAAGGATTCAAGTAGTGTCCTAATCTTAAGCTTAACTTAGATAGTTTAGGAATCATATTTCATGTTTAAATAATTCTCTTAGTTTTAGAGATATGTAGATCATTTCTCGTATGTTTTATTGAATGAAATTACATGTTTTATGCCATATTGTCTTGAGTATATGTTTGGTGCCTTAATACATATCTCATTTTGATGTTGACACTATTTTCTCACATCACCATTGATGTCTTAAGCTTTCAGACAGACGGATCCCTCCAAAGAGGGAACCGTGGGATCCGTGCAACAGAAGACATGTTAACTACTAACTTGAGTCTTACTTGCAGGAAATTATGCATTATATACTTGTTTTCTAACCATTGTTTTGTAGATTTTTAATTTACACATGAAGACTTTGACACCCTAAGCTAGGGGGAGTTTTGTGTCAAAGCGATACATCGCAAAATCATTTGCAATATAATTCACATTAGGATTACATTAAATGACGTTCTACTTGCAAAGTTTCAATCATCAAGGGGGAGCATATTCGTCACTAAGACGAAACCATTTGCAAACATAGTTGCAATGCACTAGTTTAGTATTTCTTCTTACTTGACGCCCTCACAAAGGGATGGACTCGTCAAGGGGGATCTAAGTTGAGAATACTTCTCCTCACTTACTCTCTATTTTTCATATTTCTTCTTTCACGTGTTTTTCTTAAAACAAGGTGTTAGTTTCTTTTCGACGCTCTTTTTGTGTCGACAAAAAGGGGGAGAAGAGAGTAAAAACTCCAATTCAAACTTTTACGAATTTTAGTTTTTCCTTAAAATAATCTTATGTTTTGTCATCAACAAAAAGGGGGAGATTGTTAATACAAATAAGCCGTAAAAATGTTTATTTATATTTTACGATCTTCTAATGTTTTGTCGATAACAAACGTAAAATCATTTTAACGAAACAAATAAAATACATAAATGGTTTGAGCCAATAGTTTACTAACACACTTACGTTGTCACATAAAACACTAAACAAGTAATAGTGCTTTCATGATTTAGTAATGCATATGTACAACAACTAGTGTTTACATATTGGGTAGATATATACATACTTAGTATGTATTATAATGGGTAATAGAATGGGTAGAAGTCTACGTATTTGACCCATTGACTAAATACATTGAATGTAGTTGGGTAAAACCCAAAGTCCAAGACCCATACCCATGGAGCATAGTCCATGACCCATTGCATGATATCATGGATAAGTCATGATGGGTATTATCCATGACCCATGGAGCTAACCCATGACACATGGATTAGATGCATTGCATCTTCTATATACATAGTATCTACTTGGATATCCATGGTCCAAAGTCTAGGACACATGGCCCATTACCCATGACCCATGACCCAAAACCCATGGGTAAAGAGGAGCGTGGTATGTGCTAAAACACATACCTTTTCATTATCAAAACTGACCCAAAATAACCAAGAAAGAGCCGTTTATTGCTAATATTTGTGGTTTTCTTGAGTTTGTGCTTGTGCAGGTACGGATATGTAAAAACACACAAAAAGAAGCCAAAATCGAAGAAAACCGAGCACGAGAGAGAGAAGAGAGCAGAAGCCGATGCTGGGGATGCTATTTCATTGATTTTGATGCTCAAAAGATCAAATTATGGAGTTCGGGACATGATTTGGGAGTTTATCACAATTTACCCTTCACTTTACCATTTTACACAAATAACACCTCAACTTTCCATGATTTACCATTTCCATCCCTCACAAATCCAAAATTTACACAATACACCCTTTATATCCCATTTATTATAATTTTCCATTACACCCTTACCATTTCACAATTACACCTTTGGTCCTTGGTTTTTGCGTAAAATACATGAATGGTCCTTGTTTATGCATCTTGGATCATTACTAATCCTAAATAACAAAACCTTCGGCCCAACATTCAACAACCCGGTCCAAATAAAACCCACAACTATCACAATTCCCATGACCCGGTATCCCAACCCGTATCTCAAGTAAACCTGGTCAAAACTCACACTTACCCGGTCAACTCAAACTCAAAATATAATAAATAAACCCATTTCCAACCCACACGCGCCCAAAAACCTGCTAACACCCATTTTCACTGTTTACCACCATCATCCCCATTTACCCCGTACACCTCAACATTTACCCACCACTTAATGTACCATCTAGAAGCTGTCAACGTGTCAGAGATAGGAGTGTCATAAGACTGCCAGCGTGTACAAATGAAGCCCTCTCATTGGAGCAGCCACATCATTAATTCAATCCAAAGGTCAAGAATGAATGGGATGATTCACAAGATTGATCAATGGTTGATATTCGAGGATCTAGGAGCTTCTGAAGGCATCCCAAGCTCTCCTCATCAGCTATTTATACCCTCCTTCAGTCACAATGTGCTGGGTCCAATTTCTTAAGCTTTTAGAGAAATTTTGACCTTCTTAATTCCTTGTCTTTAAATTTGTTTTCAGTAGCTTAATTTGTAATCAGTGTGATTGTAATTTCAACTTTCTTTAATGCAATTTATATTCTCATTTTAATTACTTGCAGTTTCAAATTCGAAATCTTAATGTTACTGTTCACAAGCTTTTGTTGTTGTTATCATAAGCTCACATAAGCTTAATTCAGCTTATGTGAGTTTATTTCAGCTTTTATTCAATTTGAACTTAAGTTTTTAATTACAAGTAAAAAAGGTCAACTTAAGGTCAACAAAAGTCAAACCTGCAAGTCAATTTAGTTTTAGAAGAATTTTTGGTTTCAACTTGTTTTAATGTTAAGTTTGTGAGTTATTTTGAGTATTCAAATTCAGCTTCAGCCAAATTCTCCTCAAGCTTAGTGGTTAGATAGCATTTTCAAAATATTAAGTAGTGTTTGGATTCAATGAATTTTTAGAGTTTAAATGATTTTGGTAATTGTTGTTTGAGCTTATCAGTTTTATTTACTAGTCCTAGAGGTTTTTCAGTCAAAGTTTCAAGTTGTTCAAGTGTTATATACATTTTTGAGTCCATTTTCAAAGCTGTCTAAATCTCATTTGCTGTCACAAATGCACTTTTCATCAGACATTCTCAAGGATTGAGATCAGGTTTTATTGAATGGTAATTTGATTTTTATTACTGTTAGATTAGTATTGCTGTTTGTTTATTTACTATTTGCAGTACTTAAAATAGCTTAATTTTGGTTGCATAGTTGCTTGTTTGGTTGCTTACTGTTCTGCTGCATCTAGTTCTAACTGTTTACACTTTTGCTGATCTGCTGCTTATTATTCATGTTAACTGATTGCTTTTTAACTCATCTCATAGTCTATAGCACTAGATCTACTTGCTATACATGATCTTAGTAGCTTAATTTAGTTGTTTACACTGGTCTGCAGTAGTCCCTCTTAACTGTTTTTAGATTGCTGTCCTGTCCCCAAATCAGTAGAATTTTCAGCTTATCATGTTGCTATAGTTGTTGATCTTTGGTTCTCTTAGTAGCTTGTAAGTTCAGTCTTAGGATTTTGAGCTTAGGTTGCCTTTAGGAACTTTTTGATAGCTTGTTAAGCCTGCATTTTAGTCCCATTTCTGTTCTGTGCATCAGCAGCTCATGTCCAATTAGCCATTTAGCTTTTGATCTTTAATTCCTTCACCTTAAGTCCTAATTAGCTAAAAATTTAGACAAGCACTCTCTGCTAGGTGGGCTTGAATCCCACACTTTTGGTTTTCACTTTAGCTTATTTGATAAGCAGTTGTAACAGCTAGAAAGTAGGGGCCTGATAGCTTATTTTGCTTAAGTAGCCATTTGCATCAATCTTAGGTAGCATGCTGATTAGGTGTTAGGAGTAGCTTTAAATAGTTGCTTTAAAGTAGTTATAGTATAGTTTAGCTTCTGTTATCATTTGGTTCACTATAGTGCTTAATTGCTTATTTTCACAAGCTTATTTCATATCAGTTTGCATTGCAGCCCTCACATTCTCCACATAAGCCCTTGTTTTTATATTTTTCATAGCTTTAGATTAACATTTTAGAATTTCCCTGAGTTTTTCATAATTTTTGGTCACTGTTCACTATTTTTCTTTATTAAAAACAGTTTTTAATCATTTTTAAATAGTTTTTATTACAAATAATTAAGAAAAAGTTCCAAAAAAATAATTTTTCAATTTTCCCAGTTTAAGAAAAATATAAAAAGCATAAAAAATATTTTTCCCTATTTTTCCCTTTTTATTTAGTATTTTTCACAATTTAAATTAGATTAAAATAGTTTTAAATTAGTAGAAAATAGAAAATTAATCATAAAAATACAAAAATAGTTTTGAAAAGTCTTTTGTGATATTTTAGATTTTTGAAAAGCAATTCCATATTTTTCCCCTTATTTTTTCATATTTTTAGTATTTTAATTTAGTTTAAAAAGTTAAAATTTAGTTTTTAATTCTATTAAAATCCAGAAAAATCCTAAAAATTAGTTTTATTTCATAAATAGTTTTCTAATATCATTTTTAGAGTTATAGTAATTTTAGATCATATTTAGGATTTAGATTAAACGTAGTTGCATTTTATTTCCGTTTCGTTTTAGTTGCGTATTTAGGATTTCCCGTAGTGTAATTTCCCTTTTATGCTTTCCTTATCCCGTAGTTTAGAAAACTTCATTTTATACCCTTCTCTTATTCAAATCACAAAATTCGGGACGTGAGTTGGAAATTCCATTCAACCCTCGTTCGGAACGATCTCGGTGCTCAAACCTAACACGTTTGAGTTACCCGTACTACACACTTCTCATCTATTATTGGTTTGTCCGAACTGTTTTAAGTTTCTTACGGTTAGTCATTCACAAGTGGCTAGCTTGTGTGAGATAACTTGACGGTTTGGACATATCAATTTTTGGCGCCGCTGCCGGGGAGGGCTTGTAGCGAGTTTTCGTATTCCGTCTCGAATCGCGTGCATTTGAAGATCCTTACCCGAGTGAAGTTACCGTCATTTTTGTAAATATATCTTTTTCAAAAACCCAAAAAGATTTTCCTTTTCAAAATATGTTTTCTAAAACCCAAAAATATTCTTCTTTACCCTCTGATTTGATAATTCTTTCCTTTTATCCCTCTTTTATGATTAATTCTCATGGAGTCTCAAAATTTCTATCAACCTTATTGCTTTAATTGTAGAGATTTATTAAGAGATGATTCACTTTGTGAACGTTGTTTTTGCAAAGGGTGTGGATTTTATCGCGAATCTTGTATGTGTCGCCCTTTTGAAGAACCCACCGGGGATATCAAGGACGCTTCCATCGATTTTGAAGAAAGATTTGAGCGACGTCAAAACCACATTGAAAGCATGCTTCAAACTTTATTAAGTCGCATTCAAGCTCGACAATGTGTTAATGAGGAACCCATTCAAGTTATGGAAGACGATCACACTATTCCGAGCTACCCCGAAGAACCCACCGAGGGTCACGGAGACGATTTCTTTGAACGTCGTACGTTTCTTAACAACATTGAAAAACTTGAAGCATTATCAAAAATTTTGAAATGTAAGCTTGATGAACCCTCGATTCCTACTCCCTCTCCGGTGAGGGAGATGGAACATATTTCTGAACCCGAGGTGATTCCCGTTTGTACTCTCGACTCTAATCCGAAGAATTCTAGAATCGATCCTCCTCTTTCACGATTCGCTATTACGAGTTTGTCGAGTTACAACAAAACAGAACGAAATTATGAGCTTAAAACGATTTCTAAACAGACAGAACCGGAGACCACAACGGAAGTGGTGGAACTTGCTAGCTCTCAGAGCACACCACTTGTCCCACCTCCTGATTCTTCTCCCTCTCTAATTTCTAAGCCTTTCATTTCCGACTCTTCCCCTTCACTCACGCCGGTTGAGAGAAGTGACGTTCTTATGGAAGAGGTCGATGATTCTATTGCTACAGACACTGTTGAACCCGTTGACTCTTTCATAATGGGGGATGAGCATCTTAGTACCATTCCGGAAACGGAATCGACTAGTGCTGAGATCTTTATCCCAATCCCAAGAGAGTCTGGGGTTGTTGATGATGAGCCTTCTCTTGATAATTTGAATGATCATGTTGAGATGTTCTCCGATTCCGATAATGATTCTTATGGAGACATCGATTTTGTCGACGATTTACCTTCTGAGCCCGTTCACATAGAAGAAGAAAATGATTTTGAGCCAGAAGAAGAAGAGATTGAGCCCAATGATATTGAGATCGAGGATGAAGCATTACGAGAAACATTGTCGAATGTTTATCTTCTCATTTCCAAAATTGAAGCCCTTAACGATAATTCAAGTTCGCATCCTATCTCCGTTAAAGATAGTGATTTCTCTCCCGAGCTTGAGACTTTCCGATTTGATGAAGAGATTAGTGGCAGTCCCACTATTGATGATGTTTATCCTCCGATTCTTGAGCGATTCTACTTCGAGGTTGATATGAACAAGGTTTTGAACGATATTTCCGATAATTCGACGAATGACCCGATTATTGAGGATGCGATTGATGACCCAATACCGCCGGGTATTGAGGATGTTGATGATCCCGAGGGGGATATGGTTGTTCTAGAGGGTTCTCTTGACTCCCCTTCTTTTGATGAGTCCACCATCACTAATCCCGTAGAGCCCGCATGTGAAGACAAAATCTTTAAACCCGGGATATACATTGATGAGCCTTTTGTTAAAATCATTTCTGGATATAAGGATCCTTTCTTGGATGCCTTCATTTGTCAGCCTAAACCTCTTATCTTTTACCATGAGCTCCCGTCTTTCTTGGAGTTTTCTCATTTCTATCCATCATCCTTTCGTTCACCCGCAAAACCACCGGATGATGGATCCTTCTTACATTATATGCCTTATCCACCCATTTTATTCTCCACCCAACCCACCCAGTCTCATTCCTTCGGGAATGAGGACACCGTTTTTGACCCTGGTATCTCTACCATTTTCTTCCCCAAGGACAAATGAATTCGGGGACGAGTCAGGCTAGCGACTCGGTGATCAAAAACAGTAGCGCTTCGTGGGAGGCACCCCATGCTTATCCTTCTATCTTCTTTCTATTTTCTAATAAGTGACGCGAAGGGGTCCACCTCTTCGATTTCTCGTGTTTGGTTGTTTGTGATGTTGTGTTTAGGATGTTCCCGATATGAAGACTCTCGTGCTCGAAGTTTCCTTTTTCTCCACTCGAGTTTCATGATCAATGCTGATGGAAATCCGATATCCTAATCTTATCGACTAACGTTTATCTTCTAGCATACTTAATAAACGGCTTTTAGATTTTCGTGATACCCTTGCTTTTAAACATTGAGGACAATGTTTCGTTCTAGTCTGGGGTAGGGTAATCTTCGATTTGATTTGACCGCACTTGCTTATTTTTGTCGTGTACTCTCGTAACCCCGTTTTTCCTTAGAAAATGAAAAATTGTGCAAAAATGAGAAAATTTAAAATTTTTGTAAGCTTTTGTTAAGTCTTTTTGATTGAAAAGTTTTGCTAGTCTCTTAGACAAGAAGCTATAAAATGCGAATTCTAGCTCACAAGGCCAAGGATTTGCAAGTTTCCCTGAGTGACTTTAAATATGCATAACTTGATTTCATTAGACGAAGCATTTGCTAAGTTAATATATGTTTTGACACCTTGTTGACTTTCCGCTGGTGAGAGTAGGAATAGAATTCTGACTTGACCGGGCGTGTTGAGCCCTAGCTTGTTCCCTTAACCATAGGTAATCTAAAATTATCGGCTAAGCATCTGCGGATCTCATTATTTGGGATTTTAAATTTGCAGAGATCGAGAAATGATAGAGTTACTTATGAGTTTAGATGCTAAGCGTGGAGTAGTTGGTTCTCTTTAGAGCCCATCGAAGGTACTTATGGCTTTTTGTTCCCACAAAATTGTTTCACCCCATATTTGTCTAATAATAATTAGAGATGTTGAGTTTTTGGCGATAGTTAGTTCTTTATCTTCTTAAAAGAATCTTTGTTTTAAAAATTGGGTACACATCAAGGATCCGTAATAAATAAATGAGTAATCAGTGATAAGTGATAATGTAATAAGTAAAGTTGTGAGCTGCGGTGTCGAGATCGGACCCTTGGATCTTTAGCCGGGATTGAGTGAGGTCTTAGCCTAGCCAGCCGGGATCGTCATTTCATGAAGCCTATAGTCTTGGAATTACCCCGTGAAGCTCCGTAGTTCATAGCTCATACACGTAAAAGTCTAAGTTCTATAAAAAAAAAAAAAAAAAAAAATGTTGAAAAATGAAAATGAAAAATAAAGTATAAGTGAATAAAAATTCCTTGATGTGGACCTCATTTTTACGACAATGGTTCTCGAGAGAAGGCGGATAAATAATTATCGACTTAGCTTTGTATCTTTATCGGAATAAAAGTTATCGAAACGAGAAATTTGAAGAAATTCATTTCTCACAAAAATTAAAAAATCTAGAGGAAAATAGGAAAATGGGAACAAAAGGTATTTACACAAGTAACTTCCATGGGTAGTATTAGCATCTAGAATCATACTTAACAATGATTTCGATTTTACGCTTAGTTTGGGAGCTTGTGAAAAATCAGGGACGATGTATTCTATCCGTATGGTCACTTCACGCTGTGTTGTGTTTTCTACTCCGTGATCCTAACGTGTCGTTTGAAAAATGTTGGAGTTATTGATCGACATGAAAGTTCAACAAACCGTCATTCATAATCGGAATGTGCTTAATCGTAATATCTATACATGTGAATTAAAAGATAAACGGGGCGTTTTTAGAATTAAGGCTTTCTTAATCTCTTTTGAGGAATCTTTGCTACTTCTTCATAGGTTTAGTAGAAAGAGATTGAAATCCTTGGTTTTAGAAGCGTGAGTTGATTGCATTGCGTGAGGACACGGCAATGGTCTCGTCTGGGGTATTTTGGTATGTGCTAAAACACATACCTTTTCATTATCAAAACTGACCCAAAATAACCAAGAAAGAGCCGTTTATTGCTAATATTTGTGGTTTTCTTGAGTTTGTGCTTGAGCAGGTACGGATATGTAAAAACACACAAAAAGAAGCCAAAATCGAAGAAAACCGAGCACGAGAGAGAGAAGAGAGCAGAAGCCGATGCTGGGTATGCTATTTCAGGGATTTTGATGCTCAAAAGATCAAATTATGGAGTTCGGGACATGATTTGGGAGTTTATCACAATTTACCCTTCACTTTACCATTTTACACAAATAACACCTCAACTTTCCATGATTTACCATTTCCATCCCTCACAAATCCAAAATTTACACAATACACCCTTTATATCCCATTTATTATAATTTTCCATTACACCCTTACCATTTCACAATTACACCTTTGGTCCTTGGTTTTTGCGTAAAATACATGAATGGTCCTTGTTTATGCATCTTGGATCATTACTAATACTAAATAACAAAACCTTCGGCCCAACATTCAACAACCCGGTCCAAATAAAACCCACAACTATCACAATTCCCATGACCCGGTATCCCAACCCGTATCTCAAGTAAACCTGGTCAAAACTCACACTTACCCGGTCAACTCAAACTCAAAATATAATAAATAAACCCATTTCCAACCCACACGCGCCCAAAAACCTGCTAACACCCATTTTCACTGTTTACCACCATCATCCCCATTTACCCCGTACACCTCAACATTTACCCACCACTTAATGTACCATCTAGAAGCTAGAGGACTTGCCTCCAAGGCCATCTCATCCTCCACCATTGCCAACATTCTCAATGGAAAGAATAGCGCAACAAAATCAAATTGTTGAATCAACACTAGCCCCGACATCTTTTTCTCCGTCACCCTCAAATAGTCCCTTTTGGATTATGAGGAATCTTCAAAATCAACTACCCGATCATATGGAAGTAGATACCTCTCTACCACCATCCTCATCACATATTCCACCACCACCACCTTTGGTTGAATCACCTCTAAATATGCCTCCACAAATTCCTCCTTCTTTTGTGGAAACTCAACCAAACCTTCCATCTCAAGCCATTTCATTTCTACCACCACCATTTCCGAGCCATGAAAAAGATTGTTATCATTGTCAACATGTTGAAAGCTTGATACATGAAGTACGTGAAGATCAACGTTTCATGTTTTATCACCTCCTCAAACGTTTCGACGAGAACAAACCCAAACAGCATTGAGCTCAAGGATTCAAGTAGTGTCCTAATCTTAAGCTTAACTTAGATAGTTTAGGAATCATATTTCATGTTTAAATAATTCTCTTAGTTTTAGAGATATGTAGATCATTTCTCGTATGTTTTATTGAATGAAATTACATGTTTTATGCCATATTGTCTTGAGTATATGTTTGGTGCCTTAATACATATCTCATTTTGATGTTGACACTATTTTCTCACATCACCATTGATGTCTTAAGCTTTCAGACAGACGGATCCCTCCAAAGAGGGAACCGTGGGATCCGTGCAACAGAAGACATCTTAACTACTAACTTGAGTCTTACTTGCAGGAAATTATGCATTATATACTTGTTTTCTAACCATTGTTTTGTAGATTTTTAATTTACACATGAAGACTTTGACACCCTAAGCTAGGGGGAGTTTTGTGTCAAAGCGATACATCGCAAAATCATTTGCAATATAATTCACATTAGGATTACATTAAATGACGTTCTACTTGCAAAGTTTCAATCATCAAGGGGGAGCATATTCGTCAATAAGACGAAACCATTTGCAAACATAGTTGCAATGCACTAGTTTAGTATTTCTTCTTACTTGACGCCCTCACAAAGGGATGGACTCGTCAAGGGGGATCTAAGTTGAGAATACTTCTCCTCACTTACTCTCTATTTTTCATATTTCTTCTTTCACATGTTTTTCTTAAAACAAGGTGTTAGTTTCTTTTCGACGCTCTTTTTGTTTCGACAAAAAGGGGGAGAAGAGAGTAAAAACTCCAATTCAAACTTTTACGAATTTTAGTTTTTCCTTAAAATAATCTTATGTTTTGTCATCAACAAAAAGGGGGAGATTGTTAATACAAATAAGCCGTAAAAATGTTTATTTATATTTTACGATCTTCTAATGTTTTGTCGATAACAAACGTAAAATCATTTTAACGAAACAAATAAAATACATAAATGGTTTGAGCCAATAGTTTACTAACACACTTACATTTTCACATAAAACACTAAACAAGTAATAGTGCTTTCATGATTTAGTAATGCATATGTACAACAACTAGTGTTTACATATTGGGTAGATATATACATACTTAGTATGTATTATAATGGGTAATAGAATGGGTAGAAGTCTACGTATTTGACCCATTGACTAAATACATTGAATGTAGTTGGGTAAAACCCAAAGTCCAAGACCCATACCCATGGAGCATAGTCCATGACCCATTGCATGATATCATGGATAAGTCATGATGGGTATTATCCATGACCCATGGAGCTAACCCATGACACATGGATTAGATGCATTGCATCTTCTATATACATAGTATCTACTTGGATATCCATGGTCCAAAGTCTAGGACACATGACCCATTACCCATGACCCATGACCCAAAACCCATGGGTAAAGAGGAGCATGGTATGTGCTAAAACACTGTCACAATTCTCATTTTCCGGTCATTTCTCATACTCCATATTCATCATTTCATAACGGTTCATTCATGATTTTACATTTCACGTTAAACGCATAATTTCATATTAAATAAACGCTATCGAATAATTAATTATTTTGAACATTTGATCCGCTACTTCCAAAAATTATTCCGATATATTTTTATACTCATATTAAGATAATAAAAAATAATATTATGAGTTTACCCGGTGTTTTAAATTTATTTTGTATATAAACTGTAATAGTTATATATTTACGACGGTTTTCGTAAAATCAACACGATAAATATTTATTCACTCAATTCTTGCGAGAAATGTATTTTTATAATTTTTATGACTTCAAAATGTTTTATTTTGACCCGTTAAAATTTATTTTTAGCTAACGCTACCCTAAAAGCTCAAATATTATACAAGTTATTATTTATGCTTATACAAATACACATTTACCTATACATTTACTTACATTACTACTTAAAAAAAAAAAAAAAAAACTAGTCACACCATCAAGTCTCCTCAAAATGGGGATCTTGTCTTGCAAAGATATTATAAAAGGACCAACCAATAATTCATTCAACACACTTACTTCATTTTCACAAGAAAAAAAAAATATAACTTGCTCTCTTTTCTCTCCAACATTCGGCAGCCACAAGACCAAGAGGAAGGATTCATCACAATAATTTTCTAGACAAGTTTATTTAACAATCTAGTATCACTTTTTGTAAAGGTTTTGCAATAAAAACCTAAGGTGATTAGGATAAACCCATTGTCCTTAAACCTCATCATATTTCTTGTAAGCATTCATATTCATGTTTTTATTTCACATTCATTGTTATGGTCATATCATTTTATTTAATAAAAACATGCAAGTCATATTGATGTTTATACCACTTTTTAAGGTTTTTAAGAGTTATGTATATATAATCCATCCTATAATTATTCCCTTGTTAGTTATTGGTCTTGATGATGTTTAGGAACCCATGACACCCTAAGAAGGTGTATGGTAGGATTAGATTAGCTTTGGAGTTGATTTGAAGGGATTGGAATAGGTTTAGTACGAGAAAAACTATTTTCGACAAGTATATAAAAGGGTCTGTCCTTAAAATCATTTTCTGGAAAATCCGACTATAGTCACGAATTTTTGGCCTTGATATTTAGAAAATATACTTTAAAACGAATCCGTGGCCGCTTGAACGGATTAAAACGGAGTTATAACGAAAAAGTTATGGATTTTACAAGTTTGACGACGAAATATATAATTTTCAGAAATTTCAGCAAGCTATTTTTATCTTGTACGAGTCAAAAACGAGCCTTAAGCTTCACAAATTATTTCGACTTATCAAAAATCTATTAGTATACTTTGATACGAAGCTAAGGACGTATAATACGTAGAAAACGGATTTAAAACGACCAAGATACACACGTTTTTACAAACTTGCCGTAACTATTATTTTTAGAAAAATTATATTATTTTACGAGACTAGTGTTACGGTAGCTGAAACGACCATGTTGACGGCTGTTTTTAACCATGATGTGGAACTTTTTGGAACGAATTGTCTTCTAATGAAATCGAGATCACCGAGCATATTTTTCAAAACAATCAACCGTTTGTATAGCGGAGTTGTAGTAAATTATTTATGGATGTCTAAACTTGGCCGAAACTCACTTTTTACACAACAATTAGACAAAATCACCATCTTTAACCCTTGTTATCTTTATGTTCGAGACCTTTTTGACGAAAACTCCTGAACTGAAACTTCTAGATTTCGATACAAACTTTCCAAAACCGTCGAGTTCGTTCTCTAACGATCGACGTACACCATTTTACGACTAGTTTTTCAAAGCTATTTTTGTCAATTTCATGAAATTTCCGACGACATTGTTTTACGACGAAAAGTGATAATTTCACTATAAATCATTATAAAACCATTGTAGGATGACATTTTGACGTAAATACTTGTAAAGTAATTTAAGAATGGTCAAGACGTCAAACGAGTATTTTTCGACGATAAGTATTATTTTCAAAACTCACAAATGGTATAAATATCATCCGAATTGCGTGCATAACATTACACCATGACTTATTTCATATCATATCATTCATAATAGGTCAGTTTCGAGATTCACGCTATATTTCGGTGTACCCACTTTTGTCTTCGCATCTATTCATCAAGTGAGTATTCACATCCCCTTTTTACCGTTTTACTATATTTTGGGGCTGAATGCATGAACCATACTTGAATTAAATTGATCCTTACAATTGTGAACTCTTTTGACTAGAACTTGTGAACTCGAATCAATCCTTGAACTTAATTACGAAATTATGACTTATTTGAACTTATTGAACCGTACGTGTTATGACCTTGTCCCAAAGTCTCCCATGTTCGGAGCATCACTATAAAGTCTCCCATGTTCGGAGCATCACTATAAAGTCTCCCATGTTCGGAGCATCAACTTAAAGCCTCCCCGGTCCGGAGCAAAATGTCTCCCTATGGGAACGGAGCATTTTCAATTTAAGTCTCCCCTGTTCGGAGCAGTGCAAAGTCTCCCATGTTCGGAGCATCTCTAAATTATTATATACTTGGTACTATATTGTGAACTATTCTGACCACTTACACTTGACTACTTGACGCACTATATTTTTTGTGCAATGGGTTGTGTACACACAGGTTGCAAGTTTTGTATGGGCGGAACTTGGAACTGAGTGGATACACAATGCCTTTGCTTCGTGGACTATTTTCGTTGACCGAAAGCTTTGAATATTTCTTACGAGTTTTCTTATTTCACTAAACGTGTTTACTCACCAACTATTTTCATAGTTGACCCGTTTTTCTCTCATGCATTTCAAGTGATCGTTGGTAAGCTTTTCTATCAGGTCTTGCATAAAGAAGTTTTCACTTGTCACTACAAGTTGTTATGTAATAAAACGCAATATTTTGGAATCTAAACTTTGTAATATATTTGCCGATGACGGCTAAACTAGTATTGTAATGGTGTATTATTTCTTTTTAATCTTAACGATGGTATGTTCTATTATCTTGTGCTTATGTTCCCTTCCGTTACACCTCGTATTTCCGCCTCCGGCGAGGGTGTGACAGATTGGTATCAGAGCCAAAGGTTATAGAGAATGCCGATTTTTCAAAAATAAAAATCACAGCTATAACCGGAAAAATTTTTATATTATTTTATTAAACATTGAACATCATCCGAGTCATCTAGTCCTATCGTTGCATAATCATAATAAATTATACATAGCCTGATCAACTATGTCTAATTTATGAAGAACCATACAATGATAAGAGTGGTAGTTTTAAATCATGTTTAGTCGAGTCTTTTGAGTCTGGTCACCTGAAGTTGCATTGGTCGGGTGGGTATGCATAGCATGTTTTTTTACGTTCACGTCTACATTACCGTACCCTGTTCATATCTTCTCTTTTCCATCTTTCGACTTGTTAGACATAGCATGTCCCTGATCCTGTCATATTTCGATCACTATAACACATTACCACCGTTCTACACCTCATCTGACTTCGTTCGAATGTCGTTTGCTCAACCCGATGTTTTGGTCCTCTATAGGATCATGGCTGCAAGAAACACACGCCAGAGGTAACAACAACGGCAACCCAAACAACAATGACAATCCGAAAACAATGTGCTGGAATAGCGGATTTACTCACCCAAATTATAACACATCTCGATGCTAGACGAACCAACAACGGAGAAGGTACTTCAAACGCTGGTCAGGATGCGCTACAAAACTTTCATGACATGCAAGCCAATGGAATTTCATGGTACTGAGGGTGCCATTGAACTGCTAACCTGGTTCGAGAATGTTGAGTCGAAACTTAGTATCACGAAATGTACTGAAGGAAACAAGGTTGAGTTTTCTGCTGGTCTACTACAGGGTCGAGCATTGACCTGGTGGAACAACCAATTGCACTGAGGAGAGAGAGGTCGCAAATGCGTTATCTTGGGAAGCATTTAAGAAACTACTAATCATGAGTACTGCAGAAAAAGATGAAGTGGCTGGAAGAAGAATTTTGGAACCACTTGATGGTAGGAGTAGAGATTGACAAGTACACGATCCGTTCCACGAAGTTAACTAAGATGGTTCCTCACATGGTTTCCACTGTGGAGAAGTTGATTGACCGATATATATGGGGATTGATACCACAAATTAGGAGGGATGTCACTTCGTCGAAACCAACCACTCTACAAGCCGCTGTAAGTATGGCGTATCGCTGACAAATGATGATCGTCTGGAGAACTAACAAAAGCAAACGACAATGGACGAAAGTTTAGGAGGATCACCAGGGAAACCGAGACCAGAATCAAGAAAACAAGAGGCGCAATAACCAGAACTATGGGGCGACCACCCAGAGCGCAGAGGATATGCAGTCCACATCCTTTGTGCACTCGATGTAATTATCATCACTTAGAGACGCTGCCCAAGGTGCACAAATGTAGACAGACGGGCCACTTCGCGAAATTGCTCAAACAGAACTGGAAATCAAGGAGAGAAAGGTTGTACGAGTGTGAAGTCTAGATCACCTTCGCAATACCTGTCCAAAGTCAAAAAGAACTCCCAATCAAGGAGGTAATCGTCCAAACCTAGCGTTGGCAATAGAAGGCCCACAAGATCAGAACATTGAAATTCCTCCCGCACGTGGTCGAGCATTCTATCTGGGTACCGAGGAAGCCCGCAACGCTGAACGGGTACATTCTTTTGAGCAACCACTTTACTGCAACATGATTTTGAGTGCATAACTTCCTTCCAATTCCACCACGTTCACGGCATTGATTAATTTGAGACCTATTGATATCGACCTTAGTTGTTATATATATTTTGTTGATTGGATTTGATTGTGTAAGCAAATCGAATATCGAGCGAATCTTTCAAAAGACTTCATTCAAGGATGTTGATTCCTACCTTTCTAACAACTTGTTTCCTAGCTTGATCTAGTGACAGTTCTTGTTTGATGAGTTGCAAAAATCAAGCTAAGAGACAAGTTTACTCAAGTCGGTTTAGTTTAATCTCATGACAGTCCTTGTTTGATGAGTTGTGAGATTAAATTAGAATCGACTACATAAAGGTCTTTTGAGAGCTACGTTCGATATTGGGTAAGTTTACCCCATCAAATCTAATCACGGGCACGTACTTAGTTGAATGGGGAACCTGTACGCATGGGCATTGATATGATCATTTAGACTGTTCGTACGAGCATGAACTTTTAGAACTCTTGTCGAGGTTCGGACCATAGTATCGTAATCGAATCACGAGCACGTGATTCCGCTGACATGGGAAGAATGTCACAATTCTCATTTTCCGGTCATTTCTCATACTCCATATTCATCATTTCATAACGGTTCATTCATGATTTTACATTTCACGATAAACGATAATTTCATATTAAATAAATGCTATCGAATAATTAATTATTTTGAACATTTGATCCGCTACTTCCAAAAATTATTCCGATATATTTTTATACTCATATTAAGATAATAAAAAATAATATTATGAGTTTACCCGGTGTTTTAAATTTATTTTGTATATAAACTGTAATAGTTATATATTTACGACGGTTTTCGTAAAATCAACACGATAAATATTTATTCACTCAATTCTTGCGAGAAATGTATTTTTATAATTTTATGACTTCAAATGTTTTATTTTGACCTAAAATTTATTTTAGCTAACGCTACCCTAAAAGCTCAAATATTATACAAGTTATTATTTATGCTTATACAAATACACATTTACCTATACATTTACTTACATTACTACTTAAAAAAAAAAAAAAAACTAGTCACACCATCAAGTCTCCTCAAAATGGGGATCTTGTCTTGCAAAGATATTATAAAAGGACCAACCAATAATTCATTCAACACACTTACTTCATTTTCACAAGAAAATATAACTCTCTTTTCTCCAACATTCGGCAGCCACAAGACCAAGAGGAAGGATTCATCACAATAATTTTCTAGACAAGTTTATTTAACAATCTAGTATCACTTTTTGTAAAGGTTTTGCAATAAAACCAAGGTGATTAGGAAACCCATTGTCCTTAAACCTCATCATATTTCTTGTAAGCATATATTCATGTTTTTTATTTCACATTCATTGTTATGGTCATATCATTTTATTTAATAAAAACATGCAAGTCATATTGATGTTTATACCACTTTTAAGGTTTTAAGATATGTATATATAATCCATCCTATAATTATTCCCTTGTTAGTTATTGGTCTTGATGATGTTTAGGAACCCATGACACCCTAAGAAGGTGTATGGTAGGATTAGATTAGCTTTGAGTTGATTTGAAGGGTTTGGAATAGGTTTAGTACGAGAAAAACTATTTTCGACAAGTATATAAAAGGGTCTGTCCTTAAAATCATTTTCTGGAAAATCCGACTATAGTCACGAATTTTTGGCCTTGATATTTAGAAAATATACTTTAAAACGAATCCGTGGCCGCTTGAACGGATTAAACGGAGTTATAAACTAAAAGTTATGGATTTTACAAGTTTGACGACTAAAATATATAATTTTCAGAAATTTCAAAAGCTATTTTTATCTTGTACGAGTCAAAAACGAGCCTTAAGCTTTACAAATTATTTCGACTTATCAAAAATATATTAGTATACTTTGATACGGCTAAGGACGATAATACGTAGAAAACGGATTTAAAACGACCAAGATAACACGTTTTACAAACTTGCCGTAACTATTATTTTTAGAAAAATTATATTATTTTACGAGACTAGTGTTACGGTAAATAAAACGACCATGTTGACGGCTGTTTTTAACCATGATGTGGAACTTTTTGGAACGAATTGTCTTCTAATGAAATCGAGATCACCGAGCATATTTTTCAAAAACAATCAACCGCTTGTATAGCGGAGTTGTAGTAAATTAATTATGGATGTCTAAACTTGGCCGAAACTCACTTTTTACACAACAATTAGACAAAATCACCATCTTTAACCCTTGTTATCTTTATGTTCGACCTTTTGACGAAAACTCCTGAACTGAAACATCTAGATTTCGATACAAACTTTCCAAAACCGTCGAGTCGTTTCTCTAACGATCGACGTACACCATTTTACGATTAGTTTTTCAAAGCTAATTTTTGTCAATTTCATGAAATTTCCGACGACATTGTTTTACGACGAAAAGTGATAATTTCACTATAAATCATTATAAAACCATTGTAGGATGACATTTTGACGTAAATACTTGTAAAGTAATTTAAGAATGGTCAAGACGTCAAACGAGTATTTTCGACGATAAGTATTATTTTCAAAACTCACAAATGGTATAAATATCATCCGAATTGCGGGCATAACATTACACCATGACTTATTTCATATCATATCATTCATAATAGGTCAGGCGAGATTCACGCTATATTTCGGTGTACCCACTTTTTTGTCTTCTTGACCATCAAGTGAGTATTCACATCCCCTTTTTACCGTTTTACTATATTTTGGGTGAATATGAACCATACTTGAATTAAATTGATCCTTACAATTGTGAACTCTTTTGACTAGAACTTGTGAACTCGAATCAATCCTTGAACTTAATTACGAAATTATGACTTATTTGAACTTATTGAACCGTACGTGTTAAGACCTTGTCCCAAAGTCTCCCATGTTCGGAGCATCACTATAAAGTCTCCCATGTTCGAAGCATCACTATAAAGTCTCCTATGTTCGAGCATCAACTTAAAGCCTCCCTGGTCCGGAGCAAAATGTCTCCCTATGGGAACGGAGCATTTTCAATTTAAGTCTCCTGCTCGAGTAAAGGCAAAGTCTCCCATGTTCGAAGCATCTCTAAATTATTATATACTTGGTACTATATTGTGAACTATTCTGACCACTTACACTTGACTACTTGACGCACTATATTTTTGTGCAATGGGTTGTGTACACACAAGTTGCAAGTTTTGTATGGGCGGAACTTGGAACTGAGTGGATACACAATGCCTTTGCGTTGTGGACTATTTTCGTTGACCGAAAGCTTTGAATATTTCTTACGAGTTTTCTTATTTCACTAAACGTGTTTACTCACCAACTATTTCCATAGTTGACCCGTTTTTCCTCATGCATTTCCGGTGATCGTTGGTAAGCTTTTCTATCAGGTCTTGCATAAAGAAGTTTTCACTTGTCACTACAAGTTGTTATGTAATAAAACGCAATATTTTGGAATCTAAACTTTGTAATATATTTGCCGATGACGGCTAAACTAGTATTGTAATGGAGTATTATTTCTTTTAATCTTAACGTTGGTATGTTCTATTATCTTGTGCTTATGCCCTCTCGCTATTACCTCGTAGTTTCATCTCGGCGAGGGTGTGACAAACACATACCTTTTCATTATCAAAACTGACCCAAAATAACCAAGAAAGAGCCGTTTATTGCTAATATTTGTGGTTTTCTTGAGTTTGTGCTTGTGCAGGTACGGATATGTAAAAACATACAAAAAGAAGCCAAAATCGAAGAAAACCGAGCACGAGAGAGAGAAGAGAGCGAAGTTTTATGGGGATGCTATTTCAGGATTTGATGCTCAAAAGATCAAATTATGGAGTTCGGGACATGATTTGGGAGTTTATCACAATTTACCCTTCACTTTACCATTTTACACAAATAACACCTCAACTTTCCATGATTTACCATTTCCATCCCTCACAAATCCAAAATTTACACAATACACCCTTTATATCCCATTTATTATAATTTTCCATTACACCCTTCCTTACATTTCACAATTACACCTTTGGTCCTTGGTTTTGCGTAAATACATGAATGGTCCTTGTTTATGCATCTTGGATCATTACTAATCCTAAATAACAAAACCTTCCTACCAACATTCAACAACCCGGTCCAAATAAAACCCACAACTATCACAATTCCCATGACCCGGTATCCCAACCCGTATCTCAAGTAAACTGGTCAAACTCACACTTACCCGGTCAACTCAAACTCAAAATATAATAAATAAACCCATTTCCAACCCACACGCCTACAAAAACCCGCTAACACCCATTTTCACTGTTTACCACCATCATCCCCATTTACCCCGTACACCTCAACATTTACCCACCACTTAATGTACCATCTAGAAGTCATCAACGTACGAGATAGGAGTGTCATAAGACTGCCATGCGGTACAAATGAAGTCTCATTGGAGCGACCACATCATTAATTCAATCCAAAGGTCAAGAATGAATGGGATGATTCACAAGATTGATCAATGGTTGATATTCAAGGATCTAGGAGCTTCTGAAGGCATCCCAAGCTCTCCTCATCAGCTATTTATACCCCTCCTTCAGTCACATGTACGGGTCCAATTTTAAGCTTTTAGAGAAATTTTGACCTTCTAATTCCTTGTCTTTAAATTTGTTTTCAGAGCTTAATTTTGTAATCAGTGGATTGTAATTTCAACTTTCTAATGCAATTTATATTCTCATTTTAATTACTTGCTTCAAATTCAAATCTTAATGTTACTGTTCACAAGCTTTGTTGTTGTTATATAAGCTCACATAAGCTTAATTCATTTTATGTGAGTTTATTTCACTTTTATTCAATTTGAACTTAAGTTTTAATTACAAGTAAAAAAGGTCAACTTAAGGTCAACAAAAGTCAAACCTGCAAGTCAATTTAGTTTTAGAAGAATTTTTGGTTTCAACTTGTTTTAATGTTAAGTTTGTGAGTTATTTTGAGTATTCAAATTCAATTTCAAACAAATTCTCCTCAAGCTTAGTGGTTAGATAGCATTTTCAAAATATTAAGTAGTGTTTGGATTCAATGAATTTTTAGAGTTTAAATGATTTTGGTAATTGTTGTTTGAGCTTATCAGTTTTATTTACTAGTCCTAGAGGTTTTTCAGTCAAAGTTTCAAGTTGTTCAAGTGTTATATACATTTTTGAGTCCATTTTCAAAGTGTTTAAATCTCATTTGTCATTACAAATGCACTTTTCATCAGACATTCTCAAGGATTGAGATCAGGTTTTATTGAATGGTAATTTGATTTTTATTATCTGTAGATTAGTATTGCCGTTTGTTTATTTACTATTTGCAGATTCTAAAATAGCTTAATTGCTGCATAGTTGCTTGTTTGGTTGCTTACCGTCACGCATTACTCAATCTAGTTCTAACTGTTTACACTTTTGCTGATCTGCTGCTTATTATTCATGTTAACTGATTGCTTTTTAACTCATCTCATAGTCTATAGCACTAGATCTACTTGCTATACATGATCTTAGTAGCTTAATTTAGTTGTTTACACTGGTCTAAAGAGAGTCCCTCTAACTGCTTTTAGATTGCTGTCTCCGTCCCCAAATCAGAGAATTTTCAGCTTATCATGTTGCTATAGTTGTTGATCTTTGGTTCTCTTAGTAGCTTGTAAGTTCAGTCTTAGGATTTTGAGCTTAGGTTGCCTTTAGGAACTTTTTGATAGCTTGTTAAGCCTGCATTTTAGTCCCATTTCTGTTCGTGCATCACAGTCATGTCTAATTAGCCATTTAGCTTTTGATCTTTAATTCCTTCACCTTAAGTCCTAATTAGCTAAAAATTTAGACAAGCACTCTCGCTAGGTGCTTGAATCCCACACACTTTGGTTTTCACTTTAGCTTATTTGATAAGCAGTTGTAAAGCTAGAAAGTAGGGCCTGATAGCTTATTTTGCTTAAGTAGCCATTTGCATCAATCTTAGGTAGCATGCTGATTAGGTGTTAGGAGTAGCTTTAAATAGTTGCTTTAAAGTAGTTATAGTATAGTTTAGCTTCTGTTATCATTTGGTTCACTATAGTGCTTAATTGCTTATTTTCACAAGCTTATTTCATATCACTTGCATTGCGTAGCCCTCACATTCTCCACATAAGCCCTGTTTTATATTTTTCATAGCTTTAGATTAACATTTTAGAATTTCCCTGAGTTTTTCATAATTTTTGGTCACTGTTCACTATTTTCTTTTTATTAAAACAGCTTTTGTAATCATTTTAAATAGATTTTATTACAAATAATTAAGAAAAAGTTCCAAAAAAATAATTTTTCAATTTTCCCAGTTTAAGAAAAAATATAAAAAAGCATAAAAAAATATTTTTCCTTATTTTTCCCTTTTTATTTAGTATTTTTCACAATTTAAATTAGATTAAAATAGTTTTAAATTAGTAGAAAATAGAAAATTAATCATAAAAATACAAAAATAGTTTTGAAAAGTCTTTTGTGATATTTTAGATTTTTGAAAAGCAATTCCATATTTTTCCCCTTATTTTTTCATATTTTTAGTATTTTAATTTAGTTTAAAAAGTTAAAATTTTTAATTTATTAAAATCCTAAAAATCCTAAAAATTAGTTTTATTTCATAAATAGTTTTCTAATATCATTTTTAGAGTTATAGTAATTTTAGATCATATTTAGGATTTAGATTAAACGTAGTTGCATTTTATTTACGTTTCGTTTTAGTATGATTTAGGATTTCCCGTAGTGTAATTTCCTTTATGCTTTCCTTATCCCGTAGTTTAGAAAACTATTTTATACCCTTCTTTATTCAAATCACAAAATTCGACGTGAGTTGAAATTCCATTCAACCCTCGTTCAGAACGATCTCGGTGCTCAAACCTAACACGTTTGAGTTACCCGTACTACACACTTCTCATCTATTATTGGTCAGTGTCCGAACTGTTTTAAGTTTCTTACGGTTAGTCATTCACAAGTGGCTAGCTTGTGTGAGATAACTTGACGGTTTGGACATATCAGAGCGTCTCACGGATCCCTCTGATTACATTAGACGGATCCCTCAAGCAAGGGATCTATGGGATCCGTGGGACAGTAGCATATTTTGTCTATGAATAGTGAGCCATTTCTCAAAATCTACCCCCTTTCACACATATTTCTCTTTGTGTTGTAAACTTCTAAACCATGATCCAAGTGATCTTTGTCTGTAGTTTTATGTTTGTGTGATTCTCTAGGTTCCTCTTAAAGGCGAGACCACCACCTCTTGAAGTCGAGCAAGCTCAAGTCCATGGGTTGCCTAGCTCCGTCATCATCAAGACTACTAATGGTATCTTGTTGATAGTTCTTTTCTTTCTCATTAGAAGTGTAGTGTCGAAGAGTGATTCGTCCCAAACGGTCAACCCAAATTAACCAGGTGAATGTTCAACAAGAGTCAATCACTTGAGAACGCAATGCAATTATCCAGGAGAGTTTAGTGTTTCCCCGGATCGTTAAGTCCCACGGAGGTTGAATGGTGCTTAAAAACGTTCAGATGTCGAATGATCACTAAGGATAATGACTGAAGGATTTTGGTTTATGATTACACTACTGATTGATTGGAATGGTAATTGGATACAGAATTATAAAGCACAACAATCAGATTAAACAAACATAAACGCGTATGTTTACTAAATTTTACGTAAACGTACAAAATAAAACGTAAATTTAAAAGAAAAAAATACCTATGGATATGAAAATGATATTTTTACAATCCTAATAATAAAAGAAAATTATTGGAAAATTAAAATTATTTTTATAACTATTTATTTAATTATTATTAATTAAAAACTATTTTTACTTATTTAATAATACTCTAAAATATAAGAAAATATGAAATAAAGCTAGAAAATGAAATTATGACTTAGAAAAATCTAAAATATTATAAAACTTATTTTAAAATTGAAAAGATATTTTTTTTATGTTTTTTATTTATTTATTATTAATTATTTAATACTTTTAACTATTTAAAATTCTAATAAATACTAAACAAACTAAGAAAATTAAATTTTTCTATAAATACCTTATGATGACGAAAGCTAAGAAAATTATAAAACAGTAGTGCTTAATAATATGCTGAAGAAGAAAATTAAAAAGCTAATTTATATTAAATAAACGCTATCACTATTTTAAAATGATGTTTTTGTGATTTTTCTTTTATAAACCTATTATAGTACTGATTATAAGCAACTTTAATAAAAACAAAATTTTTGAAACTTAAAAATAAGTAGTTTAAGAGCTTATGATCTCAACAATGGAGCTTATGGCTTATTTGATTTTTAAGCTCAAACAAGCTTCACAGTTGGAACCAAAGTTAAAATAAGATATAAATAAGCTAAAGCTACTTATATTAAGCTAAAAAGCACAGAGAATCATACTGATAAGCTTTTAAAAAGCAAATAAGCACTTCTACTAAACCAAGAAAACAAACAAGCCTGCACAGTTTTGTAGGCTAGATTGCTGGGCAAAAGCTCCAAAGCTCAAAATAAGCACTGAGGCAACAAGTTTGTTAGGTGAGCTTCTCAAAAAACCAAAATATACAAGGTTTGACCCACTAATAAGCTCTGTGCGAGCTTATGAAAAAGCTTGCTAGCACTGAGTGTTCAGTTGTACACGAAATGGGACAACTTAAAAGCTACTTGCACCCTATCAAATAAGCTAGAAAGTAAAAATTGCTTGGAACTTTAAGACAAATTTAGGTTAGCTAACACAAAAAAAACAAAAATTCACAAGCTATGTTTACTAATGAGCTTTTATTAGCTTGTGAAAAAGACTCAATCAACTGGCAAGTGGCACTTTTTTTAGAAAAGGGTCTACAGTAAGCTAAGAAATAAGCAGTTAAATAAGCTAACTAGAAATTATAAAAAATACTATGATAAATATGAGCAGTTGAATATTAATATCCCAAAATCTCAAATCTTGAAACTTAATATTAAATCCTATATAAAATTATCTAGTTTATTCAAAAACTACCAAACCGAATTTTGACTTTTTATATTACACTAAACAGTTGACTAATATGAACTTTGAATTGATTCTACTAACTGATTATGTTGTAATAAGCTAAGATAAGATGAAATTAAGCTATTTTACCAAGTTATAAGCTACTATGATGAATTTGACAAGTTAAATTCTAAAAAAGGAACAACTAGAGTAAGATTAAAAAGGATTTTGACTTTTAACAAGTGAGTAATGGTTTTATTTGTTTCACTGAGCTATTATGCCCAAGTGTGATAAACACCAAACAAGAACACTGTCTTGAAAAAACTTTAACACATTAACAAAGCGTTCCAAACAACCTTTATAAAACTGTTTTGAAGCTTAAGGTACTAAAATAGATTTTTAAACCAAGGAATCCATTGATTAACTTATAATAACCATATTTAGACAGAATTAAACTAAAATTAACACACTTTTAAACAAACTAGAAAATGCAAATTTTGAGAAAATTGCTTACAAATTGGAATTCAAGTGGAATCTGAGAACCAAGAACTGAGAACACTTCCTATAGCTTCCCAAGAAGCTCTAAACCAAGGGCAATCCAAAATCAACCCTGCTCTAGCTTCTTGATCATTTCTCCATTGATTTTTTTATTTATAACTAATATATATATATATATTTTTGCTTTTATCTCAGAACTGTGTTTTAAAGTTACTAAAAGCTTTAAAAGCTTCGAGAGCTTATATGGGCTTATGAGTCCAAAACAACAACTAATAACAACATTTGATCATATTGAGAATTTAAGAAGGAAATTTTGCATAAACAGAAAAGAGTGCTTAAAACTGAAATTGATGTTCACAAAAGCTTTATTATACACTAAGAACTTGAAATACAAAGCTTGAAAGTTAAACATAATGGAATTTAAAATTAACTATTTCGACATAAACTAAATTAAATTACACTAGATACTTGTCTACATTCTTCATCTCTCTCTTTATAATGATCATTTCAACTCTTTGTTGACCTCTGAATCTTTCCCACTTCATTCCAACCATTGGATCTTTCAAAATCATCATAACTGTCCATTTGGCATTTTGGCGCCAAAAGTCTTTTGAGCAGGAGTAGTGGTTTGGAAGCAATTAAAGAATTTTGTTGGATGGAGGTGTTAGGAGTGGTAAACAACTGTAAGGTAAGGTGGAAAGGTGGAAACCATGCAAGGTGGTCAAAACCATGGTGGTTTTGGTTTTACGGGATTTTGTGAGATGAACAAGAATTACTGATTTGACTCGTTGACCCTTTTAATATTAGGGGGGTTCAAATGATATTAAGTGGGTTCAAATGGGTTTTTGACTGCCTGTGGTTCATGGTTCAAGGGTCAAGGTTCAAGTGTGTTGGGCTTGGGTTTGCATTTGGGCCAGCTGGTTTGGGTTTGTGTTAATAATAACAAAGGGTCCGGTTTGGTTTAGCTTATTATCACAAGGACCAAAATTGCAATTTAGCAATTTTTGAGGGACTGAACCTGCCACTTTTCCAAAGTTAACACAAGGACCAATTATGCCAAGTATGAATAGTACAAGGATAATATTTGATAATTTTACATTTTTTAAATATCCGAGGACTATTTTTGACACTTTTCAAAGTTGAGGGACCAAAGTTGTAATTTTGTAATTTTTAAACTTTGACGGGTTTGTTTTGACAACTTTTGAATCCCATGGACCTTAAATGATATTTTTGATTTATTTTGATTTACCAGGACTATTTTTGACAACTTTAAAACTCGGGGACTAAAACTCAATTTGCAAACTTGATATCGCTTTTCACTCGATTTTGGTATTTTTTAATTTGAAACACATAAAACACTTATTTGTGATATTTTTATCATTTTGATGCATTTCTCAGTGTTTCGATGTTTTTGCGCACTAAAAGGTATACAAAATGATGAGTATTTCCACACTCATCAATCCCCACACTAAACTATTGCTAGTCCCTAGCAATCTTTTATGAAAAATTAATGGATTTCATCTCTTTACCAAAAGCCATTACTTCTGGAGTAGCCAATTGTTTCGTTCAAGTAAGAAACCTTGGTACAATGATAACCAAATGATTTTGAGCAAATCACCACCAATCCGGTTTTGATTTGTCTTTACCGAAGCCGCTTGCTTCTCGGACTAGCCAACTCTAGATAAAATATCTTTGGTGAGTCGACAATTATGGTTTTCCAATGCCTTTACCACAAGCCAAAACTTGCGGGCTAGCCAACTCTTCACTAATTAAAGATATGGAACACCATACAATTTTGGGCAAATTGCAAGCCGCAACGGATTTGAGATATCTTTACCAAGAGCCGTTTGCTCCTGGATTAGCCAATCATTTTGTTTATTAGACATGGCGGACTGATAATCAAGCGTGAGTAAGTGCAAAACACTTACTCCAAAAAAAAATTTTTGGCCAAAAATGGGGAATGGGTATAATTACATGATATAATTCGTGAGAATTCCCCCCACACTAGAAATGAATATTGCCCTCAATATTCAAAGTACCGGCGGTTATGCCGAAACATAGAACGTAAAGGGAAATACTACGGCCATTATTTTATTTTTTTTATATATACACATTTTTAAATATATTAAACTTATATACAATACTGGCAACTCCCCACACTAGGGTGGTAGAAAGTAGAAAGAAGTCGAAATATGAGTGAAACCCATATTGTGTGCTATTGTTTTTGATTCCCGAGTCACTAGCTTGACTCGATCCCCGCATTCATTGGTTCATGGGGAAAGTTTGTAACCGACAACCATGGGTGGAATGTCCTTCCAAAATATAGTGTTTCAATCGATGACCATTCATTTTAAAATTTGGACCATCGGGCTGAGATAACTCAATGGTACCATAAGGAAATACTTTAGTGATGGTGAATGGTCCGCACTGATTTTAGTTTTCCCCGAAAATCTTCAATCTCGAATTGAAAAGAAGAACTCGATCACCGACGTTGAAAACGCGGTTCTTGATTTTGGAGTCATGAATCTTCTTTGTCTTTTGTTTGTAGATCAAAGAGTTCTCGTATGTTTGATCACGGAGTTCATTTAATTCATTCATTTGAACTTTCCGTGATCACCACTGTCTGAATATCGGTTGGCATGTTTCAAGGCCCAAGATGGTGCCAAGCTCAATTGGTAGATGACACGCCTTGACACTAGCTTGTATGGAGTACACCCGATTGGTGTTTTATAAGCTGTACGGAAGGCCCAAAGTGCATCATCCAGTTTATCCGACCAAGAGGCACGGTTTTCGCCTACTGTCCTTTCCATAATTCTTTTTATACCTCGGTTAGAAACTTCCACTTGCCCACTTGTTTGGGGGTGGTACGCAGAAGAGAGACGGTGAGTTACACCATACTTTTGCGACTCTATCAACGGTCATTGCAGAAATGCGTAACAATTTTATCACCGATTATAGTCAGGAATTCCAAACCTAGCAAATTGAGATTTTAAGAATTTCACAACAACTCGGGCATCGTTGGTAGGCAAAGCTTTCGCTTCAACCCATTTTGACAAATAGTCAATGTACCACAAGTATGTATTTGTTTCCTCGAGATGATGGAAATGGCCCTATAAAGTCAATGCCCAGATGTCAAATATCTCACACACTTGAATGGCGTTTTGCGGCATTTCATTTCTTTGTGAGATATTTCCGGACGCTGACAAGCCGCACGTGTTTTGAAACCGGGCATCCTTATAAATAGTGGGCCAATAAAACCCGAATCAAACACCTTTTGGCGGTGTAATTTGGACTATGATGGCCCCCGGTAGGTCCAGCATGGCAATCTTTGAGAATGTCCATAGCTTCCTGTCCATAAACACACCGTCGGATGACTTGATCCACATGATTTTGAATAAGTAGGGGTCGCCCCAGTAATGTTTAACATCTTTGAAGAATTTGTTCTTCCGTTATCGACATTCCTTTCACTATGAAGTTACCCGCATGGTAATTTGGCGGTCGCAAAACCATGGGGTAGTTGAGTTTCCACTAAAAGAAACCGATTGAGCGTCTCGAGAGGCAATGTTTCATTTATTTCCTTTTTCTCGAACACATCTTGGTGAGGGTTTTCTAGATCGGACAGATGATCGCAGCTAGGTTCTCACCCCTTTTTATCAATGTATAATGATATCAAATTCTTGCAGTGAGAACCCAACGGCTAACTTTGCTTCTTGTTTTGCAAAGAGATATTTGAGAGTCGAAAGTGATCCGTGATACACCACGATTTGGTCAAGATTAAGTACGGTCAAACTTCAAACGATACACCACGCTAGCTCTTTTCTCGTGGTGGTGTAATGGTTTGCTTCAGCCAGTTCTACTCACAGTAGTGGATAGGTCAAAATGCTTGGTTATAATGCTGCCCTAGGACTGCACCGATAGCAAAATCACTTACATCGCACATGAGTTCAAAGGGTAAATCCCAGTTGGGAGCAACGAGAATGGGTGCTTCCGTAAGCTTTTTCTTTAATGTTTCAAAAGATTCATGCACTCGTGTGAGAAGATAAAAGGAGCATCTTTTCAAGGAGATGAGTCATAGGTCGCATTTTAGAAAATCTTTTATGAATCTGCTATAAAACCCAAGATGACCTAAAAACTCCTAATACCTTTGATCGGTAGTAGGATGAGGCAATTTACAATAACATCGACTTTTGCTCTATCGACCTCAACCTGCTTTTTTTGAAATCTTATGGCCAAGGACTATGCCTTCTTTGACCATCAAGTGGCTCTTCTCCCAATTTAGACAAAGATTGGTGTCTTCACACCGTTTGAGCATTTTTTCTAAATGGGAGAGACATGTTTGAAATGAGTCCCACCGACCGAAGTCATCCATAAACACCTCCATTGTTTACCCGATCATGTCGTGGAAAATTGCCATCATACATCGTTGGAACGTGCCATGAGCATTACATAGGCCAAAAGGCATACGCCTCAGAGGCAAAAGTTCCTATGGGCGGTGAATGTAGTCTTTTCTTGATCCCGTGGATCAATGGGGATTCGAAAATAACCCTAGAAACCATCTAGGAAACAATAGTATTCGCTTCCCTGCTAATCTCAAGCATTTGGTCCATGAAGGGTAGAGGAAATGGTCTTTCTGGTGGCGTTATTCAACTTACGATAGTCAATGCAAACACGCCATCCCGTAACCAATCGAATTGGAATTAACTCGTTATCTTCATTTGTGACAACAGTTATGCCACCCTTTTAAGGAACACAGTGAATTGGGCTAACCCAAGGACTATCTCAGATCGTAAATTAATCCCTGATCAAGAAGTTTGAGAACCTCTTGTTTAATAACATTATGAATCTTAGGATTCACCCTTCTCTGATGTTGAATCACGGGTTTGAAGTCATCCTCCATCAAGATTTTGTGAGTACAAAACTCGGGGTTGATACCCTTAATGTCGCAGAGTTTCCAAGCAATTGCTGTTTGTGACTTCAAGACCTTTATCGAGCGCCTTTTCATCTTTACTTAAATCTTGAGCAATAATGACTGGTAATTTATCATCACCCTCAAGAAATGCATACTCATGAGGCGTAAGTCCTAAGTTCTACCTCAGAAATTTTCATTTCATCTGACTTGACTTCCTTGTTATGAAGCTCGACAGGAGGGAGCGATGATGGATCATCATTGAGCATCTTTTCGATGAGAAGAATATCTCCTCGATGTCAATTGAGCGTGATCAATTTCCCATGAACCTAATCACTAGACAAGTATGCTTCAATCTCTTCTAAGATGAAGTCACTTTCCTCAAACGGAGGGAGAGAAGGAGTAGAATTGGCAATGATGGGTTGAGATGAATGAGTGAGATTATCACTCAAAGAATTATGAACATAACCGAGAACTTCTTGAGAGTACTCTTCAGAAGCAACATCAATGATATCTATTCGGTTAACCGATCAGAATCATAGTTTCATGGAGTACCAAGTTTGATCAAGGTTAACGGTGACAGCTTCATTACCTACACGTAATGTGATTTCTTGCTCAAATACATCAATGAGAGCACGGCCCGCTCGAATCCTCGTCCCAACAATGAGAGGAACCCTGGGTCAAAGATCGAAATCAACAACCACAAAGTCAGCTGGAAAATGGAACTTTCCTACTTTTACAAATACATCCTCGGCAATGCCAAGTGGACGGGATATTGTACGATCTGCAAGCTCAAGAGTCATGCAGGTAGGAGTAAGGTCCGAAAGAGAAAGTTTCTTCCATACCTAATGAGGCATCGTGTTAATGCTTGCACCAAGATCGGCTAAGGCAAAGCATTCAACCACCCCTGGAAATACACAAGGTAAGAGAAATTTTTCCAGATCCCAAGCTTTTCGAAGCTAACTTAACCGCCGCAGCGCTCTCGCTCGAGGAGTTTTAGCCAATTCAAACAGCTTTTCCTTGTTGCTTAACATGTGTTTGAGAGTTGATGCAAACTTGGCATTAGCATGATAGCATCCGTAAAGCTTATGTCAAAATGTAGTTCTTGGAAAATTTGAAAAAATTTGTCCATTTGATGACCTGCTTTTTCATGAGTTTTGCTCATTCAAATGTGATGGGTAAGGAATAGAAGATTTGGATTTGGGGTTTTCAACGGGAGCTACCGGAGGTTCAAAAACAACTCCTGGATTGGATTTGGGTTTCGGGACAACTTGAGGATGGACATCGTTGGTACCTCCGCTATTAGTAGGAAGTTCCTGTCCTTTGTTGCCTCGTGTTCACTTTCCACTACCTTCGGAGAGAAGAAGAAGAGGTAGTAGGAATAGCGTCCATCGCATGAGATACACCACTTCGGGTTGTGACGCTTTGCACGCCGGTTAGCGATCGTGTTGCTCTGGGGTTTTCCTGAGCCCGAGGGTTGATCATTTAAAGATTTCTAATGTCGAATCAAGCAATCGACAACCGCTCATTTCATCTTGGGATTTCATGAATTGCTTCAAAAGCTCATCGATGTTGATATGGAGGAGGTGGAGGGAAATTTTGAGGTCAGATGTTTTGATTATAGCCTTGTTGTTGAAATTCTGGTTAGGATTCACATTCCCATGAAATTGATTCCCTCGATTGAAATTGTTTTGATTAAAGTTTCCTTGATGTTGAAAACCTTGATTTGGTCCGGAATAGAAATTACCTTGGTTTTGATAACCTTGGTTCATTCTAGGTTGGTTCTCATTCCGGTTTTGTATGTTAGGATTCTCTGGTTAAACCGGGTGGTCCCTGATAAGTATTAGCACGGTAGTTTAGCTCATTTTGAGGACGGTATTGATTACCTCCTTGATGTGAAGTACCGGCTATAGCATTGGCTTTAAACGGACTACCATCGGTGGCAAGAGACAATTGTAGTATGCATGAGGGCTACCACAAGTAACACAGACTACCTCTTCTTCACCATATGTGATGGTGTTTGTGTGAGTGACTTTTTGGTTTGCAAGAACCAAAGCTCGCATTAGCATCCGTGAGTTTGTCAATCTTAGCATCGGTGCTAGATGTACCTAATGCGGAGATGAAGTAGAAGGTCCCCAAGATAGGGATCGAGACCTATATGTCTTTGTTTGTAGGATATTGATTTCACAAACATCAAACCATGATCAAAGTATGACAAGAATGTTAGAGAGAGAGAGTTCTAGTGAGAGAGAAAGTTAGAGAGTTTGGGAACTTAGTGAGAGAAAGAAAAACTATTATTATGAGCTCCAAATCTCTACCTTGGAAGGTAGAGAGTATTTATAGTCTTACAATAAAACGCCACACAACGGGTCGTGGATCGTGCATACAGGGTAAAGACCGGTCCGGTCCTCCACGGTGTTACTAAACTAAATACTACTTAACAAAAAAGTACTATGACTACGAGCTTTCTAACGATTACATATACTTGAGGTGACCGACTTTAATACCGGAATTTCTAATTCTAACAATCTCCCCTTAGGGAGGTCACCTCAAACATATACTAAAATGACATTGAATACAATCAAATATTACATTAACAATTGATCTTGCATTCTTGATGTAGTACTTTGTTCCGAAGCTCGTAGTCATTGATTCCACTCATTGCATGTTTGGTTAATCCAAGTGGAGGTCTTTATCGATCCACGGATAATAATGTTGAGCCGCTTTTGAGATCATCAGTTAGTAGAAAATCTCTGATACATCCATTGTGGTGTTGGTATTATGTGATGTTGTGACTTTCGACCGACATGCTCACATTCTCGGATCATGATATCTTCTCATCGAGTAGCGAAGCATTCGTTGATTCATGATATTGGCAGCGCCAGAAAGGTAAGCATGGAGTTAAAATATCGAGTCATTGATGCACTAATCATGATTTCTTTTGATATGAATGTGTTGTGTGAGCATGCGGCTATGGATTGACCGCTTCATTCCGACAACCGCAAACGCCGGGTGTACCTCGCATACAGTTAGCAATAAAGTGCACAAAGTGTCTTTGATCACTTTCGCGAATTGAGGTACACGCCCACGGTCCCCGCTGATCAAGATAAGTACGCCTGTGATCGTATAATTCAAGAATTTCCTTGAGTGGTTTCGCAACTGCTCTTGCCGTTCTCAAACCAGAACGTCTCAAAGAAGACAACACGGAGTGAGTGAACCAAATAATTTACGCCCATGATTGATGAAAAGAGATTTGAAAAACAATCGCGTATTGCTCAATAGAAATTGTTTTTGCAATATAACGAAGGTTTTAATGAAAATCAATTATCAATCATAAAACACCTTTTGATTTGAAAAATTAGTACCGGTCGACGTGCTAATGAAAAGAGTTTTAAAGCACAAAGACCGGTTTTTCAAAGGTATCCGCCAATCCATAACCTGAACCAGGATTGATTCAAAAGATTGAATCGCCCCATTGTTTCGCTCAGCTTGTCACATGGTTGATCTCAGATAATAGATCTCACATGCCACCTACCGTGAGCTTGTTAGATGTTGGCTCCTAAGGCTTTCCATCTTCACAAAGTGAATATGTAAACACATCACTGGATGTTCGGCAATACCACAAGGATAATGCGTAGGACTCAAGATATAATCTCTATTTCCACATTGTGTGAAATAGAGAGTCTTCATTGAAAGTGTCCTAATGAGATTTATTGATGATCTCGTGGCACTAGACTCAATTTGTGCATATTTGGATCCTATATCGGAGACTAGGGAGAGGGTCTCCTCCTTCAATATCAACAATCTCTAAGAGAAAGTCGATAGATAATGTCTGTTCCCCGTGAGAATGAAACAAGTCCTTTTAAGAGGAACTTGAGTGGTTTGGAAAGTTGAAGCGCAAGGCCATGGGTCCATGACGCCTGTCTTCAATACCGATGTTACCATCAAGAGCATATGAATTGAACCCGGCTTCTTCCCTAAGGTTGAATAAATGGAGGGCTATTTGTTTTCACCCTTTTCTCATTCAATTCTTTTAATTCTTCAACCCCTCAGCTTCTTACCGAGACTTCATAGCTAGAACCTTGTTGGGTTTATTCCAAAGACTAGCTCACCTAGTCCGCCTCTTCCCATATCTCAATTTTCTCCTTTTATCATCATACCTAAGAACTCTACACTAACTAGTGGATAGTCCTTGGGTAGATCCCTCCGGTTCTGGCGGATCATGGGAACACATACCTAACCTTATCGTCCTTATATCACCATACATAATGTAAAGTTGGTCGGTCTTTTTGGTATTGTTCATCCGCCATAGGAACCAATTGAAAACCATTTGAAAATCAATCCAGATACTTATGATATTTTATCAAAGCATTTTGTACCGAATTGTTTTTGATATTTTTAGAAGAAGAACTCCCCCTCAACATGTGAATCAAGTATTTGAAATAGTTTTCCACCCGGAGGCAAGAGAAAGAATTAACTTCTTTGATTACCATTTTCAAAAAATATCAACATCACTTCCCTAATCGAATCAAGTAGATAAAGCATTTTGGGAAGGATGAGGTTTTCATGATTTTGCTCCCCTCAATATGTGCCTCGAGATTTGAAAAGAGTTTTGCACATACTAGAGGGAACCCACTTGAGATAAGTTATTACGTTTCAAATCATAGGTTTAAGATAGATGCTCCCCCTCAACATGTGCATGGAAAATTTGAAATCGTTTGTCTCATGTGGGAAGGAGAGCTTGTACATCCTTATAAAACCATTTACCGAATTATCAGTTTAAATCCATTTAAATCACACATTCTCCCCCGATCACAATTATCAAATCATTTGAGATTTGTGATCTCTTATAGATTTAAATTGATTTTGAAAGCTTTTAAGGAGAATTGTGACTTGATTATGAAAGCGATTTAACTGATAATGATCGGATTTAAAGACTTTAAACTCCATTGATAAAACATGCATGAATATCTTTTGAAAACAATTGAATGCCAAATAACTTTTTAATTTAATTGAAATCATTCTCCCCTCAATCAATGACATAGGTTGTTGATTGAGAGATTGATATTTTGACAAATAAGTCAGATGATTATCAAATAGAGACCGAAGTTATTTTTCAAAGCAAGTAGTTTTCAGCAGATAAATGTTTAAAGAATCGAGCATGGAATTTTGAAACATGATAAAGTATGGCTCGTTTCTTTCTTTGAAAAAGCGGGTTATCAAATGACAATAAACCATTGCTTTTCTCCCAAAAATATTTTTAATTTTTAATTTTTTAATTTTTTTTAAGAATTCGAGCAACATCTAAAGTCCCGTGTCATTCTTTGAATGACAAGACAAAGACCGTAGATATTATCGAATCGAGAAAAACATGACAAATTGACAATATTTTTGAAGATTTTTCAATTTTTCGATTTTTATGGTTTTGAAGGTTTTATAATTTTGTATTTTGTTTTTACAATAGATATATACAAGAGATAGATGAAGATAGACCTTTACTCCTCGTCTTCCTCCTCAAGACGTTTGAGTGTTTCTGGTTGAAGACTTTTCAAGCCAAGACGTGGAAGAATAAACTCAAAACGCTCTCTTGGAAGAGCTTTGGTGAAGATGTCCGCTAACCGATATTCGACCTCACAAAATAGAGTTCCACCACACCGTTCTCCACTTGTTCCCCGATGAAATGATGTCGAATGTCGATATGCTTTGCTCTTGAGTGTTGAACGTTGTTGCATGAGAGAGCAATAGCACTTTATTATCACAAAGATAGAGGGATTTTGTTGAATTCAAAGCCATAGTAGATAATTGAGATCTCATCCATAAGATTTGAGCACAACATGATGACATGGCTATGTATTCAGCCTCTATAGAGGAAATAGAAGTACTCATTTGCTTTGAAGACCACCACAAGCTTATCACCCAAAACCGAGCACCTGCATGTACTTCGACGAGTATCTTGACATCCTGATGATCGATCTCGCATAGGTTTAGTGACATACCGTGTCTTCGTACCAAAGTCCCATATTGATGGTTCCTTGGAGATACCGAAAGACCTTTTTAACCGCTTCAAGGTGCTTTTTAGTAGGCTTAGCCTGGTATCTAGCACACATGCAAACAAATAACAAGATGTTCGGTCTACTAGCCGCGGAGGTACATCGGGATCCAATCATACTACGATATTTTGTTTGGTCAATCATGATCCCCGAGTGGTCCTCATCTAGTTTGGTTCGATCAATCATGGGAGTGTCAACAGGTCACTTGAATCAAATCCAAATTTCTTTAAGATCTCAGTAGCATATTTAGATTGATTTATGAAAATGCCTCCTGACTTTGTAAATTTGTAATCCCAAGAAAAATGACATTTGTCCCATCATTGACATTTGAAATTTTGAACTCATTTCATTAGAAAAACGATCACATTCCATTGGGTCTGTCGAGGCAAAAATAATATCATCAACATAAATTTGAACATGAATTAAATGTTTGCCCTTCGTGAACAATGTTGGATCAACTGCTCCTTTGCTAAATCCGGTTGATAGAAGAAACTTTGACAGTATATCATACCATGCCCTTGGAGCTTGCTTTAAACCGTAGAGGCCTTCTTCAAACGATAAACGTGAGTAGGATGCTCTTGATTTACAAATCCTTCAGTTGGTGACGAGACGACTTCTTTAAGATCTCCGCTCGAAATGCCGCTTTCACATCCATCTGATAGACTACCATGTTCTTACTAGCAGCATTAGCCAAAAGATTCTATTGCCTCGATTCGAGCAACTAGAGCAAAAGATTCTTCAAAGTCAATACCCTCAACTTGACGGTATCCTTTAGCAACTAATCGAGCCTTGTTCTTCAACACATCACCATGCTCATCAAGTTTCACTTTGAAGATCCATTTTAGAGCAATAATCATAGCACAATCGGAGCGGTACTAACTCCCATTCATCAAGTCGATCAAACTCATGAATTTCATCTTGCATAGCATTGAACCAACTATCTTCATTCATGGCGGTTTTAACATCTTTTGGTTCGATCTTAGAGAGTACGGAGTTGAAGAAGCACCATAAGGCATCGGTTGCAAGTTGTTTCCGTGTGGATACCGGACGAGAGGGATTTCCAATGATGTTGTCTAATGGATGATCGTGAGTCCATTTTCTCAGGTGTTCATGTGGTAGTTGTTGAGGGACCAAGTAGCAGAGTTGATGTCTCCTCGAAGAAGATGGTTCCGATGAAGATTCAGGAGCAAATATGTTTTCAAATGGAGCATCTTCAGGAGTAGCAAAGGGATTAACTTCATCATTGATGCCAAACACAGTTCCATGATGTACATTTGAAGAATGATGATTTGTTGATGAGATCAAGGATCGCAGAGGTGCTTCTTGACTTAAAGATATTGAGACCGAGGGATTGACTTCATTCACGGAATATGAGCGTACCGCTAGGATCAACACCTCATTAGTACTAGGATCATAAAGTTCATCAAACATAGGATCAAACAATTTCTTTAAATCATCTTCGGATGGAGGTACATATGGAGTTTCTTGAGAAGAGTTTGGAACAAGGGATGAACCAATTGGACTGATTTGAAGTGCGGTCCGAACTCAATTGTTCAGAGCCATTTGACCGGTCACTCATCAAACGTAACGCGGAATTGTTTCCATGATGTTTCGGGTTCTTTTGTTGTAGATTCGTATCCCTTTTTGGTGGTGCATACCCTACAAATACTCCAATGTCTCCTTTAGCTCTAAGTTTGCCTAAGTCTTGACCCTCATTAGTTGGATAGCACAATGCTCCAAACACAACGGGAAAGAGAGATTAGGTTTTCTGTTGTGGACAAGTTCATATGGTGTCTTTCCATGAACAAGGTGAATCGGGAACGATTTTTGTGTGTAGCATGCAAGGGCAATAGCTTCACCCCGAGAAACATTGGAACTTTGAGTAAATCAAGATTGTTCTAGCGGCTTCTACAAGAGTTCGATTTACTTTCAACTACACCGCTCATGAGGAGTTCGTGGAACACTTCTTTGATGGATGATTCCAATGCTTTCATAAAATTCACTAAGTTGTTTGTTAACAAACTCGGCCCATTGTCCGTCCGGATAATTCCGACGGTTTTGTTAAGTCGAACCTGAACTGTTTGATGAGTTTGATGATGATATCAGGAGTTTCATCCTTTGTCCTTAAGAACTTGACCAGGTGAATCTAGAGTAATCATCAACTATAACTAACACATATTTCTTCCCAAAGATATTCTCAGACTCATTGGTCCACATAATATGAATTGTATGAAGAACTTTTGTGACAGAGTTAGTAGGTTTGGGTTTATGGGCATACTTCTTGCTTTTTCCCAATTGACATGCTGAACAAAGATGATCCTTTTCATACTTTAGTCGAGGTAAACCTACAACTAAGTCCTTTCGGGAGAGATCATTGATGGTGCCGAAGTTCAAGTGATTGAGACGACGATGCCATAACCATGACTTTGTTTTGAAGCCTTTGACAACAAGCAAATTGGAGAAGACTTCATCATATCTTCTATAGAGATGGTGTAAAGATTTGAACCACGAAGTTCCTTACCATCAAGCCATTGTTTGATATAGAGAAATGCATATGACCAAGACCTTCCACATAATATACTCTAGAGATAACACTATCACCAACAACATAATCACCATAACCCATAATTGCACCGAAATGATCATTACCGATCTAACTCGTCTCCATGAATTTGCTCTCACGGTTCATGAGCCGACCGTCTCCACCATATGCTTGGAACAGACTGAGTCCGTGTACCACGTAACGATTTGAACGATCCGCAGCTTGAACACGCATACAAGAATGGATAACTGAATAATTAGGATCCCCATGCAAGAATGGGTTCCACTTGGTTAGTAACAAAGAATTGGAACACCCACATCGAAATAGAAACATCCATATCGTAAGTAGAAGCAATGGAATCATTGGGAATAGATGCAATGTCGTGTCTCAGATTTGACCTATTCAAAGTATGTTCACTTCTTAAGGAATAGTTCTACCAGTAGGCATCCATTTTCTAGTGGGCATAATCTTAGCAGTTTGAGAACAAAACCGATTATTCTTATGGCCAAAAGGTATCCAATAATAACCTATCTTTATAAAAGTTCTTCCCGTGGTTTCCAATGTTTTCTAACAATCTTTCGTTTTTGCCATTTTGCCTTCTTTGCACGATTATTAGCATTAACAATTTTAACTGGGCATTTGACAACATTAGACAAAGCATTCACACCACATTCATGATTAGCAATGAATTCAAGCGACATCATTACAAGGTTTGCAAATAGTATCGTAATTCATTAATTACAAGCATTTAAGGCTAATACTAGAATCAACACGATTCGCTTTATTCAACTCAAGCTTAAAGTTCCTAGATTGGTCTTCTACTCTCTTCCAATGCACATTCTTAGCTTGCAAGGTCCTATCATTCCTTGTATTGTCTTGAGACTTTGACCTGCTCGCTTTAATGTCACCTGATTACTCTGTAGAGGAATGGGAACATTAGTTGGTTGATCTAATTTTGCATTCCGAACTTGATGTGCAAGGATCAAGTACTGAAGGCACATTAGTGTATACTTTCTTAAGACCGATTTGAGCTTTTTGGTGCACACTAAAGTTCACTTCTTAGCACTAACATATCCGAATCAACTACTTGAAGGCACATTAGTGTTTCCTTTCTCAAGACTGGGCATAGAACGGATTTCCTGCTTGGCACTAGGCATAGAACAAGGCATCACAGCTTTGCCTTTTGCACCTAAGGTTAAGGATTTGGGACATGTTGCAATTACACATTCTAGCAACTCTTGAGATCGCTTGGCCTGGAGGCAAGCAAACCTAATTTCACTATCAAGAGGTTTGTTAATGAAATCCTCTTCGACAATCTCACTGAGACATTCTAGACTATCCTTAAGGTGAGCACAGTATTCATGAAAAGCATGTTCATTATTCCTAAGATGAGGAGGAATATATTTAACCGCCATGTTGTATTTGCGTCTAAGGGTGACTTTGAGACAACATTCTTATTGAAAACAAGTGGCGCTTTCCCATTTCCTCACTGATTCTCAATTTCCTATTGTAAAGACGTTATTTTTTCGTTGTTTTGGTCACGGGTGACTTTTATTGAATCATATAACTCTTTAAAATGCTGTTTAACTTTTTCATTTTCTTCTAGAAAACTCTCGTTTTCCTTTTGTAAGGCATCAACTAAGTTTTGAAGATGAAAAGTTTGAGAATTCCGAGAATCTAAAGGAGGAGGCATTTGGGAGCCTGTCATATTGTTCGTTTGACCCTTTAATTGAGAGATTTGGGCTTTCAACTTTCTCGATGTTGCACCGAGCTTGAATCGTTCATCACGCTTGTTAATTTGAAAAGCTGATCAAACTCGGAGCATCCGAGGATGTCTTGATATTTGAAGTTTTGACATTTTCTTTAAGATGTTGATATTTTAGTTGTAAATTAAAATGCTCAACTTCCAGTTTAGAAAAATGTTTAACCAAATTGTCGTGATCATCCAGTTCAATTTTCTCGTTTAGTTAGAATTAGTTTTTTCAAGCTCAATGACACGATCATGGGAGACTTTGAGCGCAACCGATAATTCATGAAATTTGGAAGCATTAATGGAACAATTTGTAGCAGTTGAAAAACACATCTTGAGCAATACATTCAGAAATCAAGTTCTCATTTAGTGTATGCAAGTTCTTCCTCTCAATCTCATTATATTTTAGTGCTCGCCCATAGTCACTAACTTCAACTATCATTGCATCAAATTCCTTTTCCATTCCCTTAATATCGGTTTTTATCCCCTTTTTAAGACTCTCAAAGTGATCTTTTAGAAGTTTAAAGAAAGGCATGACCTCGGTTAAATAACATTCTTTCATTTGCTCAAAACCCCTTTCTCCTTCCGTAATACCGGTGGGTGTGATCCTTTTCTTGCAAGTTTTCTCAAAATCAACAAATAGTTGAAGTATAACATATTGGCTAATTAAGGTCTTGCTTTTAGTGGCAATTGTTCTAGGAACAAGATGCATTGGTGTATTAGAGGATACACACGCTCTAGGCATTTTCCAAAGAGGGGGTTGTTTCAACAATATTTTCGCTTATCTAAATCCATTTTCCGTAACACTTGTTCGGAGTCAACAATGTCTGAGGCTTAAACATGTTCAAGGAAATCCAGTTCTCCTTTTTGTAATCATGGGGTGTGATGATTACTTTCTTTTCTTTTACATTTGGATCATCTAGTTTCTTGTTCATCTTTTCCCTAGTGATTTCATCCGATTTCTTATCTTCCTCGTGCACTCAAGCAACTAGGTTTCTGTATAGGTTTAAGGATTTCATTGCCATCATAAAGAACCTTATGAGCATTTCTAGCCCTTTAATGACCTCGATTTGGTTCCTCAACCAGGGGAATGCTATGCTTATCGCTTAAGACTCTATGCTTAGTGATCATGTGAGGAGTCTGAATGGTGTTTCCTTGTACGTACAACTTGTTTTCAAGCTTGTTTTTCAAAGTTTTTAGATTAGAAAAATCATTCAAAAGTTTTGATTCCTTAGCATTAAATTCTTGCTTAAGCATTTTCACATTTTCTTGAAGTTCTTGTTTTTGCTTTAGCTTTTAGAAAGCTTTTCTTGTAAGGAGTTTAACTCTTGTTTTAATACTTCTCTAAAATTACTTTTTCTAATAATTGTACGCATTTGGTCATCCATTTCCCCGCCACGAGTGGTCAACTCAAATTTAGCACGTTGTTCATAAATAGCAACACTTCTTTATAGGCATTAAGTTCAGAGATTACGTGAATCATGTGGGCACATGCAAAGTATTCATCAAAAATATAGTCATTGTTGACCGCAGGAGATGCATCACTTGGTACAACTTCACTTTCACTTTGTTTCACATATTGATCATATGGGACAACATTGATATTACCCATATTTTCAATATTTGATACAAAAGTTTCAGCTTGATAGTACTTTGTCATGCATCTTTGCACATCAAGATCATC
>OU343217.1:230626654-230698923 GCA_910596185.1 Chrysanthemum makinoi | reverse complement strand
CAACAAACGGTTTTCCTAGCACAACTTCGGGGACAAGCTATAGTCAATGACACATCCTACGTCTTAGGGCCGTAAAATAAACTAAGTAGGTGAAGTTTCCTTTATAAAGACGTGGCATCCTTGACTCTTCCCACAAAATTGCAAACCCCACCCTGAACTTGGGTCTCTCCTAATCTTAAGTCGCTCATTCATAATGTCATTGTAAACAACCCATGACGTCACATTAATGAGATTCGTTATCTATGTAGTATGTTCTACATTCCTATATCCAATCATATAGGGATTTGATGTTCCAAGGATTTCCTCTCCTAATCTTTGGGCATATCCTAATGATGGGTGACGAGGATTGTCGACATGTATGGTGGTAAGCAACTTCTTCCTTAGTGGGGTAAAGATTGAAGTAAGCACTATTCTCCTTATTCACATTATCATTCACCAAATCATTACCCGAACTACTGCTAATCATAGAGCCAACAACTGAGGCGCTAACCGCTTTTTCAACAGCGTCCCTAATTCTACTCTCAAATACCCTATGCAAATCTTGAAGATCGTTGTTTCTACTAACATATATGTTGCGACGATTGTTAGAGGGGTGTTGGTCAATGGGTTGCGGTTTGAGTGAATGTGGTTTATTTGGTGGTGGGTTATCACCTTCCATGACGAAAAGTGACGGGATTACTAACAAATTCACGAAGAAGGGGGATAGACTACGAGGAAGCTAAAAAATGAGAAAAAAATCTTACTTGATAGGAATCAAACATGGGAACCTAAACGAGATAGAAATCAAACTAGCTATTCTATTCCCCGGCAGCGGCGCCAAAAACTTGATGTGCGTATAACGTGTTCTGGTCAAAGGAACTTCCTTGTCGAGCAAGTTTTAACACCCTAGGCAAAGTGAACCTAATCAAGTAGTGTAGTATTGGTAAGCCTCGGTATTGATATCGTTCTTAGGAATGCTAGTGAGAGATGCTTTGAGGTTGAGAAAGATTATTTTTACATTTTTTATTTTTTAGAAAGCTAATTGTAAAATCTGGTTCGATTGGGGGTTGGTACTTCTACCGATTACTCTACTTATCTATTTATCTAAACTAAGGGGTAGTCTATGTCTATTGATGTGTGATCGTATGATGATTAAAAATGTGTCTACCTAGATACTATTACTCCCTAGTTATCTTTTATTGGTGGTTGAATTGTCACGTTCTTATTCTTAACGCGTTGTGTTTTCTAAGGTCGTAGGGTATGCTTTTATCCCTAACTCTTTGAGACTACTTTAAGGTTATTGCCTACGAAATCTCTAGGATTCATAAACTAACTCTAAGGTTATCTTTGGATGTTTAGTCTACGATTCCGCTAAGTGACTATAAACTAAGGTTTACAAAGATTACTCAAGCATTAAAAACACAACGATGGCCTAATTCACTGCTAAGCCAATTACAATTAAGATAAGAGACAACCAATCAATAATTAATAACTAGGTTTCATAGATCTAAGCAAACACACAAGAAGTTTAGCGAGACATGTTAAACATGCAAGCATACACACATACAATCGAAGACATAATGAAATCAATGAAGTAAATTACTTATCTTGATGTAAAATAGGGTATGAGAACCCTAAGATACTATCCAAACCGGACCAAATCGTTTTAGGTTTTTACTCCACAAGTCTACCTCTTAAAATTCGGAAAATTCGATTTCTATATATAATTTACATCTCACGACGCCAATTTTTATAGTTGGGAGCCTGGGCCGATCGTAACATATTGGATTTCACAAGCACATAAACAAACTCAAGTTGGTGTATAATATAGATGGTTTAGAGAAAGTGGATATTCTAGAGAGAGAAACTCTTGGAAGGTTAGATTCCACAAAGAACATCCAACCCTCTACCTTGCAAGGTAGAGGGTATTTATAGGTTACAAACTAAGCGACCTCTGACGGCTTTTGTGGATCGGGTATACATTGAGTAAGGCCCGTCCTTCCTCCACTGTGTTGCACTAGACTAAATCTAAGCTAATCACTTACTAACAACTAACATAATAAACTATATGTCTATGAGCTAACTTAAGCTAGATTATACTTGGGGTGATCGGTGCTTTACAATAGAATTTCCAATTCCTAACAATCTCCCCCTAAGGGAGGTCACCCCATGAATTACATTGTGAATCCTAGCATTCTAATAAATCTTCAGTCTTGAGCTCGTAGACTTCACTTCATCAAAGTATTCAAACTATGTGCTTCTGTGGTGATTTCATCATTGTTCAACTACAATGTATGTTTCGTGGAGGTTATTGAGCTGATCCACCTTGATGACCTTTGAGCATTACTAGAGATCATCAGCCACAGCAAATCTCAGCATCTGTGACAACTCGTACTTTCAGGTCATTTCTCAAAACAATTCATGTTTCACTATTTCATCATTTATCGTAAACTAGGTTTTCGTGTTCCAAATTCGCGTAACCTTAATGGTTTAGCGGCGAATTCATGATCATATCATCACGGACATTTCATATAGACTAAGTTTAGTCTACATATCATTAACATTATTTCCATCATATTAGTTCATTCATGATTTTACATTTCACATTTAACGCGTAAATTTCATATTAAATAAACGCTATCGCGTAAGTTATTATTTTGATCATTTAATCCAATACTTCCAAAAATGATCCCGACATATTTTTATACTTACATTTAGTTTATAAAAATAATATTATGAGTTTACCCAGCGTTTTAAATATATTTTGTATATAAATTGTTAAATTTATATTCTGACGGTTTCTTTAAATTCATCCCGATAAATATTTATTCACTCAAATCTTTCAAGAAATGTATTTTTACAATTTTTATGATCTTAATATAATTTACTTTGGTCCATTAAAATTTATTTTAACTAAAACTACTATAGTTTCACAAATGTATACAAGTTACCATTTATCTCAAATACACTTACATTTTGACTTACACATTTTATACATATACATTATATAAAAAAAAAAAAAATTATATTTTGGAAAACATATCCCCTTAAAATCCGGCCATAGGGGGGGGGGAATAAGTCTTGGGTTGGTAAATCTTTCTCACATATCTATATTTGCACACAAACAATTACTTACACATACTTCACAATAATTCAAGCAATCAAAGTTTTTCCTCTCTCTTTTCCCTCTCTCAAAACCGGCCAACAAGAAGGAACAAGAAGAAATCATCCAAAAAATTTCAAGTAAAGTATTTAACAATCTAGTATACACTCTTGTTTAGGTTTTGAAATAAAAACCTAGGGTGTTTAGGTTAAAATCCTTGTTCTAATCACCTCATCAAGTAACTAGTAAGCATATCACTTTCATTTTACATCTTTCATTTTCATTTCATATTTATTTCTTCATATTTTGTGCAAGCATGCAAGACTTATTGTTAGTTATACCATTTTTACATTGATTTTAAGAGTTTGATATATAAAAGTCATCCTATAATTATTCCCTTGTTATATATTGGTCTTGATGATGTCTAGGAACCCATGACACCCTAAGAAGGTGTATGGTAGGATTAGAATAGCTTTGGAGTTGTTTTGAAGGGATTGGAATAGGTTTAGTACGAGAAAACTATTTTCGACAAGTATTAAAAGTGATCTGATCTTATTTTGTTTTTCTGGAAAATCCGACAGTAGACATGAGTTTTTGGCCTAGATAATTAGAAAATATACTTTAAAACGAATCCGTGGCCGCTTGAACGGATTAAAACGGAGTTATAACGAAGAAGTTATGAATTTTTCAAGTTTGACGACGAAATATATATTTTCTGAAAATTTCAGCAACATGTTTTTGTTTTGTACGAGTCAAAAACGAGTCCTAAGCTTTACAAATTGTTTCGACTTATCAAAAATATATTAGTATACTTTGATACGAAGCTAAGGACGTATAATACGTAGAAAACGGATTTGAAACGACTAAGATATACACGTTTTCATAAAATTGCCGTAACTATTATTTTTAGAAAAACTATATTATTTTTATGAGACAAGTGTTACGGTAACTAAAACGACCATGTTGAAGGCTATTTTCAACGATGACGTATAACTTTTTGTAACGAGATGTCTTCTAATAAAATCGAGATCACCAAGCATATTTTTCAAAACGATCAACCGTTTGTATAGCGGAGTTGTAATAAATTATTTACGGTTGCTTAAACTTTGCTGAAACTCACTTTTTAAACCACATTTGGACAAAATCACCATATTTAACCTCTATTATCTTTATGTTCGAGACCTCTATGACGAAAACTCATGTACTAAAACTTCTAGATTTTGATACAAGCTTTCCAAAACCGTTGAGTTCGTTTCCTAACGTTCGACGTACACCGTTTTACGACTAGCTTTTCAAAGCCATTTTTGTCACTTTCATGAAATTTCCGGCGATCATTATTTTACGACGAAAAGTTAAAATTTCATAATAAATCATTAAGAAACCATTGTAGGATGACATTTTGACGTAAATACTTGTAAAGTAATTTAAGAATGGTCAAGACGTTAAAAGAGTATTTTTCGACGATAAGTATTAATTTCAAAACTCGCAAATGGTATAAATAACATACGAAATGCATGCATAACATTACATCATAACTCATTACGTATCATAACATTCATAATAGGTCAAGGTTAAAGTATCACACTACATGTCGGTGTACTCACTTTTGTCATCGCCTCATTTTACCAAGTGAGTTTTCATAGCCCCATTTTCAATTGTTTGGAACTATTTTGGGGGAGATACATGCTTAACTATTTTTCACAAGTACTTAGAGTTTTTAAGGATAACTTCTATCATGATCACCATTGTTTCAAAACTGAATGTTGTACTATATTAGTTGTACTTGTTTGTTTGGTATAGTTCTACGTCAGATAAAGTTCTATGTCGCTTGACTATCGATACATCGTCATTATAAAGTTCTATGTCAGTTGACTACTCGATACATCGTCAGATAAAGTTCTATGTCGATTGACTACTGATACATCGTCGTATAAAGTTCTATGTCAGTTGACTACGATACATCGTCAGTATAATGTTCTAAATCAGTTGACTACTGATACATTGAGTCTAGTCTTATTGATTAAGTGCTATTGTTCTACGTCGAGTTAGGTACTATTGTGAATTCATTTGACATCATGTGTTGCACATAAACTATATACATTTTTGGCAGTGGGTTGTGAACACACAGGTTGCAAGTTTTGTATGGGCGAACTTGAACGAGGGATTTACAATGCCTTTGCTGCATAAACGATTTTGAAGGACTTTACATTTCAACACAAACTCTATGAACTCACTCAACCTTTGTGTTGACACTTTTTAGCATGTTTTATCTCAGGTATCTAAGGCATACACTTCATGGCATGCATGTGGACTTATCATAAGAGTCGTGGTGACGACGCAGCTCTCTCTGGATTTATGCACTTTAAAAACATCGTTTGAATTGTAACAAACTTATTTCCGTACAAGTTGATTTTCATTTGGGACCTACATTTTGTAAACTCTGATTGTTTTATTAAATCAAACGATGTGTTTTCCAAACGACACTTTAGGTCGTTCAATGTAATCTGCGATTGTGATGCTATGACAGGTCAATCCCCGGAATTCCATTCATTTGCAAAACAGGTAATTTGGGGTGTGGACAGATTGGCATCATAGCTTCAGTTATAGAGAACTATGTTGCATCATTGACCCTAGACTATAACTACATCATCATAGCATCTCATCATTTCATCATAAGTGCATACTCATTGTACATGCGGGTTTATGACTTAATACCAAACATCATATGAGTCGATTAGTCCAAGCATTGCATAGTTACTCCTAAATTATACATAGCCGGATCACCTATGTCTAATTCAGAAAGAATCATGCAATGAATGGAGTAGTAGGCTTATATGTGTAAGCAATTCTATGACCGAGCCAAATTTTCAAAAGACCCGTTACTCAAACCGATTTAGCCTAATCTCATGACAGTTCTTGTTTGATGAGTTGTGAGATTAAGTAAAAATCGGTTACCTAAGAAGTCTTTTGAGGGTTTTGCTCGAGAATGGGAAAGTTTGCCACATCAAACCCTAAACCGTAGAGACTAACATGGACTGAATTCAGGGACTGAATTCCTTTTTGGTTGGGCGAATGTGACAACTCGTACTTTCAGGTCATTTCTCAAAACAATTCATGTTTCACTATTTCATCATTTATCGTAAACTAGGTTTTCGTGTTCCAAATTCGCGTAACCTTAATGGTTTAGCGGCGAATTCATGATCATATCATCACGGACATTTCATATAGACTAAGTTTAGTCTACATATCATTAACATTATTTCCATCATATTAGTTCATTCATGATTTTACATTTCACATTTAACGCGTAAATTTCATATTAAATAAACGCTATCGCGTAAGTTATTATTTTGATCATTTAATCCAATACTTCCAAAAATGATCCCGATATATTTTTATACTTACATTTAGTTTATAAAAATAATATTATGAGTTTACCAGTGTTTAAATATATTTTGTATATAAATTGTTAAATTTATATAATTACGACGCTTTTTTAAATTCAACCCGATAAATATTTATTCACTCAAATCTTTCAAGAAATGTATTTTTACAATTTTTATGATCTTAATATAATTTACTTTGGTCCATTAAAATTTATTTTAACTAAAACTACTATAGTTACACAAATGTATACAAGTTACCATTTATCTCAAATACACTTACATTTTGACTTACACATTTTATACATATACATTATATATATATAAAAAAAAAAAAAATTATATTTTGAAAACATATCCCTTAAATCCGCCATAGGGGGAATAAGTCTTGGGTTGGTAAATCTTTCTCACATATCTATATTTGCACACAAACAATTACTTACACATACTTCACAATAATTCAAGCAATCAAAGTTTTTTCCTCTCTTTTTCCCTCTCTCAAAACCTACCAACAAAAAGGAACAAGAAGAAATCATCCAAAAATTTTCAAGTAAAGTATTTAACAATCTAGTATACACTCTTGTTTAGGTTTCTTTTGAAATAAAACCTAGGGTGTTTAGGTTAAAATCCTTGTTCTAATCACCTCATCAAGTAACTAGTAAGCATATCACTTTCATTTTACATCTTTCATTTTCATTTCATATTTATTTCTTCATATTTTGTGCAAGCATGCAAGACTTATTGTTGTTTATACCATTTTTACATTGATTTTAAGAGTTTGATATATAAAAGTCATCCTATAATTATTCCCTTGTTATATATTGGTCTTGATGATGTTTAGGAACCCATGACACCCTAAGAAGGTGTATGGTAGGATTAGAATAGCTTTGGAGTTGTTTTGAAGGGATTGGAATAGGTTTAGTACGAGAAAAACTATTTTTGACAAGTATTAAAAGTGATCTGATCTTAATTTGTTTTTCTGGAAAATCCGACAGTAGACATGAGTTTTTGGCCTAGATAATTAGAAAATATACTTTAAAACGAATCCGTGGCCGCTTGAACGGATTAAAACGGAGTTATAACGAAGAAGTTATGAATTTTTTCAAGTTTGACGACGAAATATATATTTTCTGAAAATTTCAAACATGTTTTGTTTTGTACGAGTCAAAAACGAGTCCTAAGCTTTACAAATTGTTTCGACTTATCAAAAATATATTAGTATACTTTGATACGAAGCTAAGGACGTATAATGCGTAGAAAACGGATTTGAAACGACTAAGATATACATCGCCATAAAATTGCCGTAATATTATTTTTAGAAAAACTATATTATTTTTATGAGACAAGTGTTACGGTAACTAAAACGACCATGTTGAAGGCTATTTTTAACGATGACGTATAACTTTTTGTAACGAGATGTCTTCTAATAAAATCGAGATCACCAAGCATATTTTTCAAAATGATCAACCGTTTGTATAGTGGAGTTGTAATAAATTATTTACGGTTGCTTAAACTTTGCCGAAACTCACTTTTTAAACCACATTTGGACAAAATCACCATATTTAACCTCTATTATCTTTATGTTCGAGACCTCTATGACGAAAACTCATGTACTAAAACTTCTAGATTTTGATACAAGCTTTCCAAAACCGTTGAGTTCGTTTCCTAACGTTCGACGCGATAACCGTTTCACGACTAGCTTTTCAAAGCCATTTTTGTCACTTTCATGAAATTTCCGACGACATTATTTTACGACGAAAAGTTAAAATTTCATAATAAATCATTAAGAAACCATTGTAGGATGACATTTTGACGTAAATACTTGTAAAGTAATTTAAGAATGGTCAAGACGTTAAAAGAGTATTTTTCGACGATAAGTATTAATTTCAAAACTCGCAAATGGTATAAATAACATACGAAATGCATGCATAACATTACATCATAACTCATTACATATCATAACATTCATAATAGGTCAAGGTTAAAGTATCACCTTACATCTCGGTGTACTCACTTTTGTCATCGCCTCATTTTACCAAGTGAGTTTCATAGCCCCATTTTCAATTGTTTGGAACTATTTTGGGGGAGATACATGCTTAACTATTTTCACAAGTACTTTAGATTTTTAAGGATAACTTCTATCATGATCACCATTGTTTCAAAACTGAATGTTGTACTATATTAGTTGTACTTGTTTGTTTGGTATAGTTCTACGTCAGATAAAGTTCTATGTCGATTGACTACTGATACATCACGATAAAGTTCTATGTCAGTTGACTCTTGATACATCGTCAGATAAAGTTCTATGTCGGGTTGACTTAACTGATACATCGTCAGATAATGTTCTAAATCGATTGACTACTGATACATTGAGTCTTAGTCTTATTGATTAAGTGCTATTGTTCTACGTCAAGTTAGGTACTATTGTGAATTCATTTGACATCATGTGTTGCACATAAACTATATACATTTTTGGCGTGGGTTGTGAAACACAGGTTGCAAATTTTATATGGGCGGAACTTGGAACTGAGTGGATTTACAATGCCTTTGCTTTGCATAAACCATTTTGAAGGACTTTACATTTCAACACAAACTCTATGAACTCACTCAACCTTTGTGTTGACACTTTTAGCATGTTTTATCTCGGGTATCTAAGGCATACACTTCATGGCATGCATGTGGACTTATCATAGAGTCGTGGTGACGACGCGCCTCTCTGGATTTATGCACTTTAAAACATCGCTTGAATTGTAACAAACTTATTTCCCTACAAGTTGATTTTCATTTTGGACCTACATTTTGTAAACTCTGATTGTTTTATTAAATCAAACGATGTGTTTTCCAAACGACACTTTAGGTCGTTCAATGTAATCTGCGATTGTGATGCTATGACAGTCAATCCCTCAGAATTCCATTCCGCTGCAAAACAGGTAATTGGGGTGTGACAGTTGGCATCGAAGCTTCGGTTATAGAGAACTAGGTTGCATCATTGACCCTAGACTATAACCGCATCATCATAGCATCTCATCATTTCATCATAAGTGCATACTCATTGTACATGTGGGTTTATGACTTAATACCAAACATCATATGAGTCGATTAGTCCAAGCATTGCATAGTTACTCCTAAATTATACATAGCCTGATCACCTATTTCTAATTCAGGAAGAATCATGCAATGAATGGAGTAGTAGGCTTATATGTGTAAGTAATTCTATGACCGAGCCAAATTTTCAAAAGACCCGTTACTCAAACCGATTTAGCCTAATCTCATGACAGTTCTTGTTTGATGAGTTGTGAGATTAAGTAAAAATCGGTACCTAAGAAGTCTTTTGAGGGTTTTGCTCGAGAATGGGAAAGTTTGCCACATCAAACCCTGAACCGTAGAGACTAACATGGACTGAATTCGTGGATGAATTCCTTTTTGGTTGGGCTTAATGTGACAACTCGCATTTCGGTCATTTCTCAAAACAATTCATGTTTCACTATTTCATCATTTATCGTAAACTAGGTTTCGCGTTCCAAATTCGCGTACCCTTAATGGTTTAGCGGCGAATTCATGATCATATCATCACGGACATTTCATATAGACTAAGTTTAGTCTACATATCATTAACATTATTTCCATCATATTAGTTCATTCATGATTTTACATTTCACATTTAACGCGTAAATTTCATATTAAATAAACGCTATCGCGTAAGTTATTATTTTGATCATTTAATCCAATACTTCCAAAAATGATCCCGACATATTTTCATACTTACATTTAGTTTATAAAAATAATATTATGAGTTTACCCAGCGTTTTAAATATATTTTGTATATAAATTGTTAAATTTATATATTATTACGACGCTTTCTTTTAAATTCAACCCGATAAATATTTATTCACTCAAATCTTTCAAGAAATGTATTTTTACAATTTTTATGATCTTAATATAATTTACTTTGGTCCATTAAAATTTATTTTAACTAAAACTACTATAGTTTCACAAATGTATACAAGTTACCATTTATCTCAAATACACTTACATTTTGACTTACACATTTTATACATATACATTATATAAAAAAATATATATATATATATATTGGAAAACATATCCCCTTAAAAATCCGCCATAGGGAATAAGTCTGGGTTGGTAAATCTTTCTCACATATCTATATTTGCACACAAACAATTACTTACACATACTTCACAATAATTCAAGCAATCAAAGTTTTTCCTCTCTCTTTTCCCTCTCTCAAAACCGGCCAACAAGAAGGAACAAGAAGAAATCATCCAAAAATTTTCAAGTAAAGTATTTAACAATCTAGTATACACTCTTGTTTAGGTTTTGAAATAAAAACCTAGGGTGTTTAGGTTAAAATCCTTGTTCTAATCACCTCATCAAGTAACTAGTAAGCATATCACTTTCATTTTACATCTTTCATTTTCATTTCATATTTATTTCTTCATATTTTGTGCAAGCATGCAAGACTTATTGTTAGTTATACCATTTTTACATTGATTTTAAGAGTTTGATATATAAAAGTCATCCTATAATTATTCCCTTGTTATATATTGGTCTTGATGATGTCTAGGAACCCATGACACCCTAAGAAGGTGTATGGTAGGATTAGAATAGCTTTGGAGTTGTTTTGAAGGGATTGGAATAGGTTTAGTACGAGAAAACTATTTTCGACAAGTATTAAAAGTGATCTGATCTTATTTTGTTTTTCTGGAAAATCCGACAGTAGACATGAGTTTTTGGCCTAGATAATTAGAAAATATACTTTAAAACGAACTGGCGCTTGAACGGATTAAAACGGAGTTATAACGAAGAAGTTATGAATTTTCAAGTTTGACGACGAAATATATATTTTCTGAAAATTTCAGCAACATGTTTTTGTTTTGTACGAGTCAAAAACGAGTCCTAAGCTTTACAAATTGTTTCGACTTATCAAAAATATATTAGTATACTTTGATACGAAGCTAAGGACGTATAATAAGTAGAAAACGGATTTGAAACGACTAAGATATACACGTTTTCATAAAATTGCCGAAACTATTATTTTTAGAAAAACTATATTATTTTTATGAGACAAGTGTTACGGTAACTAAAACGACCATGTTGAAGGCTATTTTCAACGATGACGATAACTTTTGTAACGAGATGTCTTCTAATAAAATCGAGATCACCAAGCATATTTTTCAAAACGATCAACCGTTTGTATAGCGGAGTTGTAATAAATTATTTACGGTTGCTTAAACTTTGCCGAAACTCACTTTTTAAACCACATTTGGACAAAATCACCATATTTAACTTCTATTATCTTTATGTTCGAGACCTCTATGACGAAAACTCATGTACTAAAACTTCTAGATTTTGATACAAGCTTTCCAAAACCGTTGAGTTCGTTTCCTAACGTTCGACGCATAACGCTTTACGACTAGCTTTTAGAAGCCATTTTTGTCACTTTCATGAAATTTCCGACGACATTATTTTACGACGAAAAGTTAAAATTTCATAATAAATCATTAAGAAACCATTGTAGGATGACATTTTGACGTAAATACTTGTAAAGTAATTTAAGAATGGTCAAGACGTTAAAAGAGTATTTTTCGACGATAAGTATTAATTTCAAAACTCGCAAATGGTATAAATAACATACGAAATGCATGCATAACATTACATCATAACTCATTACGTATCATAACATTCATAATAGGTCAAGGTTAAAGTATCACACTACATCTCGGTGTACTCACTTTTGTCATCGCCTCATTTTACCAAGTGAGTTTTCATAGCCCCATTTTCAATTGTTTGGAACTATTTTGGGGGAGATACATGCTTAACTATTTTTCACAAGTACTTAGAGTTTTTAAGGATAACTTCTATCATGATCACCATTGTTTCAAAACTGAATGTTGTACTATATTAGTTGTACTTGTTTGTTTGGTATAGTTCTATCAGGATAAAGTTCTATGTCGCCGACCATTGATACTAATGATACATCGTCAGATAAAGTTCTATGTCAGTTACTCTCATACATCGTCGATAAAGTTCTATGTCAGCTTGACTACTGATACATCGTCAGATAAAGTTCTATGTGCTTGACTACTGATACATCGTCAGATAATGTTCTAAATCAGTTGACTACTGATACATTGAGTCTAGTCCTAATGATTAAGTGCTATTGTTCTACTTGAAAGTTAGGTACTATTGTGAACTCATTTGACATCATGTGTTGCACATAAACTATATACATTTTTGGCAGTGGGTTGTGAACACACAGGTTGCAAGTTTTGTATGGGCGGAACTTGGAACTGAGTGGATTTACAATGCCTTTGCTGCATAAACGATTTTGAAGGACTTTACATTTCAACACAAACTCTATAAACTCACTCAACCTTTGTGTTGACACTTTTAGCATGTTTTATCTCAGGTATCTAAGGCATACACTTCATGGCATGCATGTGGACTTATCATAAGAGTCGCGTGACCGACGCGTCTCTCCGGATTTATGCACTTTTAAAACATCGTTTGAATTGTAACAAACTTATTTCCGCACAAGTTGATTTTCATTTGGGACCTACATTTTGTAAACTCTGATTGTTTTATTAAATCAAACGATGTGTTTTCCAAACGACACTTTAGGTCGTTCAATGTAATCGCTGATTGTGATGCTATGACAGTAATCCCGTGAATTCCATTCACGCTGAAAAACGTGTAATTTGGGGGTGTGACAGATTGGCATCGAGCTTCGTATATAGAGAACTAGGTTGCATTATTGACCCTAGACTATAACTGCATCATCATAGCATCTCATCATTTCATCATAAGTGCATACCATTGTACATGCGGTTTATGACTTAACACTAAACATCATATGAGTCGATTAGTCCAAGCATTGCATAGTTACTCCTAAATTATACATAGCCTGATCACCTATGTCTAATTCAATAAGAATCATGCAATGAATGGAGTAGTAGGCTTATATGTGTAAGTTATTCTATGACCGAAAGCCAAATTTTCAAAAGACTCAGTACATTCAAACCGATTTAGCTTAATCTCATGACAGTTCTTGTTTGATGAGTTGTGAGATTAAGTAAAAATCGGTTACCTAAGAAGTCTTTTGAGGGTTTTGCTCGAGAATGGGAAAGTTTGCCACATCAAACCCTAAACCGTAGAGACTAACATGGACTGAATTCAGGGACTGAATTCCTTTTTGGTTGGGCGAATGTGACAACTCGTACTTTCAGGTCATTTCTCAAAACAATTCATGTTTCACTATTTCATCATTTATCGTAAACTAGGTTTTCGTGTTCCAAATTCGCGTAACCTTAATGGTTTAGCGGCGAATTCATGATCATATCATCACGGACATTTCATATAGACTAAGTTTAGTCTACATATCATTAACATTATTTCCATCATATTAGTTCATTCATGATTTTACATTTCACATTTAACGCGTAAATTTCATATTAAATAAACGCTATCGCGTAAGTTATTATTTTGATCATTTAATCCAATACTTCCAAAAATGATCCCGACATATTTTTATACTTACATTTAGTTTATAAAAATAATATTATGAGTTTACCCAGCGTTTTAAATATATTTTGTATATAAATTGTTAAATTTATATAATTACGACGGTTTCTTTAAATTCAACCCGATAAATATTTATTCACTCAAATCTTTCAAGAAATGTATTTTTTACAATTTTTATGATCTTAATATAATTTACTTTGGTCCATTAAAATTTATTTTAACTAAAACTACTATAGTTTCACAAATGTATACAAGTTACCATTTATCTCAAATACACTTACATTTTGACTTACACATTTTATACATATACATTATATATATATATAAAAAAAAAAAAAAAAAATTATATTTTGGAAAACATATCCCCTTAAAATCCGGCCATAGGGAATAAGTCTTGGGTTGGTAAATCTTTCTCACATATCTATATTTGCACACAAACAATTACTTACACATACTTCACAATAATTCAAGCAATCAAAGTTTTTCCTCTCTCTTTTCCCTCTCTCAAAACCGGCCAACAAAAAGGAACAAGAAGAAATCATCCAAAAATTTTCAAGTAAAGTATTTAACAATCTAGTATACACTCTTGTTTAGGTTTTGAAATAAAAACCTAGGGTGTTTAGGTTAAAATCCTTGTTCTAATCACCTCATCAAGTAACTAGTAAGCATATCACTTTCATTTTACATCTTTCATTTTCATTTCATATTTATTTCTTCATATTTTGTGCAAGCATGCAAGACTTATTGTTAGTTATACCATTTTTACATTGATTTTAAGAGTTTGATATATAAAAGTCATCCTATAATTATTCCCTTGTTATATATTGGTCTTGATGATGTCTAGGAACCCATGACACCCTAAGAAGGTGTATGGTAGGATTAGAATAGCTTTGGAGTTGTTTTGAAGGGATTGGAATAGGTTTAGTACGAGAAAAACTATTTTCGACAAGTATTAAAAGTGATCTGATCTTATTTTGTTTTTCTGGAAAATCCGACAGTAGACATGAGTTTTTGGCCTAGATAATTAGAAAATATACTTTAAAACGAATCCGTGGCCGCTTGAACGGATTAAAACGAGTTATAACGAAGAAGTTATGAATTTTTCAAGTTTGACGCATAAATATATATTTTCTGAAAATTTCAGAACATGTTTTTGTTTTGTACGAGTCAAAAACGAGTCCTAAGCTTTACAAATTATTTTGACTTATCAAAAATATATTAGTATACTTTGATACTAAGCTAGGACGATAATATGTAGAAAACGGATTTGAAACGACTAAGATATACACGTTTTCATAAAATTGCCGTAACTATTATTTTTAGAAAAACTATATTATTTTTTACGAGACAAGTGTTACGGTAACTACAACGACCATGTTGAAGGCTATTTTTAACGATGACGTATAACTTTTTGTAACGAGATGTCTTCTAATAAAATCGAGATCACCAAGCATATTTTTCAAAACGATCAACCGTTTGTATAGCGGAGTTGTAATAAATTATTTACGGTTGCTTAAACTTTGCCGAAACTCACTTTTTAAACCACATTTGGACAAAATCACCATATTTAACCTCTATTATCTTTATGTTCGAGACCTCTATGACGAAAACTCATGTACTAAAACTTCTAGATTTTGATACAAGCTTTCCAAAACCGTTGAGTTCGTTTCCTAACGCTCGACGCATTAATCGCTTTATTTACTAGCTTTTCAAAGCCATTTTTGTCACTTTCATGAAATTTCCGACGACATTATTTTACGACGAAAAGTTAAAATTTCATAATAAATCATTAAGAAACCATTGTAGGATGACATTTTGACGTAAATACTTGTAAAGTAATTTAAGAATGGTCAAGACGTTAAAAGAGTATTTTTCGACGATAAGTATTAATTTCAAAACTCACAAATGGTATAAATAACATACGAAATGCATGCATAACATTACATCATAACTCATTACGTATCATAACATTCATAATAGGTCAAGGTTAAAGTATCACACTACATCTCGGTGTACTCACTTTTGTCATCGCTCATTTTTACCAAGTGAGTTTTCATAGCCCCATTTTCAATTGTTTGGAACTATTTTGGGGAGATACATGCTCAACTATTTTTCACAAGTACTTAGAGTTTTTAAGGATAACTTCTATCATGATCACCATTGTTTCAAAACTGAATGTTGTACTATATTAGTTGTACTTGTTTGTTTGGTATAGTTCTACGTCAGATAAAGTTCTATGTCACTACCGATACATCGTCCGTATAAAGTTCTATGTCAGTTGACTACCGATACATCGTCAGATAAAGTTCTATGTCGGTTGACTCGATACATCGTCGTTATAAAGTTCTATGTCAGTTGACTACTGATACATCGTCAGATAATGTTCTAAATCAGTTGACTACTGATACATTGAGTATAGTTTTATTGATTAAGTGCTATTGTTCTACGTCGAGTTAGGTACTATTGTGAATTCATTTGACATCATGTGTTGCACATAAACTATATACATTTTTGGCAGTGGGTTGTGAACACACAGGGTGCAAGTTTTGTATGGGCGGAACTTGGAACTGAGTGGATTTACAATGCCTTGCTGCATAAACGATTTTTGAAGGACTTTACATTTCAACACAAACTCTATGAACTCACTCAACCTTTGTGTTGACACTTTTAGCATGTTTTATCTCAGTATCTAAGGCATACACTTCATGGCATGCATGTGGACTTATCATAAGAGTCGTGGGTGACGAATGCGCTCTCCTGGATTTATGTACTTTAAAACATCGTTTGAATTGTAACAAACTTATTTCCGCACAAGTTGATTCTCATTTGGGACCTACATTTTGTAAACTCTGATTGTTTTATTAAATCAAACGATGTGTTTTCAAACGACACTTTAGGTCGTTCAATATAACTGTGATTGTGATGCTATGACGGTGGGCCAATCCTCGTGAATTTATTCCATTCAAGAAAACAGGTAATTTGGGGTGTGACAAAGATCACCCATTGTTGTGTTGCCCGATATCATGTTGTGACATTTGGACCGACATGCTCACATTCTGGATCATGATTTCTTCTTATCAGATTAGCGGAAGTTTTCGTTGATTCATGATATTGGCAGCAGCGTAGCAGAAGCATGGAGTTAGAATATCGGAGTCATTGATGCACTAATCATGATATCTTTGTAGATGAATGTGTTGTGTGAGCATGCGGCTATGGATTGACCGCTCCATTCTCGGATCACGCAAGAACGTCGGGCGTGTACCTGCATACAAATGCTTAGCAATAAAGCACAATTGAAGGTATCTTTGATCACTTTCGTGAATTCGGTACACGCCCACGTTCTAATGATCAAGCATTACAAGTATCGCCTGGATCGTATAATTCCAAAGAATTTCCATGAAAGGGTTTCGCATACCGCTCTAGCTGTTTCAAACCGAACGTCTCAAAGAAGACAACACGGAGTGAGTGAACCAAATGAAATGAGATTCACCGATTGATGAAAAGAGATTTGAGAAACAATCGAGTATCGCTCAATAGAAATTGTTTTTGCAATACAACGAAGGTTTTAATGAAAATCAATTATCAATCATAAACACCTTTTCTTTTGAGAAATAGTACCAATCGATGTGCAAAAGAGAAGAGTTTTTGAGCACAACGACCGGTTTTACAAAGGTATCCGTCAATCCATAACTGAACAGTGATTGATTCAAAAGATTTAATCGCCCCATTGTTTCTGTTCAGTTGTCACATGGTTGATCTATTGGATAGATCTCACATGCCACCTACCAGGAGCTTGTTTGATGTTGGCTCCAGAAGGCTTTCCATATTCATTGTGAATATATATTCATATCACTCAGATGTTCTGGCAATACCACAAGGATAATGCGTAGGACTCATAAGATATAATCTCTCTTTCCACATTGTGTGAAACAGAGAGTCTTCATTGAAAGTGTCCTAATGAGATTTATTGATGATCTCTTGGCTCTAGACTCAATTGTGCATATTTGGTTCCTATGCCGGAGACTAGGAAGAGGGTCTCCTACTTCAATATCAGCAATCTTTAAGAGAAAGTCGATAGATTATGTCGGTTCCCCGTGAGAATGAAACAAGTCCTTTTAAGAGGAACTTGAGTGGTTTGGAAAGTTGAAGTGTAGTGCGTCACTGGGTCCATGACGTCTTGTCTTCAATACCGATGTTACCTTGGTAACCACCAGTAGTATATGAATTGAACCCGGTTTCTGCCCTAAGGTTGAATAAATGGAGGGCTATTTGTTTTCACCCTTTTCACATTCAATTCTTTTTCATTCTTCAACCCCGGTTCAAGCTACCGAGACTTCATAGCAAGAACCTTGTTGGGTTTATTCTAGTACTAGCTCAGTCTCAGTCTGCACTCTTCCCATATCTCACTTTTCTCCTTTTTTTCATCATACCTAAGGACTTCTACACTATCTAGTGGATTGTCCCTGGGTAGATCCCTCCGGTTCTGGCGGATCATGGGACCTCAACCTAACCTTATCATCCTTATATCACCATGCACAAAGTAGAGTTGGTCGGTCTTTTGGTACAGTTCATTCCTTCTTGAAACCAATTGAAAAAACATTTGAACAATCAATCAAGGTACTTGTGATATAAAATCAAACCATTTTGTACCTTAATTGTTTTGATCATTTAGAAAAGCTCCCCCTCAACATGTGCATATGATTTTGAAATTGTTTAGCACATGGAGCCAAGAGATCTTTGAAATAATTTCTTGATCACAATTTCCTTAAGAAAAGCCATTTGATTTTCTTGGTAAATTCTCCCCCTCAATATGTGTGTAGAATATTTGAAATCATTTTGACACATAGAGGAAAGAGACCTTTGAAGTACTACCACGAATACCAAACATTTAGAAACCATTTAACACACAATCAAGGTACCTTATATAAAAGCATGGAAAACTTTGTACCTTGAAGGTTTGAATTTGTTTGAAATGCCCCCTTAATATATGTTTCGAGATTCGAAAATAGTTTAGCACATATTAGAGAGCAGTATGCACTTTGAGACAAAAATGGTCATTTTTTATCATCTTTCATATTTATATCACATTTTCTCCAGCGATCAAAAATTTCAAATCCTTTGAGATTTTGGATCTCAAGTGATTTAAATATGTATGAGACAAAACATTTGTTGGAGAAAAATGTGTCCAATTTTATATAATCAGAAGTGGAAAACACTGAAGTTCCCTAGGGAAACCACAGTACATAACCTATCACTATTACATGCATTATAGTTGTTCATAGTTTGTACACCACATATTACACATAAATAGTACAAAACAGAAACTACTTCCTAAGATGTCTTCATTCATTTCTTTGAAGTAGTTTGTAATGACCTTCACGAAGTCTACCACCAACAAAACTTTCAAGGCTGAGGAAGATCATTCGAGTCTTAAGTCTTCGCTTGATTGCAGCAATGAAATCTTCACACCTCTTTAAGTCCTCATCGCAGAATTTAGTTTTGTTCCACGGCTTCAGATCAACTCTGATTTCTTTCACTCTGGAGTTCAATTCTTCTTCTAACATCTTGAGAGTACCATCACTGAATTTGTAGAGCTCGCACAATCTCATCAGATGCGAGTCCCGTGATCTGTCGTGGAAGAGGATGGCTCGGGGTGTCAAGCACTCTATAGTCGCGGACGAAATTCATGTCCTTGGCATCCCATTGTGGCCTTGTTAAATTGACCTCGAGTCGGTAGCTTTCCATCCCAAGCTGAAATTCCTCAACCCGCCGGATGACTAAGCCTCGATCCAAAGATTGACAAATGCGAGAGAGCTTTCTTTTCACGAGCTGGTAGGTTTTCAAGGTGTCCTTGAAGGTTCAAAAGATAGAGATCTTCAAAGTCATTTGGCATCAGATGTTTAAAGTCGTTTTCTTCAATAACATGATCCATCTTGTTCGCTCTTCGAAGAACAATCTTCTTAAGGTAATCATAGCCATAGATTTGGAAGATATCTACACTAACAACACTTAAAATTCGCACCTTGGATCGAACATCTCTGCGACTCTTATCAGCACCATGTCTCTCGATGTAGAAATTTTTCTTTTTGTACCACCAATGAGAAATACCATATGAAGCGGCAATGTCATACTTTTGTTCTTTGTCAGCCCGAATTGATCGGAACCATCTGTTCAAGTCCCTGAAAGAGTAGGTTGCGCTTTCATCTTTGAGATCGATAGAGCTGGTCTTCTTTCAAGAGAACGAGCACAAAGATAATCCGGTCATGGTTGAAGAAGAACTCGATGAATAGTCATTTGTCCAGTTCACCACCGAGAGGAAGAGGCTTGTTCACATTGAACCGACTGATCTGCTCACCGACTTGATCATTCAAAGATATTATGGCATTCTTCCATCGGTATTGAGCTGATTGGCATCAAAGTGAAAGACCTTGACAATTTCAAAACCTTGTCCTTCAAGATCCTTTGAAGTGATGGATGATATTCCCTTCTGTTCACAAAACCATTTAATGAAACTGCCCATATCTCCAGTGACATGAAGGAGAGAGTCTTTATCTGGGGTTTCATAGTTAGTGGAAATTGTGGAAGCCCAGTTGTTGTCGAGGATTATCATGTCAGTCTCTGGGATGGACCATGAGGGTTCTGGAGTGTGAGGTCTCTCTTTAGTGAGCCAACTTTGATGGTGTCTTTGAAGGTGCCACTTTAGATGTGTTAGAGCGTTCTCCTGATACGTATGTATCAAACCATTCATCTTCAGACGGCTTGGGAATATGCTTGGTGGATGCATCATCTTCATCGGATTCGACTCGCCATGACATACGACTCTTCATGAACCATTTGATCTTCGGAATGAAGAGATCGTGGTGTGAACCTTGAATCAACCGTTGTCCAAGCTGCAAATTTCTTCTGAGTTCCCTGTTCTCCGGAAGGACTAGATTGATTGGAAGGTTTTGGTGGTGATGATGGTGGTTGTGGTGAAGGTGTAGTAGTTGTGCTGAAGATCCACCAGCACGAAGCTCCAGCCTCCAGTTGGAGGTGGTGGCTTGGGACCTCCAGACTTATCAGTAGTTTTCTCTAGAACAGTCTTTCTTTTCTTCTTATTATCCATTTCTTGTACATCTTCCACAAACTGCTGATAATTGTCAAGTCTCATTGATTCCTCGAGTGCTTCGTATAGTTTCTAATGTGTATCGTTCAAATGCTCTCTCAGATCATACATTCTTCGAGAGAGCTGATCTCATATAAGAGATTGGTAAGTCTTTAAATCGTTGAAGTAACGGAGCCTTCATTGCCCATTCAACTGCATCTTTGATATCATCTTCTACTGCCTTTGTAATAACCTCATTGATTTTAAAATTCTCCAACTTTTTGACACGACTATCAAGATTATTGACGGCGATAGGAAAATGCTTCTCAAAGGTTGCAATACGTGTCATGGCCTCTTCAAGCAATCGCCAGAGATTTGACCGAGGCGTGAAGTGATGTGGTGAGGCAGAGGAGTATCTGTGTCGAAACTGTAACCACTGGTTCAAGTGATTGATCATTAGTAGGATCAGTGGGTGAAGTGCGGTTGTTTGAGCAGGTTTGGGGTGGAAGTGCGGTTTCAAAAGTAGGAGCGCATATAGAGGATGGTTGAAGTGTCTTGTGAATGTTGACAGAAACATGGACTCGCTTCTTCTCCTTGTCGTTACCTTGCTTAAGAGTCTCAGTGTCTAAAGGTTTGTCATTAATAAACTGATCACCAAAGGAGAAGTCTGTATCAAGATTCTTCAATGAGGGTAGAGAGTCATTTGACAGATTTGGTTCTTCCAAGTGCCTGGACTCATCAGATCTTGACTCAAGGTTTGTAGAGTCTCCGAGCGAGTGAGTCTTGACATGTTTCTCTGTGAGACATGTTGCAACTCTTCCTCAACATTTTGCTCAGACTGGGAATCACTTGATGCAGGAGTTTCTTTTTGTGCTTCAGATACCTCCTTTTCCAATCCAGAATGTTCTTGAGCTGAAGATGATTCAACGCTTCTTTTCTTCAGCTCAAAATGAGTGGTAGTTCTTGATGGTGAAGAGGAGAAGGTCAGAAGCATGTGAGCAGCTTGTTCTACACCAACAATCCCTTTCCCTTTGTCTTGTGAGATTGGTCTTGTTTGGCGAGGCACTTGTTCAGGTTCTCTTAGCACTACTCCTCCAACTGGTGCTCTCACATTCTGACTTTCTAGGCTTTGCTTGATCCCTAGTTGCAGAGCAGCATCATCTTCATCAATCATACTCGTATTACCCCTTGAAACCTCAGTTTCCTCAACATTTCCCTTTCTCACTTCCTTCTTCTTTCTTTTCTGCTTCTGGGTTGTGGTGTCAGTAGGTTGTGACCTTTCAAGTCTCTTTTTAGGAAGAGCAGCATATGAAGTCTTTGAAGTCTTTGAGCCAGAAACAGACTTAGTTGATTTGGATTGTGGTGGATTGGGAGAGACATCATCATTAACACCGGATCTGGAAGCCCTTTTCTTGTATAGTTTGAAGTAATCCGTCTTCTTAATATCGTCAATGAGAAGACTATCAGGAATTGCCAGACCATAGATCTCCTTATCCATACCTTTAGCAACATATTTAAGGTTACCCAGAACAAATCTATCCTTTGCATTATGTAGGGCTGATTCACTCCTAGGGTTGAAGTTGTGAGTCTGTTGCAAGTACTGGATAACAAGCTTCGAAAATTTGATGCTAGGAATCACAAGTTTGTTAACTTTCTTTCGACCCTGAGCTTTATTCAGAAAGTTTGTTCTATCAGAAATGTGTTCATTGACAACGAAAATTCTTCCCAGATACGTTCCGAGACATTCACATTCACCCCATTAACGATACCCCATAGGATCTGCAGGATGGGAATCCTCACTTTATCGAACCCTGATGTTTTGCCAGATAAGCACAAGTTGAGAACTGTTGTCATTGCTCTCCAGGGTTGATACATGTGACCGGTGATGATGTCAGAAGCCCTTGATATGCCAATTTGATAACCCAAGCCAATCAGAAAGACAATTAGCTCTTCCGCACTAGGTGGAGGTTCAGATCGTATGGTGGGGTTACAGGGTGTGATTACTAGGGCCTTGCTGAGAATATCAGAATTAATTACAAATTCCTTATCATCCAGTTTGAAGGAATATTGAGCCGTGATTTTGTTCCATTCAATGGAGTTCCAAAATTGTTGTATGTAAATGGTGGGAATTGTGCATTGCTTGGTAAGGGCACTGAAGAAATTTGTGTTTTTGAGGATATCAATGGACACTTTGAGGATTGGATTTTGTTGCAACTTTTGCATGTCCACATAACAGTTACTTTTCCCAATCTCTACCCATTTATCTTCAGGAAGGATCTCGTTGTCAGTAAGTACTTTGGGTGGAGCAGAAGATGAAAGGTTCTGAGACGAGGTTGTGTTTGCCATTGAAAATCTAAAGATACACACATACAACAACAATGATTGAAAGCATGTTAGTTTAGATATGGTTAGTTAAGCAACATTGGATCCAACCTCATGACATAGACACAACAAGTAGCAAATTTGACAGAGTTCCCATAAGTAGATTGAAATAGATTGAGTGGCATTCGAAAGTTTTCAAGGTAACTGCTTTATTTGACACAGTTTTCAAGAGACAAGTTGTTTTTTAATCAAATTATTTAAAAGCACAGTTACAAGAAATAATATCATGAGACAAGATACAATTGTGGAAATGATATAACAGTTTGTATGAAACAAGTTGTGATACTAAGTTGCTACAAGGAATCCAAGTACAAATTGCTCAAAAAAAAATGTTATAGCAAGTCACAAAGAGCATTTTGACACTACAAGTTGCTACATGAAATCCTGAATCAAGTTGCTAGTATGAGATTATCCTTGTAGGTTGCCTTAAAATATTTTAATAAACCAAGTCGTCGCTTGAAAAATGAACCAGCAAGTCGCTAATCTTATAAAGACAAGTCGCTATCAAAAAATGACAAGGCCAAGTCGCTACATGAAGAATTACTAAGTCGCTAACTTGTAAACACAAGTCGCTATCAAGAATAATAAGGCCAAGTCGCTAACTTGTAAAGACAAGTCGCTATCAACAAGATATACTAAGTCGCTACAAGTCAGTTCACTGAGTCGCTAACTTGAATGTATTCAGGAGTAGCAACTCGCCACGATGAATTTATACACCAACTCACTACCAAGAACATTATCATAGCAGATAAATCGCTATCAAGAACACAAGCATATCATTCGTATAACGTCGCAATCCATTCAACACAATCAAACCACTATTAGGAACACGTTCAGTTAATCCATAAACACAAACGATTTCAAAAACTCAACCCAAATCGAATCACATAGAAGACGCTCACAAATTCATTAATACATATAAACATGAAAATTACAACAACCCTAGTGCATCAAACAACTCTTAATCCATTAACACATATATATATCATTTGTTCCATTCAACAAACCTATACGAGGGAAGCAAGAGATGAGAATCAAGATCCGTGGAATCTGTTAGGGAAAATGAGTTAGGAAATGCCTATATTCTTCATATTCAGATACAAGAAGCAGGTCAAGATATTCTTACCACACACAAGTCGCTACGATGATTAGAAAAACACGAGAGAGAGAGAGAGAGAGAGAGAGAGAGAGAGAGAGAGAGAGAGAGAGAGAAAAACTTTTTTTTTTAAGTTTTTGGAAAAGAAAAGGAACGGCAAGTCGCTAGGGTATAGAGAAGGGTTTTAAGCAAGATTACCAAGTTATCACTTCCAGTCCCTGTAGTTTAGTGAATGGTTAGGAACTCGCTATCCAAGAATCTTAATAAGTCGCTAATACTTTACAAAGCAAGTCTCTAACCTCAAATTTAGACCAAGTTGCTAAGACTCTATTAAGCAAGTTGCTATCTTATCACATTATGTATTACAGACTCTTTTGTTTCATGAACTTATCAGATTGCAAGCTAACACAGATAGCATAAAGAGATAACATAATAAGTTAAGAAAACTCACACAATGGACACCATGAAACAAATAAGCAGTCAATGCAGGGGTACACAGAGATCACCACTAAAGCCAGACAAGACAACACTGATAACTTGAAAAATTCTCCCCCTCAATCAATGTTACCAAAGAACATTGATTGAATTTAACCCACCCGTTATAAAGTAATAATATATCAATTGTTCGAACTTCATCTATGATCCCGTATCATTATTGAATGACATTTCTAGGACCGTAGATGTTATCGATGACAAGGGATACATCTTTTATTAGAAAGAGAGAAATGATATATATATATATATATATATATATATATATATATATATATATATATATATAATATATATAAAATGATTTGAAAGAAAGATAAGTAAAAATAATGATATGAAAAATAATGATTAGAAAATTTTGATTTTTTTGATTTTTTTTAAAGATTTGTACACAGATATATAAGAGCGAGTCCTGATTCAAGTCGAATAGGAGTCAAAGTATGAGGTACATCAATTCTGGCAAGCTATAACTCCTGAGTGAGCAATATTCATCTCTGATGGAAACCAAGTCATGAAGTTCCTGATAGAGTTGAGCATTGTACCTGAAAAAGACTGAGAATACATTGTACTGGAAGCACATGTAAAATTGCAAATGGATGAGTTAGTGACATGAGTAATCTCACTATTGGATGTTTCACAGTTTGATCTAGGCGTATCATTAGTAGAGATCCCTTTAGGTTCACTATTCTTGAAGAGTTTTCCTGTGGGCATCCACTTAAGGCAAGATCTAGGTATGTAAGTCAGTTTGGATCCTGTAAACTTAAATAGTCTGCCAGTGGGAATCCATTTGAAACAGCTGCTAGTAGATTTGGGTTTAGGCACTTTCTTCTTTTGAATATTGGTCCTTTTGTAATTATTGGGTTTCTTAGGGTATTGATCTGCTATTTGATGCTTCTTATGAGAAGTTGATGAACTCCTAGTATTCCTGATCTTAGAACATTGTACATTAACCTTGGGTTTGTTATTCATCATATCGGAATGAAGTAGTGAAGTGACTGGTTTTGACAAAACAGTATTCGCATCAACTTGGGAGGTAAGCCTAGATTTCGATGGTTTAAATCTTTCATTTCTAAAAGCATTCGGCTGCTTAACTACGGTATGTTTTGAGTTGTTCTGAACAGTTGACTTTCCCAAGGTCGATGGTTTTGTAAACTTAGTGTTCACCCTATTTCCAATAGATTTCCTAAGCTCATTTTTTAAAGCAACAATATTGAAGCTCTTATCCTGAATTTGGGCTTTGAGGGCATCAATGTCAGCCAAAAAGGAATTTGTTTGATCTATCAACTTGGAATTGTTCTCTAATAAGTTCTTTCTTAAGGACTCATTTTCTCTTAATAAGTTGGATACACATAAAGCCAATTCATCATTCCTAGATTTAAGCTCACTACTCACCTCATGGTTAGGATTGCTCATCCTAAGATTGCATTTTTTATGCAGATCTGAGAGTTGACATTTTAGAGTGCATATGGTTGAATCTTTGTCCTGAATCTGGGTTTTTAAGTGATTAATTTCAAAAAGTTCTCAAATTGAATTCGGATTAATGCAAGAGTTTGTAGCACGAAAACTTTCTTCCTTTTGTTGTATTGCAATTTCCAGGGAAATACAATGTTTTTCAAGAATTGAGTATTTGTTTGAAAGTTCATCATAAACCCCTTTTGTTACCATGTCATTTGTTTTAAAGATTTTAGATTCAGACTCAACCAAGACACATTTATCGATATCATTTTCAAAGATAGGGTCAGTTAAGAGTACCTCAATGCATGACACGTGTTCATTTGTTGGTATGGCATCTGTATTCACCTCATGCACAACAGGACTTAATGACATGTAAGCAGTTTCAAGCTTTTCGGACTTTGAGCCTTTGTGTTCACTACAGCCAATTACATCATTCATTTTGGTTTCAGAGATTCTGCAGTCAGCATCAGCATCATCTGTTCTTTCAACTGATCCATTACCCACACTATCACAACTTTCCTTTAATTTTCCATGACACTCATTCAACTCATTCAAACAATCATTCCTTTGAGCAGCATCCTTAATGTACACTTCCACATTATTCATGAGTTGGATATATGTGTTGATGAACTCATGAATTTCCATTCCAGTGTGTTTCTTGAATGAAATTCCAGTCATGTGTTGATCAAAGTCAGAAGAATATTCCCCTTTGATAAACGGCTGAAATTGGTTGTAGATGACTTGAAGTGCAGCATTAGAATCATCAATTAATACCTTCTCATTGGTAATTTGAAGCTTCAGTTGTTGTAAGTTCAGCAACACAGCCTTTTTCAACGTAGGTAAGTCTTGACGGAAGAGAGCGCCGCATGTTCGACCCATAGGAGTGGATAACAGTTGTATGAGGTGCTGATGAAGTAATTGAAACAGCTCAATGTTGCATTCCGAATGCTTTGCATCATGGGTCATTGGCAGGTGTGATTTGTTGAAGTTTGAGTCGGAAGGTGAAGAGTTTTGATCATAATTAGTAGAATCAATCAAGGTAGGACATTTAGAAATGCAACCAGTTTCATTGTTCTGTGAGGTATCATAAAGTTCAAGCACTTTGGAGATAAAAGGGTCAGTGATGTAAGACATTGTGGGTGGACGAGTATCTGCTGCATGAACTTCCTCAGGTACAGTAGAGATGATTGTAGGCATGTTGGTAGATATGTTGACAGATAACACGGGATTTTATAACTCTATGATTAAACCGGGAAATAGATTCTTTCACGGAATTTTACTAAATCAAGAGAAAACCGTATTACACACAAAAGTTAACCAAGTCGCTAAGAATCCTTGACCCAAGTCACTAAGCACCAAGTTGCTAAGTAATTAGAAGACAAGTCGCTAAGTTCCAAATCGGTAAGAATTTTGACAGCAAGTCGCTATGCACCAAATCGCTAAGACGTCAAGTCGCTAAATAGCAACTCGCTAAAGACCAAATCGCTACCACCAAGTCGCTAAGAAACTTAAAGAACAAGTCGCTATCAAAATTAAAAGCAAGTCGCTACCTTACCAAGTCGCTACCCGTAGTGGAGAATCCACTAAGTGTACTATTTGTCGGCTTGTCTAAAGAGACAAGTCGCTATGACCAAATCGCTACCAAAACTCACTATAACTCGCTACCTTTTACTGAAGCAAGTCGCTACCAAGAAATTCACTCCGAGAGCCAAGTCGCTACTAAGAAAAAGTTTAAAAACACACTTTTCAATCCAAAACAAGCTCAACCACAGTGATTCAAGCTTACCAAATCAAAACCCAAGCACATACAATGATCCTAAACACAAAAGTACATCCAAAATTCAAACTTTAACACTAGAAATGAACCAAATAATTCAAAAACCACTACACTTTTTCAAACTCAAAAACCATCTAAAAACCACTAGAAATCCAAGGATATGAAAGAGACGATCTAACCATGGCTCTTGATACCATTTGTAACATATTGGATTTCACAAGCACATAAACAAACTCAAGTGGGCGTATAATATAGATGGTTTAGAGAGAGAAAGTGGGATATTCTAGAAAGAGAAACTCTTGGAAGGTTAGATTCCACAAAGAACATCCAAGGTAGAGGGTATTTATAGGTTACAAACTAAACGACCTCCTGATGGCCTGTGGATCAGGTATACAGTGGGTAAAGACCTGTCCTTCCTCCACGGTGTTGCACTAGACTAAATCTAAGCTAATCACTTACTAACAACTAACATAATAAACTATATGTCTACGAGCTAACTTAAGCTAGATTATACTTGGGGTGACCGATGCTTTACAATAGAATTTCCAATTCCGAACAGATCGCCGTTATTAGGGTTTCGTCTTGGCCAAATCATCATTGGGACTGTGTCACGTTGTGGTTGTGACGCCGTCAGTCTTCAGTAGTGACGTCTTCTGAATCTGGATCTAGGCCGTTTGAGAAGAAAAGTCTTCGCGACGCCCTTACTCTTCAAAGTCTGACGCTGTCGGGTGCAAATTAGCAAAATCGCTACTGAGTCGTCACAAATTTAATTACATAGAGAGGGACGGCGTCGCCCTCTGTTTGGGACGCCGTCAGGTGTAATTCCAGCAGCTTGAGTGTCTTGATCTTGACTTAGCCATTTTCTTCACATATTCACTCTTTTTCGTCCAAAAATGCTTCATTCCAGCATTTTGCTTCCAAGAGACCTAAAAAGTGAAAAGAAACAAAATTAAGCAGCAACGGATATAAAAGTGGGCGATTAAGGGCTTAAATGACCCCTTAAAAGTGTACGTTTTAAATCCTTATCAGGGTTCTCTGCCTGTTAGTATGTGTTTATCCTATTATATCTCAATTTTATAAATATTGAAGGCATGATGAAATAGCACATCAGTTGCTGATGAATATAAGGTGGCCACGCGGACCCAGGTCACCGCCACATCGTTTCTCTCTCTCCGACCCACCGCACCTATCAAGTTGCCACAGTCGATGACCTACTTATTTATTTATTTTTATTTTTTTAAATTCAAACATTTTAAACAACAAATTTAAAATTCATTAAATTAAAAACATTACAATATAGTAAAAATAAAAATGATACGAAATACATAAATCATAAATCTAATCTAAATGCTCCTCGCATGCAGAGTCATACGAGGGAGTCCGATAACCGGCAAATTCCTCGATGCGGGCCAAATCTTCCTGGTCTAGCAGAGATTCCCCAACAAAGCTGGCAGTCGAAGTTGATGCACCTACACCATCTTTTTCGTTCTCCCGATAGCTCCAATTGATTTTGGTGCTGATGTTGTTCGTTATCTGTTGAACACACTCCCACAACTTGTCAGCAATGTCGTCGTCTTTGCGGGCTTCATCCATCAAAAATTTGTCGATCACGGCTTTTTATTCAGTCGTAATGTCGTTGCAAGTCGTGTAGTCTGCTCTCATACGTTGCTTCTCTGCCCTTGCCTGCTCAAATGGATGGATAACGTCTATAATATCATTTTTTCGAGCCACATCATCTTCTTCGCATTATTTGTTAACGTACATTTTCATATCTTCAACGGAATGGGGGAGACGGCAAGCCATAATAATTCTTGTGTTGAGAAGTAGTTTGAGGTTGAATTGTGTTTGAAATTGTGTGTTTAGAAGTGTGTTTGAGATTGGTATTTATAGGATGTGAAAAGTGGTAAAGTTTTTATAAAAAAAAAAGTTGTTTTTTTTTTTTTAAACGGCAACTGAAAAAGTGGTAAAAACAGTGTGTTTGAAGTCGGTTGAAATTTCAACCTATATACGTTTTATTTTTGCTCGACCGATGTTACGACCAAGAGTCCACAATGGGGACCGACCGATGTTAAATCGGTCATCTTGTAAATTTTGGGGTAACCGACCGATGTGAATTTAACGGCTGTGCCCAGCCTAATATGTTGTTGATTCTACATTACAAATCTGTTTAAGGTTCATGATGTTGGACTTTGTGGTAATATTGATGTTAATATTAAGAATGATGTTCATAAAATAATTATTTTTTACTATTCGAAACATGATCCAATTTTTTAATATGGTTTGATGATCTTTGTTTTAAACGTATGTCATCCACTGATTTATTCAATGATTTTATTCTCATATCTTAATAAATCATTTGGTTATTTGATATTGACAATTAAATACTTCATTTAAAGAAACTTATGTGACTTATTAAATCTAACTCATTCTTAGGATAATAATATTCTTAATTACGTAGATATTATAAATAAATTAATTTTTTTTATGTAAAATAGATATCAAATCTTTAAAATATATGGAATTTATAATGTTGATATATTTACCCGTATTAAGTTAAAAATATTAACAGAAAATATAAATATGTCCTCAAAATAAACAATAAAATATATTGATCAAAAAACATATTTTCTTTTCTTTGATCTAAATATTAAAGGGAATCAACAAAATTAGGTACAAATTCAATTTTATAGGCTTTACCTTTAATTTATGTTCGTATATTCAATCTTCTATTTAAAAAGCTTATGTGATTTTAAAAAAAATTAACCCATTCTTAGGATAATAATATCTATAATTACGTAAACATTATAAAAAAAATAAATTTTTTGATGTAAGATAGATCTTAAATTTCCTTAATATATAGAATCTATAAGAATTGTGTCTTATTTATATGTTTATGTTTAGTTATGCTCCAATTGGTATGTTTATGATAGAAAAATATGCAAATTTCATGTTGTTTATGTGTTGCTGATGAATATAATATGTTGTTGATAGTACATGACAAATGTATTTAAGTTTCTGATGTTGGACATTGTGGTAATAACGATGTTAATATTAAAAAAGATGTTTAATAAAATAGTTCTTTTTTTACTGTTCAAAACATAATCAATGTCTCTTTGGGATAAGAGCAAGTGTTTGTTCATGATTTAGGCACACAAAACAAGAATCATATGTTTTTTTTGTCTATTTCTGTTGCAGATGTGTATTCCAATTTATAGGAATGAGTACTCAAGTCAATGGAATTATGAGAATTAATCGGCCTATTAATTTCCTTATAATGTTCCTCCATTATAGCAATAGTGATTACAAGACCAAGTCATTATGATCTTAATGCAAGTTTGAAACTGCCTATTAATAGGTTAAAGCAGTTACAAATTAACTCCATCAAAGTCACGTCCTCATCAGAATTTTGATCAGTGATAACGCTACACGCGTCATTCGGGGTCAAAGGAACTTTCTTTTCGTCGAGCAAGTTTTTCAACACCCTAGGCAGTGAACCTAATCGCTGTAGTGTAGTATTAGGGTAAGCCACGGGAATTGATATCGTTCTCTAGGGGAATAGGAATGCTAGTGAGAAGTTACTACGCTAAGGTCGGGATTGAGGAAGATTATTTTTTTATCTTTTTATGTTTTTTTTAAGAAATGGAAAGGTACGAATCTCGGGGTTTGGATTTGGGGGTTTGGTATTTCTACCGATTACTCTACTATCTAATTATCTAATTAACTAAGGTGAGGGTAGTCTTTGTCTAATTATTGTGTGCTCGTATGATGATTTAAAGATGTGTTTACTTAGGTTTTATTACTCCTTAATTATCTCCTATTGATGGTTGAATTGTCACGTCCTTATTCTTAATCGCGTTGTGTCTAAGGTCGTAGGGTATGCGTTTATCCCTAACTCTTTGAAACTACCAAAGGGTCTCGTCTACAAAATCTCTAGGATTTATAAACTCTAACTCTAAGGTACTCTTTGGATGGTTTAGCCTACAACTACTCTAGGTGTTATAGTCTAATGTTCACAAAGATTAATCAAGCATTAACTACACAACGAATGACCTATCGCATTACTAGATCATTAACAATTAAGATAAGAGACAACCAATCAATATTCAATAGTTAAGTTTCATATTCCCTAAGCAAACACACAAGTAAATTAACCGGACATGGAGAACATGCAAGCATACACACAAATAATTGAAGACATAATTGAATTAATGAAGTAAAGAACTTATCTTGGTGTAAGATAGGGTTTGGAACCCTAAAATACTGTACAAGACAGCCTTGGTTCGGTTTAGGTTTTTACTCCAAAAGACTACACACCGAATACTGAAAAATTCGGATTCTATATATAAGATTACATTAGCGACGGCGTCACCTTCTAATTTGTGACGCCGTCGGGTCGCCGTCATTAGGGTTTCGGCTTGGCCACGTTAGTCTTGCGATGGCGTCACCTTATGCTTGTGAGGCCGTCCTCTTCAGCCTCTGACGCCGTCTGGATCAAATCTAGGCCGTCTGAGTTGCGACGACCTACTCTTTTAAAGCCTTACACCGTCACTTGAAAATAAGCAATTTGGCTACTGTATCGTCACAACATGTGCTCCGACGGCGTCGCGGATAACACCTGACGCCGTCCCCTTGTGTTTCAGCAGCTTGAGTGTCTCGATTCTTGACTTTGGCCATTTTCTTCGTATATCCGCGCCTTTTCGTCCAAATAAGTGTCATTCCAGCAATTTGCCTTCAAGAGACCTAAAAAGTGAAAAGGAACGATATTAAGTAATAACGGATACAAAAGTGATCAAATAAGGGCTTAAACTACCCCTCAAAAAGGTACATTTTAAAACCTTATCAAATATCCCTACATTTGGTATTTGCTTGTCCTCAAGCAAATGTGCTTTTGGCCAATTAATTTATAAGTTTGAGGTCATGAAGCATTGGTTTAGAACAATCCACAACACGTATAAGCCCCGCAAAAGTAATAACGAGCACGGAAATTACATACTAGCACCTCACATGGAGTGTTTGGGTACTCACATCTCTCGGGTGTATATGAAATATAACAAGTTGGAAATGGAAGATAAACACTCATTAACCGGTCCTAGTACATAGATTACCATAGGCTTGAGAATAGATCAAACCTCCATCGCTTTGGTGTAAGCACCTAGGAAAGACTATCCAAGAGGTCTTTTAATGGGTTGTAATGTTAGGCTTACGGTAGGGAAACAAAGGGTTTGGAGGGATAGGCTATTTAGTGGTGGCAAGTCAAAAATCTTTATGTTACAAGCATACGAAGAATGGCGTTGCTAAGCCAAGACTCGACACTCTAAACTCTAGATAACTTGAAAAAAACAAACATAAATTTAAAGGATAGATGTAGGATGGTAGCCCGTATGTTTTTTTTTTTTCACTCTATTTTTTTTCTTTTTCTCTTTTTTTCTATTTTTTTCGATTTTTTTTTTCATACACTTTTACTCTACCATCCTCTACGGTAACATCAAAATAATATGGATTTATAGGCACATCCCTACACTTGAGTTTTTATTACTCTAACACTAATTTGACCCGAATTGAAAAGATCAAAACACTTGGAGTACATTATTACGCAAATAAAGAGAATTTGAATTTAACGTTCCCTTCCCGTCATTTCATAAACTTTAACTTTTCCCATGAGTCCCAATCGTCCCAAAACTGTATACAAAGGATATGACTCGACTTAGAAACTTATGCAAGCAACTAGATAATTGAACTAAGGGTTTTTTTAGCGTGATAATAATAATGCACTAAAAGTGAGTGCATACAAGGTAGGCTAAGGAGATTTGGGTGTACATTTGAGGGTGGGGTGTAAACAATGCTCTTCATTGATATTCCGGAAAACCCGAAATATCACGAGAACCGCGAAAAGGATAGGCTCTGAGGGGTTAACTAGAGGTATCGTGAACTAAAGATGAGTACAACGCAAGGGTGTGGGGGAATTACTCAACCGACGTGGAAGAAGTAATTATATGGCGGGTATCAAACAAGGGTTATCCTAATGCCTCTTATCATTTAGTTATTCCTAACTACACAAGTGTAGTCTTACTAGCGATCTCGGGATGCATCACAAAACAAGTTCTAGAATCTATAATACTACCGGTTCACACACTAAGCATTGAAGATGAATGCTTTAATTCCTACTAATCTAATGGTGATCCTCACATTTTGGGTGAAATTTAGATGGTAAGGGGTTTTTTGTGCTTGTCATGTAACTTCCTATCCGTGAGACGCTTTTGTTAAGACTAATGGCCCACTCCTATATGTCATGAAAAAATTTTAATTTGGTGCCAAAATTACCCTAACCGACATTTTCTCATGGTTTATTACACAAATACAATTGGACAAAGCAAATAATCAAGGATAAGCATAGTTTCAAAGTTCCCGTTTTATTTTCCCTCCCTACACTTAAACTGAACATTGTCCCCAATGTTCCCCGAAAGTATCAAAGTTATGATAATAGAAGGTAATAAAAAAACGAAAGAAACTAATACTCCCCTTATTAGCTCGGTAGGATCCGTGTGTGAAGTATTGGTTAAATCCTTTCCAAGAAGAATGTATGCGTGAAAAGCTCCTTCCAACCTTATGTATCTTCTTCTTGATAAATAAAACCCGCACACTTGAAGAAAACAAACGAAACCTTCGCGTAAAATCGGCGGTAATAATATATATAAGACTCTACTAAACTAGGATATAATGCTTGTGGAATGGATGTTTACAGAATTTCTGTAAAATTAAGACCTGGAAAATTCCAAAAATTTTAAACGCTTATTTCAGAAAACGAGAAAAGTAATCAGTTGTTTTACTCCTTCCTGATACCGTCGGTTGCGATCCTGACGGTCAGTTATCCTGACAAAACTGGTTCATGCGATTTTCTGGAAAATTTACATCTTTAGAATCTGGAAAAAATTTCTGCAAAACATCCATTATGACTCGATACAAGCATTTGACTCGAAGAAACACACATATATATATATATATCTTTTAATTAATTGAAATTCTCATGTTTACGTTTCTTTTGAAAATGTGTGTAATCCTCCCTACACTTATCCTTTATGTAAAATACCTTTATATGTAATTAAGACAAAGTTAAAAACAAAATAAAGCATTTTTACAAATTTAAACATGAGAATAAGCAATCAATAAAAGATATATGACACAAACAAGCAAACAATTAAGCATGGGTTGCCTCCCATGAAGCACTTTTCTTTATTTATGAGTCTTGTAGCTAGACTCGAGTCGTGTTGACCTCATTACCGTCACCTCTTTCCTTCGCTCTCCCTTCGTCAAAAGGGCGTAGACGTTGTATGCTTATCGTGGACTCCTTGCCAACGTCGTCTATTATGGTGACGGTTTTATCCTTTAGATTGGTTTCCTTTACCGAAAAAGGCCCAAACCATCTTGGTTTGTGTTGGATCGATATACTTTAATCAAACTAACTTAACTAGCTTGTTAAGGTTTAATAATCTCGGATAAATCCTAAGTTATTAACAAAGAAACACTGAGTAATCTTTATTAAGTACGCGGAATTTACTTAACAAAGCTAAGAAGAATAATCTTTTATTATAAACTCTAAATCTGCTTATTATGCAGATACTCTAATACAACTCTAAGATAATCGAACTTTTCTCTAAAACTCTAATTCTGAAATCGTAAGTTGTAAGTCATATAACTAATGCCAATCTAGGAGTCCTTTTATAGGCTCAAGGATATCCTAGTCGGTTTACAATTGATAACCTTGTATGACAAGTAATCTAATACAGAATATTCTAGAGTTACCATACTTTCTATAAACGAATATAACAGTTCTTTGTTCTTGCAGTACTTTGACTTCATTGTGCAGTACTTTGACTTTATCTTTAGCAGTACTTTGACTCTTTGACTTTTTCCAAGATACTTTGCACTTACAATACTTTGATATCTTCAAGACTTTCATATCCCAACAATCCTGCCCTAACTTGAATTCTACTTGCTTGACTTCAAGTTCTTTTGTGAATATATCTTTAACAGCTTCATCTTTTAAAAACGGATTGTTTCTTAGTCTTTAAACTTTTATCTCTGTAACATCTGTTCTTGTCAAAGTATCTCTTAGAATTGTTCTCTTTACAGCAGATCCAAAGCAAGCTCCATCTTTTCAAAGAACACAGCAACATATGCAATTTGTACATTCAGTTTAAGTTGCATACTATTCTCATCACTTTCAAGTGAATCATTGAAAAATTAATGGATTTAGAACTCTTTACCAAAGCCATTATCTCTAGAGTAGCCAAATGTTTTGGTGTGTAAGACCATGGTACATTGATAACCATATGATTTTTAGCAAACCACCAGCTATCAACAGATTTGTTTTGTCTTTACCAAAAGTTGTACCCTTCTGGACTAGTTAGTTCTTCTATCTAATGGTGAACTAATTACCAATAATGGTTTTTCCACTGCCTTTACCACAAGCCATTTTCTTGTGGGCTAGCCAACTCTTCACATTACTGATATGGTGAGTTGAATACCATCCAACTTATTAGCAAGTTGTCAACTAAAAACGGATTTGATATATCTTTACCAGAGCCGTTTGCTCATGGATTAGTAAATCCTTTTGTAACCATGGTGGATTGATAACCTATTGATGTTATCATCACAAAAACCATTTATTGAACCTTTATTTCAAAATATTTATTACTTAGCAAAAAGGTTTCTTCTAAAATTTATTTAACTGGTTTAGTTCAGCAACCAGTACTTTGATGAAAGTATCTGTCGATCAGCAGTACTTTGAATAAAAGTACTGATATAAAAAGTATTTATTCAAATAAAATTCATACCAGTTATTGATCATCCTCAGCAATGGTAGTCCGGTTTATAAACAAGTTGATAACCATGCAAGCAGTTTCATTATCCTCTTCTACTTCCAATCCATGCTCTAGCATTCTTCTCATGAGCTCAACTGTGAGAGGATATCTTCTTTCTGCAAACATGTGTATCATTGTTCCATTCTCTAGCTCCAAAACATGAACTCCAGATTCTTCAAAGAATCTCCAACAAACTATTTCCCAGTTTTCTTGATTCTTCCAGATATCATCAGTGCTTTCTTCATCAGTTTCCCATATAGTTATGAGATCACCATGTAAAACCAATCCAATCCCTTCCAATGGATGATCTTCAAAATAAGCCTTCACAACATGATATAAATAGAATAGATCTACTCTATCAATAACATGCAGCAAATCCCATAACCTCTTGAAAACTTTAAAACTTTCATCTTCCTTATAAAAAACCATGTAATCTCCATTCTTAGATTTCTCAACTTTGAAAACACTGATCTTTGATCTGTTCATCTTCATATCATCATCTTCCTTTGTATAATCAAAATCTACTACTCTGAGATAATTCTTCAATTCATCACTAGTCTCAGATCTTAATTCTACCTTTTCTTTCTTTGAAAATCTGAACATCTCAGAACTTCAGTTTTTCTTTTTCTCTTTAAACTTTTCTTCCTTTCAGTTCAAATCCAGGTAGTTTCTTCTCTAAAATCTTTGATGCCTGCAACATTCTTCTTATAATCCTCCCTAGCAGAATCATATAATCTTTTCATCTCAAGATAATTAAACTTCTGTAATCCTTTATACCCTTGACTTTTCAGATAAGCCATCATAGCATTCCTGTCCTTAGCTAAATTAGGTCTTCTTGGCATAAATCTAACAGGTGTAGGGGACTGTAAAGGTTCAGTAGTTTCAGTATCTAATTCATCTTGCACCTCTTGAGCTGCTTTTCTATTCAGAGCCTCTTGAGCTTCTTGTTCTTTTCTATCTTGAGCATCTAACTCTTCTTGAACTTTTCTAGCAGCAACTTCATTCCTAGCAACTTCAATTGCTCTAAGTTCTGCCAAAGTGAGTTTCTTTTTCTTTGTTTCAACCAGAATACCTTTCCCTTTGTCTTTAGGATCAATGGCTGGTTGAGAAGCTCTTGGTTGTTCTTCTTCTTGTACATCTCTAATAGTAACCCTCCTCTTGGTTGTGATAAATCTAATATTGTAGCAATTACTTCATCATCACTAGCAGAATGAATAGGTATGAATGTGGATTCCTCCTCTTCTTCTATAACAAATGTAGAAGGACCAACTTCTTCTTCAAAATTCAATACCCTTGGAGTTATTACTTCTTGCCTAGATGTTTCATGAAAATCAGACTTTGATGTTCAAGACCTTGAACATCAGTTACCTTGAACATCGTACTTTGAACTTGCACTTCCTCTTCTTGTTCCTCAGAATCTGAAATAATCTTGTCTTCAGTACTTACAGATTCTTTCTTCTTTGTAACATCTTCTTTCAAATTTTCCTTTGCTAAATTCCTCCCCAAGTTGACAGAAGATGACTTAGGAACCTTCTTTCGTTTTAATTCCTTTCGACGTTTGTTTTCCTCTTTAACCCATAAATTGAAACCTTGAATATAGGGTTTAATAAAAAATTTCAACCAAACATACCTACGTCTCAACTTCCTAAGTGCTTTAGCTTGAGACTCAACAGTCTTATTCAATCGAACTAGCTCCCTTGTCAAAGCATAGTTATCCAAAGTTAATCCTTCACGAGGAATAGTATGATCAGTAGTGTGAGGATGTGAATGTTCCTCGAAATAGAATGTTGTGGAGATGGAGTAGGTGTTCTTTCAATATCAGCTTGAACCTCAGGGCTTGGAGAAACAGTACCCTGTAAAGATGCAGTACCTTCAAGAGAAGCAAGTACTTCAGATGCAAAGACTTTGCGAAGCAGTACCTTGTACAGAATCAACACCTTCACTTTCTTCATCCTCTCCAGCTTCATTACGTACAGCTTGAACAACTTCCATCATTGTAGAAGTTAATGGAATATCTCCACCTCTGAACAAAGCACTTCGCCTAGCCATAAATGTAAAGATTTTGGCTTGTTGCACAATAACAGGTAACAAAGCAGTAGGTTTTGGAAGATCAGCCAATTGCTTGTTTAAGAAAACCTGTACAAACCTTGGGTACATCAACCATTTTGACCCAGAAGATATATGTGATAGCATCCCATCCAAAATAAGCTTTGAAAAATTAAACACTCTGTCAGTAGCTAAACCAACCACTGCAGATGCTATATTCGACCCAAACTGCTCCCAAGAAGTACTTTTAGAACTTATGCAATGAAGCAGTACATGAATCAAAAACTTCCATTGAGGACAGAATAATGCTTTCTTGAATGTTTGTTCGGTTAAAGACCCTTCATAACCAAGATTCCGAAAAGTATCCCAAATCAGTTGTTTGTCAAATCGAATAGCCCCATCTTCATCTCCAAATAATAAATCTTCTCGAATAGAAGCTTCTGTAATCTTGATAATCCTTCCAGCAACTGTTGATCTAATATAGTATTCATCCTCCTCCATATTATCTCTAGCATTAGCCCAAAATTCTTGAATCCATGGTTCAATAATATCCGGCTTAACTAAAAGAGCATAACTAATAGGCGACCCAGTAAGATAATCAACAATATCATAAAAAGCTATATTTGCCTCAGTCTTGTCCAAATTAGCCACCATATTGTGTTTTGAAATAGTTAAACGATTCGCCATTGTAGAATAAGTGAGCACAAGAATGAAGTGATCGAAGAATAAAGAGATTGTGATTGGGAGATAAGTATGGAAAAGATGTAAGGTAATAATATGAGAGGGAAAATCGGAAAGTAGTTATTTATAGGTAGGATTTGAAAAAGCACAGCCTATAATAACAAAGTTACCGTTATTATCAATTACCCATCAATATTACCGTTGGAACAGTACTTTAATACGACAAACAGTACTTTCCACATAAGCAGTACTTTCCCAAGCAGTACTTTCCAAGCAGTACTTTCAGGAAAAACAGTACTTTGCCAAAATTTCTTCATATAAACTAAGTATCAACAAGCATCCTCCCCTCAAGCAATACATAGGACTATACTAACACCTTATAGTCCTCCCCTTAAACAAAGCTTAGTAGTTAATCATTCCAATGCTTACGACCAAGTGATTGAATCGTGACACATCAAAACCTTTTGTGAGTAAATCAACTACATTGTCATCCGTGTGAACCTTAACTACATTGATGAGCCTATGCTCATAACAATCTCTGATAAAGTGATGCCTAATCTGAATATGCTTTGTCTTGGAATGATACACAGGATTCTTAACAATACAAATTGTACTCTCATTATCAATATTGATAGGAGTATTTTTAAAATTGAACCCATAGTCCAAGAGTTGATTCTGCATCCACAAAACTTGACCACAACAACTTGCAGCAGCTACATATTCAGCTTCAGAGATGATGTTGCTGCAATTGTCCGCTTTTGCATTGCCGGAGACTAGCCTTCTTCTAAGATATTGACATCCACCAGTTGTGGATCTTCTATCATAATTATCACCAGCATAGTCACTATCTGAAAAGGCTTCTAAGTGAAAAGGTGACTCTTTAGGATACCACAACCCCAACTTAGGTTGTTGTTTCAAATAACAGAAAATTCTTTTAACTGCATTCATGTGAGAGATCTTTGGTGAGACTTGATATCTTGCACATAGACAAACTGCAAACATGATATCGGCCGAGATGCAGTAAGATACATAAGAGAGCCAATCATTGATCTATAAAGCTTGACTTCAACAGGGTGTCCATCTTCATCTTTACCCAATGAATTGATAGATTTAATAGGTGTAGTAACAGCCTTCATATCATCAAAATTGAATTTCTTAAGTATGTCAATAACATACTTGTCTTGACTGATAAAAATACCTTCCTTTGACTGCTTAACCTGAAGTCCTAAAAAGAAAGTCAACTCTCCCATTGAACTCATTTGAAATTCTTTCTGCATCAGCCGCTCAAACTCCTTAACCATGGACTGTTTGGTAGCCCCAAAGATGATATCATCAACATAAACTTGAACTAACATGATATCTTTCTTGTCTCTCTTGATAAACAAAGTTTTGTCAATAGCTCCCTTTCTATATCCATGTTGCAATAAGAATGTGGAGAGTCTCTCATACCAAGCTCTAGGTGCCTGATGAAGGCCATAAAGAGCTTTAACAACCTTGTAGACTTTGTTTGGATGTTTAGGATCTTCAAAACCAGGAGGTTGTTTGACATAAACTTCCTCTGTAATCTTGCCATATAAAAAGGCACTTTTAACATCCATCTGGTAAACTTGAAAGCCCATATAAGAAGCAAATGCAAGAAATATTCTGATAGCTTCTATTCTTGCTACAGGAGCAAATACCTCATCATAATCTACCCCTTCCTCCTGTCTATAACCCTGAGCAACTAACCTTGCCTTGTTTTTGATAACATTGCCTCTTTCATCTCTTTTAACTCTAAAAACCCACCTGGTTCCAATAACTCTCTTCCCATCTGGAAGATCACATAAAACCCAAACTTCTTGAAGTTTAAACTGAAGAAGTTCTTCCTGCATAGCTTCAACCCAGCTTTCTTTAGTCAAAGCTTGAGCAATATTCTTGGGTTCCTCTTGAGAGATGAAACAAGTAAATAAACAGGTTTGATGGTCCTTATGATTCAGCCTGTTTGTTTATACACAAAGCTAAGTAAAGCATTGTGAGGTTTTGTGAAACCCTTAGCTTTGTGTCTAGTCAGCACTCCGAAATAGAAGGACCAATGAATTGATCAGAAGGATGATCCTTATGAGTTCTTAAGTTTGGAGACTGTGGAACTTCATAATTATCATCTAAATTAGTAACATCAGCACCTTCATTGGAATTTGGGAAAATACCTTCATCTTCAAATTCATCATCGGTATCTTCTAATCCAGGCATGGTATGATCATCTAGATCATCTAAAGTACTGGCAACTGGTGCAGCAGTACTTTGTTCAAAAGTACTGTCCAAAGTACTGTAAGAGAACTCTGCAGTCTTGTTCTTTTTCTTTGCCTCTTCATAAGCTCTCCTTTGTTCATCAGTGTAAGAATGTGCTAAAACATCTTGAAGAAGCATCCGATTAAGTTCCTCTTGAATAGATTGATCCTCAGCAGATAATGAGGATTGTGATGCAACAGTACTTTGTTTTGAAGAAACAGTACTTTGCTTAGGAACAGCAGTACTTTGGTTTGAACTTACAGAATCTTTAGCAAGGAACAAAGATCAGGTCTAATATGAGCATCATGAACAACATATTGGATATCTTCTTCATTGTGCATAGGTTGATTTTCTTCTCTCACAGGAACATAATTCATTGAAGGAGATAAAATCTCAAGATCAAACATCCAATCGGACCTTTACCTTTTTCATTATCTTGATCTTCTAGAAACTCAACATGAAGACAATCTTGAACCTTCTTAGTAACTTTGTTGTATACTCTAAAGCCTTTACTGTTAGTGCAATAACCCAATAAATATCCTTCTTCTGACTTGCCATCAAACTTCCCAGATTATCAATAGTGTTTAAAATAGTAAGAGGGCATCCAAAGGTTTCATAAAACGAATGTTGGGTTTAGTGCCCATCAGCAATTCATAGGGTGTCTTCATCTGTGGTTTAGTGACGGAGACTCTGTTAAGTACATAACAAGCAGTACTTACGCTTCTGCCCAACTGAATAGGTAGGTAAGAATCTGCTAACATTGTTCTTGCTGCTTCAATCAAAGTCCTATTCTTCCTTTCTGCAACACCATTCTGTTGTGGTGTTCTGGCAATACTAAACTCCCTTTTTATGCCTTTGTTTGCACAAAATTCATCCATAAGTTTGTTCTTGAATTCAGTCCCATTGTCACATCTAATACCTCTAACCTTGAGTCTCAATTGGTTTTCAAGAGCAATGATCAAGGTCTGGATAGCATCAAAAGTATCATCTTTAAAACCCAAAAAGAAAACCCAACTGAATCTACTACAATCATCAGTAACAACCAAACAGTACTTTTTCTTATTTAAACTTGCCACAGAGACAGGTCCAAATAAATCCATATGTAACAGCTCCAATGGTTCTCTAATAGTTCTTTCCTCAAGCTTCTTGCAGGAAGCTTTGTGTTGTTTACCCTTCTTGCATGCCAAACATGATTGATCATTCTTGTAAGTCTTTGAAGGTAGACCTCTAACTAAATTGCCTTTGACCAGTTTGTTGATATTCTTGAAATTAACATGGCCCAATCTTCTATGCCATTGATGTGCCTCTTCAGATGTTGCTTTAGCCACCAAACATGTGGCTATACCATATGAATGTAGACTCTTCATGTCTAAACTATACACATCATTTGTCCTTGGTACTCTAAGTACTACCAAGTCATCATCAACAGTTTTAAAGTCGAGGAGGAAAGAATGAGACATGCTGTGTCAGTGAATAACACAGGATGCTTTTTATCACAAATTTGAGAGACTGACAACAAGTTGAACTTAAGCTCCTTCACATATCTGACATTTTCAAAATCGATTCTTCCAGCTTTAATTGTTCCTTTCCCAGTAATCCTTCCTCCATTGGGATCATTCCCAAATGCAACTTTTCCTCCACTAATCTTCCTAAAATCGGACAGGATCTCTTTGTCTCCTGTCATACTTCCAGAGCAACCACTATCCACAATAAGATGATCTTTAAGCTCCTCTTCGGGGTTGCCCTGCACACAAAGAAAAGAGTTAGAAACTCTTAGGAACCCAAGCCATTACTGACTTGTGTTCCCCTTGTGGAGTTACAAACTCAAATTCCTTGAGTATGTAATTCCCACTATCTTTCAAGTGATGATCCAAAATTATCTTTTGAGTTTTAGCATGTGGATTTTCAAAACTTTCTGGTTTTTCAACATAAATCTCTTTCACCAGTTGATTAGCATTTTCTTGTGTCACACAAACATCTGATTCACTTTTTGTTGAACGTATTGTGTGTCCCTTACCAGTACTTCCCCTTTTGACCCATTCAGTTTTAACAGGTGGTTCCTGTGATCTAGATCCCCTATATGAATTGTGATACATTCTAGGTTGATAGTGAGATCTCCTAGAATACCTATTCCAAGCAGTTTTATCAGTACCTTGTCTCTGAGAGCGTACTTTGGAAAGTACTTTGTGAGATACTGAAGATCTTCTCTGATGTGGGTAGCTATGATCGGTATGAAGTTTCGTGATTAACCCTATTTGACTTAGTCCACACTGGTTTGTGCTCTCTAGGTTTCTGATTTGTAGACTTATTCCTTGGAAACTTGCTTAGATATTCGGAGTGTTTGTCACAATCTTTGATTAAGTGAGTAGGACTATAACACACAAAACACAGGTTTTGACCCATATGACCAAAGTGATTTCTTCTATGTCTATGCCCAAAATTATTTTGCCTTCTTGGTGAGTGATTAAACTTGTTTTGACCAAAATTATCCCAAAAGGTTTAGCAGAACTGTTTTGAAAAGATTTTGAAGAAGGTACTGCTTGTGAAGCAGTACTTTGATTTAAAAGTACTGCTTGATTTTGAACACCGTTTTCAACAGTTTCTTTGGGTGTCTCAGACCTAGATTTAGCAACTAGCTTTTTCCTAAACTCTAGACTGTCTATTCCAAAACGAGAAACATCAGGCCTAAGGGGTTGATGAATGCCAGTAGGATGTGGAACAGCATGATAATCATTAGCTTTCTTATATGCAGGAGGTGAGTCACTTAATGAACCATCATTACTAGATGTATCTACATAATTAATGAGTTCTTCATCACTAGTGGTTATATCCTCATACTCACCTTCATCCCGATTACTAGATTGGTTTTCTTCTATCTTACTAAAATCCATTCCAAAACCTAATCCAGCTTTAAGATAAGCTCTTTGCTGTTTTTGAACATAAGAAACATGTGACAGACCAGCTTCACCCCAAGCAACAAACTTAGCTAACAAATCATCTCTTTCCTTAGTTAATTTCTCAATTTCAGCAATTTTACAGTTTAATTTCCATTCACTAAGCTTTAACTGGTAATCCTGTTGTGCATATTTTTCAGCCTAAGCTACTTCATTAGTTTCATGTGCTAAAATTTTGGCTTCCATAGATTCTAAGGTTATTTGATAACCTGCTACCTCAGCCCTAGCCTTAACACAATTATCTCTCTCAATCACATACCTGCTAAGCAATTTATGATAAAAATCATAGCAATTTGAGCATACCTCAGAGATAGGAGATTGATTTGGTGAAGTAGCCACCAATGCGAGTTGAACAGGATCATCTTCACTTTCCTTGCTCCAGTCAAATCTTCCAAAGCCATCATCAGATTCCAAAGCAGCATGTTCAGATACTTCATCAAAAGCAGTACTCCAGTCCAATGCTTCCACTGTGTCTTCAACTGCATCTTCCACTGCTACCATACAGTAAGTCACGGGTTCATCATCAAACTCTTCACTCCAGTCAACTTCTGATAACTTCTCTTGAGCAACCAAAGCCTTTGTTTCAGTAATGGGAATTTCCTTAAGCTCAAGTGTTGGCTTTTCAGATGTCCTGTTTGCTTGATACTTAGCAAACCTGCACTCTCTTGCAAAGTGACCAGTCTTTTGACAATTGAAGCATTCGATTTTAGATTTGTCAAAAGTTATGCCCTGTTTTGGTTTGAAATCAATGCTTTTTCCTGTCTTCTTCATGTACTTTTTGATTCTTGCAGTGATCATAGCAACTTGCCACCTGATATCAATTTCTTCAAGTGCATCTTCTTCAATCTGTGCTAGATCTTCTTCATAAGTGACAGGTAAACTAGCTTGTTGTGCAAAGAAGGAGCACATAACTTCATCGGAGGCCATAGTGGTAGTTGGTGGGACCTGTTGAACAAATGAGGGGGGTGTATAGACAGCAGTACTTTGAGAAACAGTACTTTGAGGAGAAGCAGTACTTTTGGAAGTACTGGCCTTCTTCTCAGATGATAGAAAAGCAATACTGTGAGACTTAGAACTTGTTTGACCACTCATCTCATGCTCATACACCTTAAGTTGATGATATAGATCATCAAAGTCCATGACATCCAAACCTTGTTGTCCTCTGATCATTGTAGCAATCACATGCCATGATGATGGCAAACTCCTTAGAAACTTTAGGTTAGCATCTTCAACTGATACTTCTGCCTTGTATAGCTCCAACATGTTGAGAAGATTATGAAACCTATCATATGCAGCATCAAGACTCTCTCTTTCACCAACTGTGAAAGTTTCAAACTGTTGCTTTAGCAAATTTCTGTGCATCTTTTTAGAGGCTTCATTCCCTCCAAATCTGGTCTTGAGAGCAGCCCAGAGTTGCTTAGCATCTTTAGCATCATGAAATTTGAGAAGATGACCATCTGGAATGGCAGATAAGAGAATATTGAGTGCCTTCTCTTGATTCCTTAAGGTTGCTGCTGGTAATACAGGTTTAGGTGCCTTTGGTTGTCCAGGAATATCAATGGGGTCTGCTACAACTTCATTCCCATTCACAATAACATTCCAAAGAGCATGGTCTGTGATGGCAATGTACTGCCTCATCTTCATGCACCAGAGATCATATTCTCCTTTCTTGATTATTGGAATTCTGAGTGAGGTGATTGAGGGTGGTGGAACAGCTTCAGTCGACATCTTGAATATAGTTGAAGTAGGATTTCTTCCTAGTCAGAGTTTCCACACAAGCTCTGATACCACTTGTTGGATCGATATACTTTAATCAAACTAACTTAACTAGCTTGTTAAGGTTTAATAACCTCGGATAAATCCTAAGTTATTAACAAAGAAACACTGAGTAATCTTTATTAAGTACGCGGAATTTACTTAACAAAGCTAAGAAGAATAATCTTTTATTATAAACTCTAAATCTGCTTATTATGCAGATACTCTAATACAACTCTAAGATAATCGAACTTTCTCTAAAACTCTAATTCTGAAATCGTAAGTTATAAGTCATATATCTAATGCCAATCTAGGAGTCCTTTTATAGGCTCAAGGATATCCTAGTCGGTTTACAATTGATAACCTTGTATGACAAGTAATCTAATACAGAATATTCTAGAGTTACCATACTTTCTATAAACGAATATAACAGTTCTTTGTTCTTGCAGTACTTTGACTTCATTGTGCAGTACTTTGACTTTATCTTTAGCAGTACTTTGACTCTTTGACTTTTTCCAGTACTTTGCAGCTTACAGTACTTTGATATCTTCAGTACTTTCATATCCCAACAGTTTGTTTCTACCTTGTAATGCCCTTATCCGTGATTTGTATAAGAGTACTTTTCCTCCCTTCAGAAATTCCTTAGGGTTCCTTTGTGTTTTTGGTATCGAAGTGGGATTATTTCCTAACTTTTTATCGGGCTTCCACAATGTTGCATGCAGTCCTTGAACCATAAAATCTCTAAGCCCTTTTTCCCAATCATTCATTTTCTTCTTAACCACATTGCTAGGGACTTGTGGACTCTCACCCGTGATCCTTTCCATGATCTTAAGAGGATACCTTGGAACAATGGGTATTCTAGCGTACCCTTTTCCGCTTTTAAGTATCATGATGCCCTCCCCGCATTTGATGGTTGCTTTGGCGGTGGCCAGAAATGGTGTCCCAAGAATGAGTGGCATGTTTCTATCTTCCTCAACATTTATGATCATAAAATCTATCGGGTAAACGATATTAGCCACCTCTATTAAAACATCCACCGCGATTCCTATGGGGTAAACATAGGTGTGATTAGCTAAGGAAAGTCTAAGATCGGTCTTGGCTGGCTTTTCCCTATTCAACTTATTATAGATTGATAATGGCATTATGTTCACATCAGACCCCTGATCAGCTAAGGCATTTATATTATCAATATCACCTATGCTACATGGTATCACGAAGTTCCCTGTGGTGTCTCGTTTTTTTTGTTACTGGTTTTTTTGAACCAAAATTAAGGCTCATCAGAGGTCCCATAGGCAGGCGTCATACTCTTCTTCTTTGTATATTTTCCTTCAAGGGCTTCCCTAAGAACCTCATTGTACCTAAAGTTGTTCACTTGGTTTGCAATGGTTTTTTTGTTAATTTCGTGCTTAAGGTAGTACTCAATGGACTCGGGCTCATTATTAGGTTCAGACTCCTCCCTCTTGCTTTCCTCAGTTTTCTTCACTTCAACCTTTCCATCCTCAGGCATAATGGAAATGGCGTTAACAAACGAAGTGGGAGGATAATCATTGCTTCTTACTAGTACCTTTTCGGAAACTTTTGTCTTGGTATATTCTTTACGGGTTCATCATTTCCGTCATCTTTGCTTGCATTTCCTCTCTTTGCCTATAAACTTCCTCTTCAAATTTGGCTAATCTCTCCGTATGAGCTGCCATGTACTCCCTCATTTGTTCCTTAAAGCTTGGTGAGAGTGGTATTGGGGAAGTAGAACGGAAGCGCCTTTCGGAATTGGGGTTTTGCTCACGACTTGGGGATTCCGAAAAGGGTGTTGGGTGGTTGGTGGAATTGGCGGAATTGACTGCTTCTCGAGGGATTACGGGAGCTCTTCTATGCCTTTCCATCAGATAATCAATCCTTCTCTCAATAGCACTCATTTGCTCCTCGGTGATGTCGGAAGATTCAAGAGGAGTTGATATGGCATTAACCACTTTAACAGGGGTTTCAGGAGATTCATTCCAATCTTCGTAGCTTTGATCAGCAAGCTCTTCTATAATATCCCAAGATTTCTCTGCATTAAAGTCGCTGAGCCTTCGACCGGCGGCTTGATCAATGGATCGTCGAGTGATGAAATCGATATGGTCATAGAAGATTTGGATTTGAAGCCAAAGATCAATGCCATGATGAGGGAGTTTAAGAAGTAGGTCCTTGAATCGAGTCCATGCTTTGTAGAGAGACTCGCCTTGAAGTTGTTGAAACGTCAAGATGTCTCGTCTAAGTTTGGTGGTTCTCCCCGGTGGGAAAAATTGAGCAAGGAAACGAGAGGTGAGATCATCCCAACTTGAGATGGAGCTGGCAGGAAGTCGCTCAAGCCAATTACTAGTTTGGTCTTCAGAACGAAGTCCATGGAATGCACATCCGTTTTGCACCAACCGGATGGTGTCGGATCGCAGGGCCGTAGTTTGGGCTTGGTCGGAAAGCTCAATGGTGTTCCTATAACCTTGGTGGCTAGGTCTGGAGTATTCACCAAGAGTACGGCCTCTTGGCGGGTCATTTGGTGGTAGGTTGATGAATGGTGGTTGGTTATCACCTTCCATGATGAAAAGTGATGGGGTTTTACGAACAAAGGTCACGAAGAAGGGGGATAGACTACGAGGAAGCTAAAAATAAGAAAAAGTTTACTTGATAGGAATCAAGTAAAGAAACCTAAACGAGGTGGACTACTAACTAGCTATTCTATTCCCCGGCAGCGGCGCCAAAAACTTGATAACGCTACACGCGTCGTTCGGGGTCAAAGGAACTTCCTTTTCGTCGAGCAAGTTTTTCAACACCCTAGGCAGTGAACCTAATCGTTGTAGTACAGTATTAGGGTAAGCCACGGGAATTGATATCGTTCTCTAGGGGAATAGGAATGCTAGTGAGAAGTTACTACGCTAAGGTTGGGATTGAGGAAGATTATTTTTTTATCTTTTTATGTTTTTTTTAAGAAATGGAAAGGTACGAATCTCGGGGTTTGGATTTGGGGGTTTGGTATTTCTACCGATTACTCTACTATCTAATTATCTAATTAACTAAGGTGAGGGTAGTCTATGTCTAATTATTGTGTGCTCGTATGATGATTTAAAGATGTGTTTACTTAGGTTTTATTACTCCTTAATTATCTCCTATTGACGGTTGAATTGTCACGTCCTTATTCTTAATTGCGTTGTGTGTCTAAGGTCGTAGGGTATGCGTTTATCCCTAACTCTTTAAAACTACCAAAGGGTCTCGTCTACAAAATCTCTAGGATTTATAAACTCTAACTCTAAGGTACTCTTTGGATGGTTTAGCCTACAACTACTCTAGGTGTTATAGTCTAATGTTCACAAAGATTAATCAAGCATTAACTACACAACGAATGACCTATCGCATTACTAGATCATTAACAATTAAGATAAGAGACAACCAATCAATATTCAATAGTTAAGTTTCATATTCCCTAAGCAAACACACAAGTAAATTAGCCGGACATCGAGAACATGCAAGCATACACACAAATAATTGAAGACATAATTGAATTAATGAAGTAAAGCACTTATCTTGGTGTAAGATAGGATTTGGAACCCTAAAATACTGTACAAGACAGCCTTGGTTCGGTTTAGGTTTTTACTCCAAAAGACTACACACCGAATACTGAAAAATTCGGATTCTATATATAAGATTACATTAGCGACGGCGTCACCTTATAATTTATGACGCCTTCGGGTCGCCGTCATTCGGGTTTCGTCTTGGCCACGTTAGTCTTACGACGGCGTCACCTTATGCTTGTGACGCCGTCCTCTTCAGCCTCTGACGCCGTCTGGATCAAATCTAGGCCGTCTGAGTTGCGACGACCTACTCTTTTAAAGCCTGACACCGTCACTTGAAAATAAGCAATTTGGCTACTGTATCGTCACAACATGTGCTCCGACGGCGTCGCATATAAGACCTGACGTCGTCCCCTTGTGGTTCAGCAGCTTGAGTGTCTCGATTCTTAACTTTGGCCATTTTCTTCGTATATCCGCGCCTTTTCATCCAAATAAGTGCCATTCCAGCAATTTGCTTTCAAGAGACCTAAAAAGTGAAAAGAAACGATATTAAGTAGTAACGGATACAAAAGTGATCAAATAAGGGCTTAAACGACCCCTCAAAAAGGTACATTTTAAAACCTTATCAATCAGCACACTCACTAAAGAGCTATGCTGAGTTATGATGAATACCACTTGTTGATGAGCTTTACTCTCTTATGAGTATTGCTCTCTGATGAGATAACTCCCTAAAGGATTGAACCTTCTGATGAGTTACTCCCTAATGAATACATCAGAAACGAAACCACTATCTGAGACAAGGTGGTACAGGGACTTAAAGGGTTTACACTCCGTACCTCCAAACCCGTTTACAAGTATGATCATATCCCTTAATTACACTAAATTTCCAACACGGATGACAAGATTTATGTAAGTGATGAAGATGTTTTGTTTGCCTATAAAATACAATGGATTCTGATGGGTATAATCATTTTTTTATCATAAAGATTGGGGGTTCAACAATATCTGAATTAATGATTGTTTTTTTTTAACATAAACTACTTCAGGAATTTGTTTCTGGTGAGGATTTTGACTTTGATCCATCATTTCTGATGATAATATATTTATTATTTATAAGGATGTTAAGCTGATAATAAGAATACAATGGTTTCTGATAGTAAGAATAGTTTCTTATTATTATGATTACCATGTTTCTAATACAAAGAATACAAATATCTTCTTTTTTGTGACTTAAATTTTACTATGCATTATAGAAATTATACTTAATTAATAAAGGGATTTTGTACATTGAGGTCGCTCATGTTTTAAACTTTTTTCATTAAGGGGGATAATCTTTGAAATTTTATTTATAGGCCGTCCAAGTATATCTCCCTTTTCGCTCATACCAAATCCGGTGAAAATCAAACCGGAACATAGTTAATTGACAGATATACCTTTCTTTTAAAAAATTAAATTAGTAATAATTATATTATCAGTATTTAATACCTAATATACCCTTTAAGCAATACTCGTATAATATACTAGACGAGTACCCGTGCCTAGCGGCAACGGTGTCTAGTTTTCTGTAAAATTCTGACGACCCATAAGTTTATTTCAACAAACTGTATTTGTAGCGTCAGAGAATCATTTTCGAATAACTATACTTTTAATGTGTGGTTGTATATCGTAAATATACAGTTTTCAAGAAAATTATGTGTTTCTAATAGGATTGTTTTAACTTTTAAGTTATTAAGATTTTAGTAATAATAGATTCAATCATTACAAAAAGCAACGGTATTATGTAGTTGGCAATATTATGTTGTAGTTTAGATGTATAGCCAATGTGTGTAACCGCCTTTTCTTGTTTTGTCATTAGGCAGTGATAACTATTTTTTTTATATGTGTAGCGTTTATTATTTAGTGTGTGGCTTTTAAACTTGTAACCTTACAAATTTAATATCACCATAATAAGATTATCTTGTACTATCAATTTGCATAGATATTTAAGCATTGTTCAAAGCTATTTGTTTGGGGTACAAATAATTATCTCTAAAGATAACAATACTATTTAATTTTTGTGATTCTAATAAACTTACATAACATTATTGATATACCGGACAAAGGGTTATACAATATTTATTAACTTTTAAAAGACGATTCATATATGCTAGTCCCTTAAGTGGTGCAAGACCAACATTTTTCAAAATACCATTATACAAATGATAACGTACATGTGTCAAATCAAAATAAACAACAAAAAACTACAATTACTTGGTCTATCATTTTTCCAAATTTGTCACGGGTTTCACAACTACTTCATCATTTCTTATATAATTTTGTCAAATTTGAAACTTGGTTCGACCCGGGTGGTTCAACCGGTTAAACTGTTCCGGTCAAAAAAACAAGTCGATTAAAACCGAGTCAACCCGACAGGTTGGGTCGAAAATAAGTCAAATTAAATCGGGTCAACCCGAAGGGTTTGAAGAGTCCCGGATCAACCCATTTTTCGATGTGTATTAATAGTTTCTTTTTGAAATATATGTCTTCAACATTTCCACTTTTAGTTTCAACTTTTCATTTTTTACTTTTTGGTTTTTCCGTTATATATAGTATATAGCAGGGTACTCGCGCGTTTTGGAGGCGGGTACCATGTGACGATTAACCACATAAATAGATCTCGATGAGACCTGATTCACCAGTTTGTATCCGTTTTAACGGGCCTCTCTGGTTCGTTTTCGAATTGCTTTAATTGGTTAGCCGAACCGGTGGCGACACCTGTTCCCAGTTGAACACGTTGGTCCGGTTCGGTCCGGTTTTCAAAACTATATGTAACATCAACTTGTTAGCTTGTATGAAGTTTTGTGTGTTTTATTAATTTGTATAATGTGTATAATAACATGTACTTTTCATTTTAGGGTGTTTTAAAAATATCATTAATTAGTGTGTTTAATTATTTTATATTTTTGATTATGTTGTAGCTTGTATGAAGTTTTGTGTGTTTTATTAATTTATATAATGTGTATAATAACATGTACTTTTCATTTTAGGGTGTTTTAAAAATATCATTAATTAGTGTGTTTAATTATTTTATATTTTTGATTATGTTGTAGCTTCTTTAAATTGTACGTTACGAAATTTTTATTTTACTTTTTAGTAAGGGGTGTTTTAATTAGTTGTTTTTAATTTTGTAGACGTGTTTTTAATTAGTTGTACAATGTGAATAAATTATTGTACTTTTAAGTATTGAGGTGTTTTAATAAGAGTATTAATTACATTATGCATTTCTCTCTCATTTGACCAATTTCAAACAATTCAACTTTTTCACTCTTCATCTTTGACCATTTTTCCATTTTATGTAGTATAGATAGAAGAACAATCTCAAGTTTTTTTTATTTACATCGTGTCATTTTCGGAATCATAAGTGATGCATGATTCTCCTCTTTCATCATCAATAAATATATAATCACAATCCTATTGAATCTCGTGGGTACCTTAATCTTGCTATAGAACTTCTTATTTACACAGCAACAAAAAGAAACTTTTTTTTTCAACATTTGCCGCATAAACTAATGTTTTTACACTAATAATGCATACACTAACTTTTAGAACAAACTCTTTAGCCAAATATGCATAATAAAGTAGTAGCCAATGAGTAATGTATATGTAACTGATGAAAAAACAAACTAACCATACGTATGCAAACGTTTTCACCGTTGCATACAAAACGAATATCATAGTCAAGTGTATTATAATCTCATTCCGTACAAAACCAACGTAATGTCAACAAACGAACTCATTAGACAAAAAAAAAAGAACGCAGCTCATCCTCAGGTGTTAAAGTTTATTTATTTGACTTCTCTGTGTGTTCACTTCGATTCCTACATTGGGTGTAGCAGAAGTAGTCGGTACGACCTTAGGATTGATCCTCTTTTTATTCCGTGTTTTTGCATAAACACATTTTGGTTTACTTTTATTGGCTTGTGCAGAACTTTTTTTAGGCAAAACGCCATTTGTTCTAGGCAACGGGTCATTGTCATCCTATAAAAGCAAGAAAAGATATGTTAATGAAATGACATTTGTATCGACGACTTAAGTAGACAAACTAATGTATACAGTTAATTGTTAAATGGATACCTTTTTAAGAGAGCAACTTCTACTATTGTGACCTTCTTCCTTACATATACCACAAGTTGTCATACTTCCATTTTTACGCAGCCTATGATTGCCTTGAACAATCCTTGTCTCAGTTGTGTCTCTAATCCTTTTCTTTTTAGGCTTGTCGGGCATCCTTCTAGTTGGTGGTGGTAGTAAAGGTTCTTTATGGACATGAGACCATTGTTCTTCTCCACTTAAGGATTAATTAATTGGTGATAGGTTTTCATGAAACTTCCCTTTTGAAGTAGAGGCTAACATAATTTTCAGGATTCTCACCAACACGTTGAATGGAAGCCATTGAATGAACACATGGCAATCCTTCCAACTGAAACATCCTACAAGTGCAAGTCATATTTAAAGTGTCAACAACAAAACCATTGTATCCGTGTGTTACCTCAAACAACCAAGAACCATTCTGATAAACACTCCAACAATTGATTTCGTTGTAGTTTGTCTTAATTTCTTTACAATTCTTAGGCAAACAATTATATCCTTCTTATCCATCCAGTCCCGTCTCATATGAATTCTCTCCATTAGTGACCTTCGCATATCCCCAAGCATGTATATTATAGGTTTTCCCCTCAATGGTACAAGGCTCCAGTTCCAAGCTTCTGCTAAGTTATTATCAACATTTGGAACCTTCACAAGCATATTGAAATTATTTGATTTAGTAGCAATAAAGCTACACACTAGTTTTATCTCTAAATTAATTTCTTACCTTGCAATTGTTATTGAAATAAGCCATGCACCAGTATTCAATTCCCCTCTTCTTCAAATCTTCATAAGTAGCTTCATCAATTGCTTTGAACCTCTAAAAGTTCTTATTCATTTCTTCCATGGTTGAACTTTTAGCAATTTGCCAAAATAGCATCCTCAAGTTACCCCCTTTGAATACTTTATACCAATTGGAGAAGACATGTCTAGCACACATCCTATGTTCATAATTTGGCAACAACTCTGCAATAGCCGGGACTAATCCCTTTTGAGAAAACAAGATAAGATTTAGTATGTAATCAATAAAGAGTATCTGAAAAATGATAAGTTATACTTTCTTACCTTTTGTTGATCAATGATAAGTGTCCAACCTTTACCTCCGTCAATCATCTCCAGGATATTCAATCAACAATTTCAAGAACCATGACCATGTATCATTGTTTTCAACTTGGACCACTGCCCATGCTACCGGGTACATTTGGTCATTAGCATCCCTCCCGACACATGTTAGTAATTGTCCTTTTTGCAGACCTTTTCAGAAACAACCATCTACACCTATGCATGGCCTACATCCATCCAAGAAACCCTTTTTAATGCATCAAAACATATATACATTCCTTTAAAGTACCTCGGGCCGCCTTGACTCGAAACCACATAATTAAGCTCAATTGTTGAACCTAGATTAGTAGTCTCAAGTTCTTCTTTGTAGTCCCATAGTTTAGCATAGTGTTCCACCATATCCCCAACAAGACAATTCAAGGCTATCCTTTTTCTCTCATACACAATGTTTGAGAAACCGATACTTCATATGTAGCAAATATTTCTTTTTGTATATCCAATAATTTCCAGTTTGGTTGTGTCCTAAATCTATCAAAATATTTTTTGGCAATCCACCTAGAGTTTATTCTTTTACTTTTAAAAAAATTTCCACATTTGTGTTTTAGGTACATAGAAGAAATGTGGTACAAACTATATTTTTTCGAATAACCAAGCCAAATCCTCCACTTACATCCTTTGGCTGAAACAAAAACAACAGATACTGCTTTCCTTTCATTTCTTATGTATCTAATGTCTTTCTTAATTGCTAGGGAATAATCATTAACAACATTTTTAAATTGTTCTCTTGACATAAATACATGACCAACTTCAAAATAAGTATCTCTAGGATCATTTGGCTATTTAAAATAATACATTTTCACTTTTTTTATGGGTTGAAATTCTTCCCCTTCAAAGACTAATCCCTCACTTTCTGTTGAGTTACCTGATCCTAAGCCATGATCATGATCATCATCTTCATCCATGAACTCGGGTATGGATTCATCATCACTATTGTTTTCCGTTTTTTTTTATTTCCTCAACATCCACATGTACATTGTAGTTATCAACATCTACCACGCGGCTGTTAGGTTCCATAACTTTAACTATCTTGAAACTTAACCTCATTTTTCTTGTCTCCGTGACTTCTTCATCAGAATGTACACTCTTTTCATCACTATATAACTGAGTCGAGTCAGATGAGTTTCCTTCTTCAACATCATTATCCCCTAGATTATTATAGTTACCATTTGAAGCACCATCATCTTCCCCATGATGAACATGATTACCTCCGGAAGCATCATGATCATCTTCATACTCAATGTAATAAAATAGAAATAATATAACTATGAAATGTCGGCAATGTATATTAGTGAGCAACACAACCGTGGGAATTATATAAAAACATGATTCATCATTTCATTGAACGTGGCAAAAATTAAGTAATATTAATAACGATCTGAACATCTACTTTAACTTTTTGTCTCTACATTGAATATTAACTATCATAATCATAACAAAGATATGTATATGACGTAAACTTGAATCATCTACAATCTAGTTGTTGACTATGTTAGAACTTAAAGTGATGGAAAGAACTTTGTAATTACCTTGGCATTGTAAAATTATTGACCGACAAATGATGCTCGAATAATGTTTTTCAGAAGGAAGAAACACATGTATTCAATAAAAAAAAACCCTATATGTGAATTAATATCGCTGTTCCTTTTACCATATCAATCCAAAGGTATTTTTGTCTTTCAGGAATTTTGAGGGGTTTTTAGTCAATAGTCACTACAATTGGCCGGATTTGTTAAAAATGAAAATATATTTATACTTGAACGACCTATTCATTAATTATCATAGATGAGCGGCCTTAATGAAAAACAAAGGGTAAAAGCTATAAAATAACAAATACTACTCAATTTGCGGTTAAACACTTATTTTTTATTAACATATAAACCGGCGTCTTTCAATTTTCTTTCTGACTTGTGCGTATGACTAAAATAATAGCCGAACTAACTAAAATATTCTTGTTTTCTTCACATAAACATGCATCGTTAGTCCTTTATACTAACGGCTGTTAGCAAATAACTTCAAATTTTGTTTTTGCACGTTTTTGTTTATTTTCGCACGTTTTCGTCTGTTTTGCGTTTTCGTCCGGTTTTACCGTTTTCGACGCACTGCGTTTTAATGCGCAGCGTGTTTTAGTCCGTTTGCACATTTTTATTCGTTCGTTTTTGCACATTTTCAGTCGTTTTTGCACGTTTTCGACCGTTTTTACATGTTTTCGTCCGTTTTTGCACGTTTTCGTCCATTTTAAAATGATTCAAAAGCGGACGATAACATCAAAATGCAACGTCTGCGCTGTTTCAACGATGTAAACGGATGAATGATCGCGGATGAAAGCGGTGTAAACCGGTAAAACGTGTAACGAAAACGTCTGAAAGCGACAACATGTAAAAGCGGAACATAAACATCAAAACGGGCAAAATGTGCAAAAAGGGGCGATGTAAGCAGGATGAAAGTGCAAAACGGTGGCGATGCAAAAGCGGACGGGTTGTTCAACTATGGACGGCTTGTCAAAGCGTGTAAAACGTGTTATAATGGGCCAACGTGCAACTACGGATAAAACGTGCAAAAAAATGTGCAACTATAGACGTAAATGTGCAAAAACGGACGAGAACGTGCGAAAACGTGTAAAAATAGACGAAAACAAATTTTAAGTGATTTACTAACAGCCGTTAGTATAGAAGACTAATGATGCAATTTTATATGAAGAACAAAATGGTATTATAGTCATATGGGTGAAGTCAGAACAAAATTTGAAAATACGTTGGTTTATATGTTAATAAAAAAGTAAGTGTTTCAACCCGACAAATTGAGAAAAATATGTTGTTATTTTATGAGCAAAAACTCGTATCTTCGACGGCCTCAATGTAAAAAAAATCCCATTAATAAATGGAATAGCGTTTGGCGCAAAAACGGCGTTTTTCAATTTTTGTTTCCATATTCCTTCCTTTCTCTCTCTCTCTCACACACCACCAAAAAGCAGTTTCATGCTTTCCAAGTAAAGAAAAGAATCAAAAATAATCTTTTCATTTGATGAAAATCATAACCCAAACTCACTTTTCACCTAATTAATCTGTTTGTTGCTTATTTTCGAAGCAAATAATCATCATTACGAATGGGATCATCAGGTCAGTATGATTTGTCATTTAAGATCTTGTTGATTGGTGATTCAGGTGTTGGTAAAAGTAGTCTTCTTGTTAGTTTTATTTCTGATGATCATGCTGTTCAAGATCTTGCTCCTACTATCGGTAATCAACTTATTCCTTTCCAATATTGAATTATTTATTGTTAATTTATTATTATTGAGAGTTTTATGTTTGATTATATATAATGAGAGACGGAAGCAGGGTGGGTCCCGGGACACCCATGGAATTTTGCTGTGTAGTGTTAATTTTTGTAAAAAACATGGATGTTTCCTAAATGCACATAGTCAAAAAAAAATGTGTTCCTCGTTATGTATAATTTTTCGTAAATGCACCTTGTTAAATTGTTCCGTCCCTGTTAATATAATAGAAACATGTATTAGCAATTTTGTTATAAAAGGTTAATTGTATATGTGTTACAAAATAGCTAGATACTAATAGTAATGTGTCTATTTCAGTGATGTTTGTATTAAGGAAATCCTGTTCACTAAATGCCAATATTTTGACTAGTAGTCAACTATTTTTTTTAAATAATGTGTGAAACCAAAGTAAAATTTTATTTTGGGATTTAGAAGGGCTATAGGTTGACTTTCGAGATCAAAGTTTATTATGAAATGCAAATTTGAGAAGGTTTTTGAGTAAATTCGAAACTTTTGGTATTATGCTTGTAGTTTATGTTATAAGTTTCAATCTGAATGGAAATTTTGTTGGTGAGTCAAAAGTTAATATCCATCTTGTTGAAGTTAAGTAGTCGTTGATTTGACCTCCAAAGTCAGAGTCAGAGTCAAAGGCTAAAAGTCTTCGTTTCTTATTCACAGGCTCAGTTTGTGCTTATTTTTGCATGTGTTTGTATACGACAGGTGTTGACTTTAAAATCAAGCAGCTAACAGTTGGTGGAAAAAGATTAAAACTTACAATTTGGGATACTGGTAAGCATTTCTAATATTATACACATAATATTCCTCTGTAGCGTGTTTTTTGACTGGTTAACTGTTCATAGATCCATCAATATCTTAACTATGGATTTATTTTCGCATGCTCTAATGTAAACTTGTGAAAGTTGACTTAAGGTTTCACTGGTGTAGCGAAAAGGTGTTTGTTATACAGTACTTTGGATTTCTTCGTCCCTCATTGCCAGACAAAAGTCGAGGTTATGGAACAAAGATAGTCTGTTATGAGCACCAAAAACAGTTTTTAAGAATAGTGTCTCTTTTTTAAACGATTTTGTATAGATGAGTTCTGAGATTTCTTGCAAGCTGAGTCCATCAAATACAAGTGTTTCTCATGTGTGATCTCATAAAATTTCTATTGTAGCTGGACAAGAAAGATTCAGGACATTGACAAGTTCTTACTATAGGGGTGCCCAAGGGATTATTCTTGGTACGTAATGACTATATCTGCACCATTGTCTCCTACTTATTAGAGTATTTTAAACATTTTTTGAAGTACCATTACAGATTGCATATGTTTTAGTAAAATATATTATTTCTATCATATACTGTTGCAAAATACAAAGTGAGTTGTTCATCATATCTATACTATATATCTATATCTATACTATATATAAAGGAAAACCAAAAAGTGAAAAGTGAAAAATTAAAGTATTTTAGGAAGTCCTTACTCCTTAGAGCACTTGGTATGTTAACGCAATTCTTGCGTTATGGTCTACGTGGACTTCCTTTGCCTTGCGTTAAGTGTGAGTTATGATACCATGGGTCTAAGTTAAGGGCATGAGTTAACCCCCAAGTTACCATGGTAACTCACGTTAAGATGCATAACCGGTCCAAATTGTTATTTTTTAAAGAAAAGTGGGGCCCAGAATGTTGAGTTATGATAAAAGGTGTTTTTTGTGAGTTAAGGTTGAAATGTTAAAGCTGACGTGGCGTTGACGTGGCGCTGAGTTATGGCATAACCTAAGTATACCAAGTGCTCATGCAAAGTTGGAAACTATTAATACACATCGAAAAATGGTTGACCCGGGTCGCTTCAAACCCAGCCGGTTGACCCATTTTCGACAACCAGCCGGGTTGACCCGTTTAATTGGCCTTTTTGAGCAGTTCAACGGTTGAGCGCGGTCGAACCGGGTTTCAAAATATTATGTTTAATCCCCAATCCTCAAACTTTTTTATTTTTCGTTTATACCCATAAACATCACTAAAATTATCTACCGTATTATAAAATCTCCGTTTATTTGGCTCGTCTTTATATAATGACCAAAATACCAAATGCCTTTCAACCTCTTTAAGCATAATTCTTTGCAAGGTTGTAAAAATGCTCAGCCGATACCGTGGCTGTTGACCCATCCAGCAATATTATGGCCTTAAGCCCGCGCCATGGCGGTGACCCTAAATTACAAAGGAATTTATTAAAGAAATGAATATTAGCAAGATTAATTATAAAACTAGCTTAAATTAGAACAAAATCAATAAAATCGGAGTTAATTGCCGTTAATTTGAAAAAAAAGATCAGAAGTTGACCGGCGTTGACCACCGTTGACCACCGTTGACCGGCGTTGACCAAACCGCCGCCAAGGCCGATTTTGACCGCCAAGCTCCGATTTTGACCAAAACGCCAAATTAGACCGATATGCCAAAAATCGTGGCGTTGGACCGCCTAACCGCCTAGGCGCCATCATATGCGTAAGGCGATTTACAACACTGATTCTTTGCCACTTAGCTTGTTAAGTTCTATTACTGCTAAAAGTCATATAAATTTGCTTATATCTGTGTTCCAAAACCTTAAAAGCAGTGGTAAGCACTCAAAGTGACTTCTTTAGTGCTTAATTATATAAGGTATAAGCAGAAGCATACTCAGTTCATATTAGAACTCGCTAACTTTACCTTAAGTAGTTGACAGCTTAGCTGGTATTTGCTTTACTTTTTTTGAAATGCTTGATCTAACAATAGTTGCTAATCAAAGTGGTAGGATCCAGGTACTTAACTCTTGGGTGGCTGATTAAGCACTCTCAATTAACAGGTGAAATCCACAAATAAATACTTTTAGACTAACCAAAAGTAGTGAGGAGGCGCTTACCTAGATGGCCACTTAGGCTGTCCAAAGCTGGAATTTTTTTTTTTTGCAATTATGGCATGAGCTTTTCAGTTTTATTGAGTATAGGTGGAGCTCTGGAGTATTTCTTTTGAAATATAAGTGATAACATAGAAATTCAATTAAGCATTCTTCACAATAACATAGCTTTAACTAAAGATCAATTTATAGCTAGTACTCCGTATGACCTCTACCCTACAAAAAAAAAATGCAAAGCTGTTGCATTTTGAGTTATTGCTAAAAGTTACTTTGCTAACCACTAACTACCATCACAATATAACTGTAATATACATTATGATCAACCCGGTTGTTTCCACTTTTCGGCATTGTCCTGTTGAGCGATATTTTAGTATTTGGTCATTAGTCAAAAACGTTTGTTAGACCTTCTTTTGTCTGCATATTTTCTTTTTGATTGATGGAGTATTTCATCGAAAAAGCTCGAATGCAACCCTCAAATATAATGTTTGTTTTATAATGTCATCACTCCGTTAAACATCCGGATTGCCTACTTAATGGCAGAAAGCTCATAATTACACATACTCATGGAGTGTGGTTCTATTTGCTGAAGGACACTTGTGTAGTCCACTTACTCAAGTACCTACATTACATTAACCTCTTACTAGAACAACGGCTTCAGCTAATAGGTCCGCACCAGTTAGTTTTGCCAAACATATGCTAGTTCTAGCACTTAACCTTAGTTGTCTTTAGATGAGTAACTAGTCCAATTTCTGCTGATTGCATCATGCATCGTCTCTTGTCTAGATTTATAATTTCATTTTACATTCTTCCAAGATTAGTTAGTGATATGTACAAACTACGTATGTATTTTAGTGTATGATGTTACAAGAAGAGACACCTTCACAAACCTGTCAGAAATATGGGCTAAAGAAATCGAACTTTACTCCACCAATCAGGACTGTCTCAAAATGCTTGTTGGAAACAAAGTTGATAAAGTAAGTTTCTCTATTCCAGTTTTAAATATGATTATTAACTGATAAATTCAGTTATTTTATTTATTCTTTGAGTTAGACACTAGTTTTTGTTGTATTTACCTTATATCTGAAAATAAAGTTTAGTAACATGTAAATGCTATTGCAGGACACTGAAAGATTTGTAAGCAGGGAAGAAGGCATTGCTCTTGCTCAAGAGCTCAACTGTTTATTTTTAGAATGCAGTGCCAGAACCCGCGAAAATGTACATCAATGTTTTGAAGAGCTTGCACTAAAGGTAACAATAGGATTATATTCTCTTTGATTATATAACCAGTTACATCAAATATTCTTTTTATCCAAATCATCGATCAATAAAAGGGGTGAAACCTGGCAGATTACTTGTACATCCTTTATTTCATTATACGAAATGCAATATACTATTGACATTTTTGCTGATATATGTAACGTACTCTTTTTGTTAACCATTACTTACGATGTATGAAGAAAGTATGCAATTAGTTGCATTGTTTAGTGTAGACGTGTAGTGCATTAAAAATGGTTAGTAAAGAAAAATTATGTTGCACTTCTCAGTAAAAAGTGAATAGCACATTGCATTTTCTTGCCGTTTGCCCATTAGAAAAGAGATGTCTCTGATTTAGAAAAGGGGAAATCGCCAAACTAACGCACATGAGATGTCTCTCTGAAATAACCCTCTATTTCACGACTAGGCCGGTGTCGCAAAATGCATTTTTCTGTCACCAAATTAAATATTCGTGATTTAAATGAATTTTCAACGTCGAAAAAAGTAATGTTAGTAACACATGCCGAGATATAGAGGGTCAGTTTGGTCAAACCGTAAAAAGAACTGCTCAAAATGGTGTAGGTCATGTCTAAGATGGTTAGTTGGTGATTGTCTGTTTCGAATTTAGGTCTTGTGTTTATACTCAATAATTTGGACACATGATACTCACTTATTCTGGTTCATAACACAGATAATGGAGGTTCCGAGTCTTCTTGAAGAAGGGTCTACGGTAGTGAAGAGAAATATATTGAAGCAAAAACCAGAGAACCAGGCTGCACCTGCAAATGGCTGTTGTTCATAGAAGATGCTTCGTTGCTCTATATGAAATGCCCGTGGTCTTGACCAGTGTTGCTAATGGATCCCATATGGTAGCTACCTCCATGACAAACCTTAACACGCATGTAAATCTTTGATATCTTTAGCTACAAAGCTAGTGCTTGTGTAAAGTCGGTTGCGTTTCTTATTTCACTGTATCTTTGTGTCTATTTTCGTTAAGAGGAATATAAAGTATATAGTGTGCTTTGTATATAAGCTTTCCTGACAATGAGAAGTGCTTTAGCCTTTATGTACGTGTCCTTTATAAAAAATCTAAACAAAGGATATGCCAGAAGTTTATCATCCTTGTAAACTGTGGCAGAACTAGACATAGTACCTATGAATGGGATTTCCGAAAACAACGTAACTATAGTGCTCAACAAATGATCATATAATACTACTGGAGCTTCACTTTTGTGTCTTGTTGGAAGCAAGTTTTTGGTTAATGAAGTTGTTAATGCATAGAAAATTCCAAATGAGATAGTGTAAATTTGTGGCTCAAATTTTTTCTCATTCTTCTCATTTCAAATTTTCTTCTCACTAGATATTTTCCCCGTATGCATATACTATTTCATATCTTTAGTTTACCATCTTTGCGAAAATACTGATTCGTACTTAGTCACTTTCACTTTTTATCATCCTAAAAAGTTAGGTTTAGATATACAAACACAATTTTCCTTCCTCTTGTGTTGATGTGTATTGCTATCTACACTTATTGACAGCAGTAAAGCAAATAACTACTCATTGACGGCAACTAAAAGATAAGATATGAGTTATAACTACTAAAACACAATGCATAACAATATATTTGGCCTCTTATGCAAACAACTATTTCCGCCTTTCCGGAACCTCGTCAAGTTAGATTAAATTTCGTTATATTATAAAGTAGTTAAATCCATTATCAACCAACTTAATAATTTGCATTTATTTTTAAATCTTCATAAATTTAAGAATAAATATACATATTTATAAGTAAAGGTTGTCACAATAATAACTTCATTATCAAAATTTTGTCAAAGAATATGTTATCATTAAACAACTAGTATATAGGTTATTCGACGTGAAAACGAATTTTGATAACCTTAATCTAAGTCACGACACATTAATAATATTGGCATTTAAATATAAATCAAATTACTAGTAAACATCTATTCAGAAAGTTATTGGCATCTATGTTTCTATCTAGATGCCAAAATCTATTTTCCCTCCAAGATAAATCACGACCCAAACATCATCATGTATGTTCTTCTATTTCTTGATTCTCGTCCATATCATTCCCACTCACTTGAAAAAAAACTCGAACCCGACTTCTCATATGTAGTTACTTCATCTACCTCACAAATCTTCATTTGACGACGCTTGTCAGCCGTAGCCTTGAATTCCCCATTTAATCAAGTGCTCTTTTCACATTTTTTCAAACATCTACCATACTCCCAATGATCTACACATGACCCTATGAATTTCTTGTCAACGATAATCAAATATTCAATTGCAGAAAAAATAGTTTCTTTGTTTGCAATTGAAATTTTCACCGGCTTCGTAAACTCAACATTCATATTTACCCATAATTTAAATCACAAAACCTATCAAGTTAATCTATTTTCAAAATATTATCACTTTGTTTATCGACTATGAAAATTTAGATTTCTTTTACCAATTATGTCGACTGCAGCCACGATTAAGACTTCCCAAGCGATTTTAACTTCTTCAACTTTAGTCTCCACCAGTTTACATACACATTTGGCCTTGTTTGTTTTTTCAAAGAAGAGCTTTTTTCCTCTTTTGTCTGCAGGCGCGCAGACATTATCTTTGAAAGACCGTTTGTTTTTAGGACATAAGGATATAATCACTTTTTCCTCTTCACCAATCTGAGCATAATTTAGGTTTTTTTTCTTTCCTCTACACCAATGCAGACATAAGAGGAAAAATGAAAGAAGTACTTCAATAGTACAAAAAACAAACGGTCTTATTCTTGCAGATGAAGAGCTTAAATGTACATCTTCTTCTGCAGACATGGTTTGCAGATGAAGAGGTAAAAGCTCTGAAAAAACAAACGACACCTTAGTCTTCAACATTTGGTTTTACCCTTGGCTTTTAGTACTTGTGTTTTATCTTCACGCATTACCATTACAATCATTTTTCCTTCCATGAGATAAGGTAAAAATTTCTTTTGAAGATCATATACACCCGTAATTTTACTTGCCATGGTCTTCCTAACAGAATATGACATTCATCAAAATCATCCACAACACAAAGTACCTCCACTTTATAGAATTTTCCGATAACATGGGAACCCTAACTTAATAACCCTTTATTAGACAAACCTCCATTTGTTTTTTTAAAAGTCTACTAATTTTTATGAAACAAATTATTTAAAATAAAACCATCAATAATTAAAAAACATATTGAATTATTGATTAAGATTTCCGAACGGAATAACTTGGTTGTAGACACCCGACGCCAAACGTGGAATGGCCGCGTGCACAATTGTCTCCAAAATCGCCTACGGTTGGATGAATCTTTCGACCTTCGTGTTTGCCACCTTCATGATTTTTTTGGTTGTTTTTTTCAAGCGACAAAGATTATATTATAGGACCCAAGCAGGAGCCAAAAATTACACCATGTCTAAGACAAACAAAACAACAATAAGATAAACAAACCCAATACACGCGCCTAAAAAAGCCTATCTAGATATGTACCTTGACGGGTTTGATATCCAAGCTTCCCAATCATTAGTTGCCAATGAAGATCGATTTGCAATCCAAAGTAATGAATACCTTTGAAGTTGTGAAAAATATCTTCAGCGAGAATATTTGGTTTTTGATCCTTAGAGGCATGAACATAGCGGCTTCTCCATTTCCATATAATCCAAACAAGAATGAAACAAACACCATGGAAGGCTTTCGCGATACTACCATTTCCACCTCCCGAGACAACCAAGTTACGCGCTATTGCGTAGAGGAATTAAAACACGGGTGTTATTTTCTACCAACTCCATAATTTCTTCCATATTGTATTCGAGAATGAACAGGTTATGAACCGGTGAGAAACAAATTCTTCTTCCATTTTGCATAACGGACATATTGTAGAAGCAAGTGTGACACCTCTCTTAGCGAGATTAAGGTATGTAGGAACTCTGTCAAGAGTAGCTCTCCATACACAAAGGTTTACTTTGATTGGAACCCATGAAATCCATATATGGTGGGGAATAGAAGAATCATCATAAAGAATATGATTATTAATTAAGGATGTTAATCGCTTAACTGAAACATACCCTTAAAATCATAAACCCAAAACCATTTATTTGGGGAACCAATGGTTATTTGAGTACCATTTAGAAGTGTGCATATAGAGTTTAAGTCATCAAGAGCACGGCTTCTTGGATGAGATCTCCAATTCCAGGAGCAGCTACCACTTCTGTTAGACATCACCCATCTATCTTTTACCTTAGCTTCTTTATTAGTTTCCAATGCATATAATTGAGGGAAGTGAAGCTTGAGACAAGGACCAGGGGTTACCCAAGAGTCTTCCGAAAATGAGGTAGTGTCACCATTGGAGACCTTCTTTGTGAACGAATGGCTAAATGTCAAACCTGTTTTGTCAATAGCTAAAGAGGAGCTGACAATGCCATCCCATATTCCCTTCTTTAAGCCTGCCCCTGTTATATTCTTGAATCCACCATCATTATAAAAAATAACCGATATTATCTTTATCCATAAAGCTTCTTGCTCATTGAGAAAACGCCATCTCTATTTGCCCAGAAGACCAAGATTTATCTTTTTTAAGGAACCAACCCCTAAACCCCCAACATTTTTATTAGATCAAAACTTTGCTCCACTTGACCCATGAAATACCCTTACTTCTGTCACACCCCGCCGGAGGCGGAAACGCGAGGTGCAACATAATCAATATGCATCGCAAAGAGATATAGTACAATACCATAATTTAAATTTAAAGAAATATCGTAACATTACAACAAGGTTCTAGCCGACCTTGGCAATTGAAACATAAAGTTTGACATTTGAAAGATGATACTTTAATACATAACGACCCAGTTGACTTGTGACTCTTTATTTAAAATCTTCATAGTATAAGCTAAACAACGATCACCTGAATGCATGAGAGCGGGTCAACTATGAAAATAGTTGGTGAGTACACAGGTTTTATGAAAACTATAATTAGGAAGTCTGCCTGGCAAGTGTCCTATGAACTCACCATGTTACAAGTCCCGCCCATACAAGACTTGCAACATATAAGTTCACATACACTCCCACAGTTCAATTAGTATGCCCGGTAATTAATACACATGTGGTCATAATAGTCCATGATAAATAATGCCTAACATATAATGGATCATCGCTCCGAACGGGGGAGACTTTGTGTTGCTCCTGCCGACAAGGAGACTTAGTATTGCTCTAATGGAGACTTGGTATTGCTCAGAGGGAGACTTGCACAGTACATAACTATTATATATTATCAATTCAGGGCTGCTCCGAACAAGGGAGACTTTAAGTCAAGGACGTACGGTCCATTAGGTCCAAACAAGTCATAAATTTATAATTAAGTCTAAGGTTTCAAAATATATCAAGTAGTTCAAAAACAATTTAAGTTTAAGATCATGCATTTCACCCCAAATAAGTAAAACAGTAAAAAGGGGGCTGTGAATACTCACCTTGGCAATTAGTAGTCTAAAGCAGCAGTCAAATAGAATTATTGGTTGGCACCGACACGCGACCTAGATTAGTATGGCAAATTTAGTCTATAGTTCTAGTTTAAGACTCGAAAAATTTAAATGAGTTTAAAAGTCTTTTTATGTTGTTGTTGCTTGTGTGTCAATGATTAATGTTTAATATAACTTTTGTAGATTTTGGCTCTTGGAAGTGCATAAGTACATAATAAGAAAATATCAATGACGAAAAAATCTTCGATTCGATGGCAACCGAAAGACGACGTACGAAAAATAATTACTCATAATATTAGACGTTAACTAATTATAATCAAAAGTCATTAAAAGTATATTTGTATGTGATCAATACTAGTTGATGATAAAAGTATAATAAAATCATGCTCTAAGTGATGGTATTATTTAAAGAGTTTATATTAAAATACTTTTATTAGTTATAAATGTAAGATTTTAGAAAATTTGGACATGACTCGTGTTTATATTTTAGTCGCATGCAGTCATAGTTTTAAAAATGAAAGATTAAGTTTTGCTCACTAGTCATAAGTTAAAATCTAAAATGTTTTGTTGGAAAAATAATGAGTCGAGCGAGTTGTGAACAAGTCGTGGTTTAAGTTGAAGGAAAGAAGTAATCGTGACCCGAATGAAAAGACGGTTCGTTACAGTAAACCATTTTATTAGTTACATATGCAAATTCTATACTCGAAAGTTTATATATTTGTTTCTAAAATTTTAGGATGTGTTCTTGATTTAAATTAGTACCCGTTGGGCGTAGTCACCGACCCCACAACACAAGACCCAATATCAAATAACCTTGCACTTTTGAAGCCGTTTCATATTTAGACTTTTATAAAAACTAGTCAAGTATCATTTTCTTTTCATGTATGTATATATTATTCTTGTGGCATTAAAATGGCAAAGTTCTATCAACAAAATGTAAAGCGAGGGTGGGGTATCTTGGCCATAACGAGGCTCGAACCGAGACCTTCGATGGTGGTGTCGCAAGGAATGAGCCGCCAAGAGGAGTAAAAAGCAACATCTCAATAAGAAAGTTTAACACAACAAAAAAATTCAAGACGAGGCACCAAACAAAGAAAATAAGCACTATCAATTTTTAAGCCAAACTCTAGTTTTAGTTGTGATATTATTATTTTGCCACACTAGCTTAAATTAATGATAACAGAAAAAAAAAAAAAGTTAATCCATTTTACAACTTTTCTATTTCTTTTTGTGTTTAAGGTTAGCGACCACAACAACATCACCATTCTTAGCATTCAAAAATGATTTTTACATTCGACATTAAAATTCGAAGTATACAAAAGTTAATTTCAAAATAAACCATAATCCAAACATAACAAAATTATTACCCTTACTAAAACAAATGGTGGGTCGAGTGGATGAAGAACCAAACCCAAAAACTCCAATTGTACACGAACTAGGATGAATTAGAACAAATTGAAGCTTGATTTGGACTCCTTAGACCTTGAATAACAAAACCCCTTTGGTAATTTCGAAAAGCCCTTTGATTGACCAAACCCTAATTTTTGTGAAAGTGATGATGAGAAACTGAGTTTGGGGCTTTTGTAACTCGACTAGAGATATAGAAGTATATTGGGGAGGAGCTTGGTTATCTTCCTTCTCTTGGTCTTGGTTTGAAGCCGAATTTGGCTAGCTTCCAAAACCTTAGGCGAATCTTGGACTTGCTCAAGATGGATTGAGGTGAAGATATGATTCTCTTGAGTGATTATATCTTGATTCTTCTTGGCTTATTCGATCCATAGCCGGCGCATCAAAAGGGAGGATTTGGAGAGATTAAAAACTTTCATGGTTTTGGGTAAGAAAGAGAAGGATATGATGGATGAATATGTTGGGTTATCCCCTTTTAGGGAGATTCGACCTAGGAGGGATTTGTAGGGCTAGATGAGGAAGAAGAAGATATGATATCTTCATATCTATGCTTTTGGTTTTGGGTCTTTTGTCGTGTGTGGAAGAGAAAGGCAAAGAGGTGTGTTGGATCGATATACTTTAATCAAACTAACTTAACTAGCTTGTTAAGGTTTAATAACCTCGGATAAATCCTAAGTTATTAACAAAGAAAGAGCACTCTTTATTAAGAATGGAATTTACTTAACAAAGCTAAGAAGAAAAACTTTATTAACAAATTCTAAATCTGCTTATTATGCAGATACTTTAATACAACTCTAAGATAATCGAACTTTTCTCTAAACTCTAATTCGTAAACTCTAAAACTCTTTTTCGAAATCGTAAGTCGTATCTCTAATGCCAATCTAGGAGTCCTTTTATAGGCTCAAGGATATCCTAGTCGGTTTACAATTAATAACCTTGTACGACAAGTAATCTACAATACTTTCCATAAACGAATATAACAGTTTATTTGTTCTAGCATTACTTTGACTTCCTCTTGCAGTACTTTTGACTTTATCATTTAGCGATACTTTGACTATTTGACTTCTTCCAGTTCTTTTTAAACTTACAGTACTTTGATATCTTCAGTACTTTGATATCTTCAGAACTTTCATATCCCAACAATCCTCCCCTAACTTGAATTCTACTTGCTTGACTTCAAGTTTCTTTGTGAATATATCTTTAAACTTCATCTTTAAACGGATTGTTCTTAGTCTTTAGATTATATCTCCGAAATATCTTGCTTAGTCAAAGTATATCTTTAGAATTGTTTTCTTCACAGACATCCAGCAATCTCCATCTTTTCGAACGCGACAACATATGACAATTTGTAAAGTGATTCAGTTTAAGTTGCATACTATTCTCATCACTTTCAAAGTGAATCATTGAAAATTCAATGGATTTAGAACTCTTTACCAAAGCCATTATCTTTGGAGTAGCCAAATGTTTTGGTGTGTAAGACCATGGTACATTGATAACCATATGATTTTTAGCAAATCACCAGCTATCAACAGATTTGTTTAGTCTTTACCAAAAGCGTACCCTACGGACTAGTTAGTTCTTCTATCTAATGGTGAACTAATTACCAATAATGGTTTTCCACTGCCTTTACCACAAGCCATTTCTTGTGGGCTAGCCAACTCTTCACATTTCCTGATATGGTGAGTTGATGACCATCCAACTTATTAGCAAGTTGACAACTAAAAACGGATTTGATATATCTTTACAGAGCCGTTTGCTCAAGGATTAGTCAATCCTTTTGTAACCATGGTGGATTGATAACCTATTGATGTTATCATCACAAAACCCATTTATTCAACCTTTATTTCAAAAATATTTATTATTAAGCAAAAAGGTTTCTTCTAAAATCATTTAAGCGTATTAGATCATCAAACAGTACTTTGATGAAAGTCTTGTCGATCAGCAGTACTTTGAATAAAAGTCTTAATATATCAAAAAGCATTTATTCAAATAAAATTCATACCGGTTAAAGATCATTTTCCGGCAATGGTAGTCCGGTTATAAACAAATTAATCACCATGCAAGCAGTTTCATCATCCCTCTTCTACTTCAAACCACCATGTTCAAGCATTCTTCTCATTAGATCCAGCTGTGGGATATCTTCTTTTCTGTGAAACATGTGAATCATTGTTCCATTTTCTAGCTCGGAACCTGAACTCGAGATTCTTCAAAGAATCTCCGACAAACTATTTCCCGATTTTTCTTGATCATTCCAAATATTATCTGATTGCTTTCTTATTCGGTTTCCCACATAGTTACAAGATCAA